>JAMPIV010004620.1:0-250010 GCA_024509875.1 Oreohelix idahoensis
TCAGCCTCTAGATTCAGCAAAGCTCCGACCAGGTGCTGCTCAATAACTTTAGGACCACAGTCCCTGAAACAAGAAGGTTGTACCTCCTACTTCATAACTAATTTATAATCTATTTCCAGACTGAACACAGTACATAACAAACACTGAGTTCAGAGCGGTAGGCCAACTGTCAACTTCATCTGAGACAATTTACACCAGTATACTCCTCCCTAATGGTTACTACGCCTCTGCAATTCCAGCATTAGTTCTTTCTAGTCAATAAGATAGGTGTCAGTGTACTGTTTGGCAATTCCATGCAGTTTTACTTTTCTCCGACACCTTCTGTTCAGGTTGGAGCACTATATAGGCTTTGCCTCATGTTCGCTACTGAACCACACACATATATAGACATAAATTATCAATTTACATTCAATTTTCATTAAAAAGATATTGAATATATCAAGCTTACCACAATTCATGGAAATAATACACAGTTACGTTGACTGGCAATGAATATAGCACAATTTCGATCTGCCGATGTCCCAGGCTTTTATTTAGAAAAATATGCACTGGCGCTCAACGCACTGGTTCTTTAGAAAGTTTATTTGAAAATGTGGTACTGAACTGATGCTCCTAATTGCCTATATTGGCGGGTCTAACCAATCGAGCCATGTTTACACAAGCGTTTGAAAAAAAGTACCCTTCCTTCCGTCTCCCCTAACAACAAAAGATAGTATTTGTAGCCCGACTAATCGTGTTTAGCCTTACATTTACTGCGCTCCAATCAAATAGGATTTAACATGGGGACCTATTTCCCGTACAATGGTGGTGTCAAAATCTGCCACTGAGCGATTCTGATTTTGGTGTTGTCTGACACCCTCACTATTTCTTTTGGCTATAATTTGGTAATTCCTAGACTATTTGCGTAACACTTAACATATTAATTGTCAGCAAGTCCTAAGGAACCCAAATATACAAATTTAAGGGAGCTAAGTGGCTGCGTTCAAAATATGTATTTTCTTCTACCTCCCGTTCACTTCGATCGATGTGGTGTCTGGGTACTGTCATGCTTTCAAACGTAAACCAGTATAATGTCATGTTTCCTAATAAGCATTTTTCAGGTTTTTAAAACCTAACTCTAGTATGGGTAGTGTTTTTTATCACTGTCGATCTGAAAAAAAGTATTGCTTCTGGCCTTTCGCTTGGGGAGGGTGGCATTAATTGTATATCGCGAGACGCGTGTTTAGTGTTGCATGCGTTCCTGCTTTCAGCCCTCCCTTCTCTCTATCCTAAGTTCATCTGTCTTTTCATCACGCCGTGTATAAAATGAAATTAATGGAAGTATTAATTTAGGTCATTACGCAGGGTGCCTAGCTCAAGGTTTTCTTAGAAATGCTGTACACGTTTTATTGAAGAAAGCGTGTAATGATGCAGTAGGCTTTTACTATCAACGTGAAACGTTACAATTTGCAGACGAAGTAGAAAACAAGGGGGATTTCGAGTACAGTCATTGTGACAGCACTGTTCTTTACCATTCTTCTTTCCTTTTATTGAAGTTATTTGTTAGGCTTTACATTTACTTTTTAATTTATATATGTGGATTAGAATTTCACACGACACATGTTTCTGCACCATACAGAAATGCAGAATATATATAACACTTTATGATTCTCAGTTTTAATTTGTGAGATAACTGTTTAGATGTCAGTATATGTTTCATGTTGTTGAATGTAGCTTTGGCCATTCCTATTCTCTTCTTGATTTCTGTTTCACATCTGCCATCTTCTGTTATTATATGACCAAGATATATGTAGCTTTTGACTTGTTCCAGGATTTTCCCATTTATGCTTATCTTTAATGTGGGTTTATCGTCTGTTTTGCTAATTATCATAGTTTTTGTTTTCTCAATATTAATGTCGAGTCCATATTCATGACTTATACTGTTCACTTGCTTCACTAGTTCTTGTAACTCCTGTTCGCTTTCAGCTAACAACACGGTATCATCTGCATATCTAAGGTTGTTTATTGATCTTTCACTGATGTTCAGTTCTGCTATTTCCTGTATCTGTTTGAAAATTTTTTCGGTGTATAAATTAAATAGGCAGGGGGACAGCACACAACCTTGTCTGACATTTCTTTTTATGTCTATGTATGGTGAATAATTCCTTCCCGATCTTACTGTGGCAGTTTGCTCCCAATAAAGGTTACTGAGTATTCTTATATCTTTTCCATCAATACCTATGTCTTCGAGGCATTCAATTATTTTCTCATGATGGACTCTGTCAAAAGCCTTCTTATAGTCATTGAAGCACATGTACATACTTTTTTGGACCTCTGTATATTTTTCTGCTAATATTCTTAGGCAAAATATTGCCTCTCTTGTTCCACTGTTCCGTCTAAAACCAAACTGTTCTTCTTGGATTTCGCTGTCTACCTTACTTTTTATTCTTTCCTGTATGATTTTGAGCAGTATCATAATTGCATGACTCATCAGGCTGATTGTTCTGAAGTCTGAACATTCTGTTGCATTTGGTTTTTTTGGGCAATGTTATAAAAACTGATGTCTTCAAGTCGTGTGGTATATATCCTGTATTGTATATATCATTGCATAGATCTGTGATTGTATCTATACCAAAGCTCTCCAGAGCTTCTATCATTTCAATGTTTATGTTATCCATGCCTGCTGATTTTCCTTTTTGTATCATATGTATGGCATTCTCTACTTCTGATCTGAGAATGTTTGGGCCTTCATTAGAATCTGGTGATGGTTTTTTACCTCTGTTGTCCTCAAATAGTTCTTTTACGTATTCTGCCCATCTATTTGATATGTCTTTCTCATCAAGTAATATCAAGTAAGCTTCCCATCCATGTCCTTTCAAATATCTTAACATTTTAGACTGCCAGGTATTGCAGTTTAGCTGCTGGTCTAGTGTCATTCTGAGGTATCTAGGAGTGTGAACTGAATTTTTTTTTTTTTGGCCCCTGTTTATTTATGTCTGTTATCTTATTGTTAATAGCCTTATCTCTACTGGAGATCATTGTGGATATAGCTCATAGAATACCTCTTTCTTGCTCTTATTGTTATCTCTAGTTGTGCATATAGAACAGTATGAGTGATGATGATATAAATCTCTACTTTAAAATTTATCCTATACCTAGTTCTCTACTTTCTACACATATGTAAAGGAGCATTATGGGGACTAGCAGTTTTTGATGCAAGTGAGATATGTCGGCAGCATACAGGATACATGTTCTACTGTTTGTTTGTCCTCCCCATATGTCTGTCTGTCCAAATTTCAATTTGTTGAACATATGGTATTTGAGTCTGCAGTGGCCAGTTCTCAGTCATTAAAAGTATCACTTGATCTGTTCTTGACAAGGAGTAGTATGGTCGTGCTCTATCAGACTTTTTTTTTTCTATGATGATTATTACAGCAGTTTTGAGTGCTTCTGCCTCCATATGGATATCCTGTCGATTCTTTAATTTTGTGTATACACTTCCTTCTTCCTTTTTTTTTTTTTGGTACCTCTTATTGCCGATCTGTCTGTGTATATGTGGATCCATTCTGGGCTTGTGTATGTCTTTCTGATGTATTTCATAGTTCTGTTACCTCTCTGCATTTACTTGACTACCTTTTTTCATCACTTCTGGTATGTTGTCAATCAGCTTTGGGAACTTTATTCTCTTCCATGGTGGGAACGTACATCGCTAGTCGGGGTGGACTCTGTCTCTGACTGTACAAAGTCTAGTTCAGTAGGGGCAAGCTTTTTTTTGCTTTTTGCACAAAGCAACTTCTCTGGAGTCTGCCTCAACCGTATCCTTTCAGTCTGTCATTCATTGGGGGTTCTGTAAGCCTTTTAAATTTTTTTGCCTCTTGTAGTACTCTGTAATCTTTTCTATTAACCATGGATTGTAGTTTTGTTATCTTGTTCATTACATTTATTGGTGTTAATTTCATTGGGCCAGTAATGATTCTCTCAGCCTGGTTTTTGTATTTTGGCTGTTCTATCGAAGCTGGATTTTGAGGAAATTGCCTAGGCTGGCATTCCATATTCCAGCTTCAGCCGAAAATTTCCTGTGTATAATTTTTTTGTTCAGCATTTGTTGGTCTGCACCCCAGGTTGTTTCTGTTAGTTTTTTTATTACAGCCATTCTATGTCTAGCTTTATACTGGCACTTACCAATTTGACTTTTCCACATTAGTCTGCTGTCCACAATGATTCCAAGGTATGTGTAACTCTTTCTTTTTTTTTTAAAAATAAAGTTTTGGCCGTTCAACCTAGTTGGTTATATTAGGGCGCATGTCCAAATATAAAAGACCCAAAGATGCAGCAATAGAGAATGCAGTCAGCGACCCATAGCTTGACTGCTTGCATCAGGATCAGCGAACCAGAGCTGGTCAAGACCCTACTCCACCTCCACGTGGTGGTCCTGGAAACAGATTGCATCACTGCAGTCTGACTGAGCGAGTAGGGATTGCAGTGGGAAGGCAAACCCAGTCCCAAAAAATGCCGTGCAGAAGTCGGATGTGTCGACCGAAAGGTGCAGATATCACAACTTAGGCGTAAACAGACACAACGCAACCACCGTCCTTTTCAGGGCGAACGAGGAAGAAGAAGAAGAAGAAGAAAAGACCCTTAGGTCTGAAGTTACTTATGTGTAACTCCTTTCTTCTGGCAACTCATATACATTTAGTTCCAGTATGACTTTTTGCTCCTTGTTTGAGAGTGTAACAAATTGTGTACGTATTCTTCTCTTCTATTTTTTTGTGTGTTTTTTTTAAGCCATTCTTGCATCCATTTGTCTAGTTTTCTAAAGGTTCCCTGTATCCTACTGTTTTAATATTTTCATTGTGACACTTAACCATACCATATGATGTCGAGGTACCTAAACTTTTTTATGATTATAACTCTTAGACACATCATATATTGTTGAGCTTATTTGGGGGTTGTGCTATTTATGTGTGAACTATTCTGAGACAATGATGTGGAAATGGGATATGTATGTCTAAACTTCTAATTAGATTTGTCACTTTTAATCAAAACTAAGAAGATAGTTTATATTTTCTTCATACAGTAGTCTGTTAGAAATAGAATGATGAGAAAGAATATCATCGTGTTAAATCGTGATACAATTATTGTTTGTTCGTTACTCTTGGACGTACCAAGCCGTATTTTGTTATAAGATTTTACAGTTAATACCACCCTGTTCACAAAGTTCCGGGACTCATTTTTTATCCGGAAAACTGTTATAAGGAGCTAGGTGATATTAACACAGTGTACGTGTCAGCCACGTGCCACAATATGTACCAAACCAGAAGTTTGTAATTTCGCGCATGCGCTGTGTGGTAGCGTATAAGCGGATGTGACCTAATAGTGCTCGTCGCGTTTCAAAAATGGACGGCAAAATTCAACAACATGTGTGCATTGATTTCTGCTTTCATCTAGGAAAAACTGGTTCCGAAACTCTCGAAATGTTGCAAACAGCTTTCGGAGAGTCCTGTTTAAGTAGATCTAAAACATTTGAGTGGTATTCCCATTTCAAAAGTGGACTCCGATCCTTTGAAGATGGCCCCCGTCAAGGGAGACCCTTCACATCCCACACCGACGAGTTCGTAGCACGTGTGCAAGAAATGATATGCGCTGACCGACGTCTGACTATCAGAGAGGTTGCTGATGATACTGGAATATCAATTGGTACGTGCCATAAAATCGTAACTGAAGATTTGCACATGAGACGGGTGTCAGCGAAACTCGTGCCACGCCATCTGACTGAGGACCAGAAGGACGATCGGTTGTCCATTTGCACTGACCTCCTTGAGATAGCAAACAACAACACAAATTTCATGTCCTCGATAATAACTGGGGACGAAAGCTGGGTGTACGGATATGACCCGGAAACAAAGCAAATGTCCTCCCAGTGGCAAACGCAATCATTTCCTCAGCCGAAGAAGGCACGACAGGTCAAGTCCAATGTCAAGACCATGTTAATAGCGTTTTTCGACATTGATGGCCTGGTGCATCATGAATACGTCCCTATAGGACAGAGTGTCAATGCTGAATTCTACAAAACAGTCCTGCAACGCCTCCGCGACACTGTGCGCAGCCATCGCCCTGAGAAGTGGCGCACAGGCAACTGGCTTGTTCATCATGACAATGCACCTGCACACAGGTCTGTCACCACAAATGCATTTTTGACGAAACACAACATTCCATTGCTCCCGCATCCTCCATACTCACCCGATCTTGCTCCGTGTGACTTTTTCTTGTTCCCGCAACTTAAGAAAACAATGAAAGGTCGTAGATTCGATGACATTGAGCAGATTCAAGCCAAGGCGACAAGACAAATGAGGGCTATTCCGCAAAGTGACTACCAGAGGTGCTTCCTTCAGTGGCAGGAACGTTGGAATAAGTGTGTACACTCACAAGGGAACTACTTTGAATGAGATAGAACCAACTAGTATGTAAGTCTACTTATTCAATTCCAAAAAAATGAGTCCCGGAACTTTGTGAACAGGGGAGTACAAGCATGCTGTGTTTGATTGAGTTGTGTCCCTGCTTGTAAACATATAACCATATATGTTTAAGTACGAAACATGGACGCATTATGTTGAACTCATGTTTTGTATGCGTATAAGGGGAAAGTATGTGATACATACTGCATTTCATTGGTGGTTGTCTTCTCAGATATCAACATCCATCCATACGCACGCAAGCAGAGAGACACATTTCCCACCTTCTTTGGTTGCCTTTATGACGTTGTAGGAGAAACGTCATATTTTCATTGCGTGGGATACTGACACAGCTTGCCTGCATTACATATTTCAGCATCTTTTGAATATATTGATTAGTAACAGCTCATGTTGTTATGTAATGCCTGGTATGCTTTGTAGGCCATGTAACTCCCAAACATAGTCCAGATCAATCGCTCTTCTTCCTTTGTAATGTTTGCGTGGGCAAACTACAGAAACAAGACTTAGTGTATTTGTTGCACCTGATTAGAACCAGTGAACCTGCATGTAGACCAGACATGTACAGTTGTTGGTCATGTGGTTATATGTTAGATCAAGAAGAGTAAAAATAGAGTTCTGATTAGTCTATTCTCTGTTTGATGTTCACATTATATGTTTAATGTTTGTAGGCTTCAATTATCTATTGAGGCATAGATAGCATTTGTATTGTTTAGAGCAAGGATACTCAACAACATGTTAGTGGGCACCATTGTGCCCATCAAGGCTTATTTGTGTGCCCACGGATAATTTAGAATAAATATATAATTTTGCTTGCATTGTCAGAAATTATAGCTTACTCTCAACTAAAATTCTTAGATATGTGCAGTTAGTGGTCTCACTAAAATATCAAAAATATTTCCAATAAAAACTCCTGTGAGCAATTGACCAATGATTTGCAGTGTCAGAGTTCACACTATTTATATGTTTGACTCAAATAATGTGAAGTTTAGTTTTTTTTTTAAATCTTCACTGTCTATGGCCATACCACGTTGAAAATACCGGTTCTCCTCCGATCACCGAAGTCAAGCAACGTCGGGCGTGGTTAGTACTTAGATGGGTGACCGCTTGGGAACACCACGTGTTGTAGACATTTTTTTTTTTTTTTTTTTTTTTCTTTTCTATATCATTAAATGTGTTTACTCAGACTTTTATAAGTATTTTGTATATTTTTTTGTAAAAATGAACTTTTTTAACTATGTGAATCACAATATTTGGTTGGTGCCCACCACCCTCTTTATAAATCTAAAGTGTGCCTGCACTGGGAAAAAAGGTTGAGGACTCCTGGTTTAGAGACATAGATTGTATTTGTATTTGTTTCTTATTTGGTCCATGGCTGCTGATTGATGAAGCAGTCAGTGACCATCACGCATGATGACATCTTGTAGAGTAGCAACAAACTGTCTCCACGTTGTCTTGGTGGCCAGACATCCTTCGTATACTGACCTAGTACTGGTTCATTCTTTGCATCTCTGCCTCCACAATAGCTTTTGGCCGGCCTCACATTTGCTTTCCTTCTGGAGATCTGAAGTCTGTAGCATGGCAGTTCTGGTGATGGTATCAGGGTCTCTTCTGAGGATATGGCCAACCCAATTCCAGCGTCTGGCTGCTATGATGATTGCGCATGTCTTCTTGGTGGCTCAAAGTTAGCAGTTCTTGGTTGGTGATGGTGTTCGGCCAGAAAATTCAAATAATTTTCCTTAGGCAGGTTGTGTGGAAAGAGGACAGTTTGGACATTTCCTTTTCTGTTACTCTCCAGAATTCTGCACTGTACAGAAGTACATAAATTACGCATCTCTCATATATTTTAAATTTAGTGTGTGTACTGTACTGGAATTATTTTTGTTCTTTTTCTTCATAGACTTTTAGACGTCAGCTTGGATAAGTTTGAAGATCGCAGTGGTCAGTCTGAAGTTGTTGGTGGTATCTACATAGAGTTTGTCCAAGAATGGTACTGGTGATGGCCATATGTGTTTTCTTTGTTCTTCATATGTTGGGCACTTTTGTAGCAGATGTTCAGTTGTAATTTTATCGGTGCAACAGCTACACTCATCAGTAGTTCCTATCTTTAGTTGTTGAATAGATGGTATCTCAATCAGCTGTGGTGTGTGTGTGGAGTCTGAAGATTACCACTTGTTCTCTTCTGCTGAGTTGATAATATGCATCATTTATTTGGTGTCCTGTTTGCTGTGCTTCCCATTTGTTCCTGTATCTGCTTCTGATAAAACTCTTGGCCTCCACATGTTATGTTTGTGTCAGGATGAGGCAACTTTCCACCTTCCTATGCCACTAAATCAACCTTTTCTTTGCCAGGGGTGTTACAGTGTGATAGGATCCATTGTATCACAACTCTAGTGAATCACTGACTTAGTTTATACAGTGTTGTCTGCATTTTTTTTATTCCTCAGCGCTGTAACTACTGAAAGCAAATCTGTGAAGGAAGCTACTTGTCTCTTAGTGCTTTCCTCTGCCAGTAGGACTTGCTGCAGCTTTCAAGGCGTCTGCTTATGCTCTGAAGTTACTTGAGAATTTTTCTGTTGCCACTGACAATCTTTTTTGTGTTGTACTGGACTGGGAAGATTTCCAGATGTTGCTTTGATTGGCAAAGGCTACTCTGGCTTTATTCAATCAGCTACTGATGTCTTTACTTGTTCCTCCATCTGGTGTTACTATGCTTGTTCCTCCATCTGGTTTTACTATGCTTGTTCCTCCATCTGTTGTTACTATGCTTGTTCCTCCATCTGGTGTTACTATGCTTGTTCCTCCATCTGGTGTTACTATGCTTGTTGCTCCATCTGGTGTTACTATGCTTCCTAAGTATGTAAATGTGTTTGTATTTTCTTGCTCTTGTTCCCTTATTTTTATGTGTGCAGGATTTCTTACACTAAGTGTCATGACTTCTGTCTTCTTCAGATTAATGTTTAGTCCCACCTGTTGGCTGGGTTTATTCAGTCTGTCTATTTTTTTTTCTTGGATGGCTGTTCAGAGGCAGATAGTATTTGTTTAGAGACTCATGTTCTATGTTGATGAATGTGTACACCATTTTTCAGCTAGGAGTTTTACAAGAACACATGGAATAGATAATTAGCTGTTCCCTTGGGGTCTCGCCAGAAGGAAGAGGACTACCACTACCTCAGGCATGACTTAAGGGGTGACTAATATGAAGTTGTACATGCAGCGGGCAACCCATCATATAAAACATTATTACAGTAATCCCCACTACAAGTGCACGGGGCCTTTGATACAGGCTTCCTGCAAATGGGGCCTTTAATATAGGCTTCCTGCAAAGTGAGCAGCTGTAATGATGGCAACCATGCTGTCTAAGGAGTAAAAAATTTAATGAATTAAATTTTGTTCATTGGTCAGATATACTTCATACCTTTGTATGACCAGGCTGTCTGTTTTTGTGACAAGCAGTTAAATCAGAATGGACATAATGTTACCAAGACATACAATGAGAATGGACTTAATGTTACCAAGACATACAATGAGAATGGACGTAATGTTACCAAGACATACAATGAGAAATGATGACATCAGACAAACTGTAAGAACTACATCCTGTATCAAAGACACAGAGAGACAGAAAATTAAGGGATTTGGTCGTCTCATGAGAATGGAGCCAGATATATTACCACAACGCGCCCACAACAGTAGAAGATATGGTTTCAGGGCACGGGGAAGACCAAAAGACAGATGGATAGACAATATTAACAGAAATCCTACAACAGCACGGGCTGACAGTAGCCAGAGTGACACACTTGGCTCAAGAAGACAAAACTACATCTCCCCACAACTCTTCATGGCAGTAGTGGACCTTAAAGTCAAGTCAAGTTAAAATCAGAGAGAGTATCTGATGTCTTTAGAGAAGAAATGCAAATATGTTTCTGTCATGTCATTCTTTTATCTAACCTGCACTAGTTTATTTCTTTGTTCTTTCTCTTATTGACCTACTTTTCAGTGTAGCTTACTTTGTTCAGCCGAAGCTGTTTGGTTTTATTCATCAGCTTTGATACGTCATCTGTGTGAAAACACATCAGCTGACATACTTTAAAATAACTTGTTTTTAATTCTCTCTCTCTATCACAGGACCAGAATGTGAGTCATATGGCCAAGTATTCAGGTTTAAAGGTTATAGAACAATCATTTTGATGGTATCTGTTATAGAGGACATAAATCATGCCAGCGGAGGTAACATCACTACATACAGCACAGTGTAACCAGGCTCAATTGAGATGTGCTTTGAGTTCTTTGTCAAGAACATCTCATATCCGGACTCTCAGAACTCGGATGTTTCTGTAGCAGCAGATAGCACATTTCAGATGTGCCTTGAGTTCTTTGTCATGAACGTCTCATATCCGGACTCTCATAATTCAGATGTTTCTGTAGCAGCAGATAGTACATTTCAGATGTGCCTTAAGTTCTTTGTCAAGAATATCTCATATCTGGACTCTTTACTTAGAACTCAAATGTTTCTGTAGCAGCAGATATCACATTTCAGATGTGTGCAATCTCTGGCATGGTAGATAATATTTCACTGTCAAATGATTTCTTTAATCATTGTGACAATGCAGCCATTTCTAAGCTAGAAGTCATTGGCTTCTGCAAGTGAATCATTAATTGGCCAGAATTAAGTTCTAATTTTTTCTAAAATATATAGTATTTTCATTATGGACATTTTAAGATAGATATGATAGTTTTGTGTAATTAAGGGTATTGCTGTGACTTGATGCTGTGTGTAAAGTCTTTTGTTGGGGGTTGTCTTTGACCCCGTCATTTGCTATGTCATCTATAACCAACCATGCTCAGCTGTCTGAGACAAATGTTTCTGCTGACAAATCTTGGCCGGCTCAAGATTCAGCTTACTTCCCTTCCTTGCTGTTACAAGAGTGCTACCAAAGTGTGTCGGAGCTGCATGCTGCCCTCAGTCATCTTGATACAGCAGGAGTACATCTGACAGAGTCTCTGGTCAAAGCTTTGGAGCACACAGCCTACAGGTGTGTAGGTAATGTGCTTAGAGACAGGTTGAGAGATGTCTTCTCGACTGCTGCTTCAAAGACTAATGCCGGTATTCTCCAGGAGGTAGAGACAATGCTTGCAGGACTCTTCAACACAGAGAAACAGCAGGCTGACCCACACATTACTGGCCAGGTACTGTTGTTGCATTATTCTTTTTTCCATTTTTTTTTTATCACTGTTAAGAAATATGAGACCACTGTTGCAGTTAATTTTCACAACTAAAGCACTTTTCTTGCATTTGTATTGATGGTTTCCCCAGATTTTTTTTTTTTTTTTCCTTCCTTAGGGTGTTTGCCTTCTTGTGGTGAGGCATACATCTTTCAACATAGACAGATTCATGGTGAATCCTTGATAAGGTCTACTAGTATCTGTCCTCTAGCATGGTGAATCCTTGATAAGGTCTACTAGTATCTCTCAGCTAGCATGGTGAATCCTTGATAAGGTCTACTAGTATCTCTCAGCTAGCATGGTGAATCCTTGATAAGGTCTACTAGTATCTGTCCTCTAGCATGGTGAATGATAAGGTCAACTAGTATCTCTCAGCCAGCATGGTGAATCCTTGATAAGGTCTACTAGTATCTCTCAGCTAGCATGGTGAATCATTGATATGGTCTACTAGTATCTCTCAGCTAGCATGGTGAATCCCTGACAAGGTCTAGTAGTATCTCTCATCAAGCATGATGAATCCCTGATAAGGTCTGCTAGTATCTCTCCCCTAGCATGGTGAATCCCTGATACGGTCTACTAGTATCTCTCCCCTAGCATGGTGATTCCCTGATAAGGTCTACTAGTATCTGTCAGCTAGCAAGGTGAATCCCTGACAAGGTCTACTAGTATCTCTCATCTAACATGATGAATCACTGATAAGGTCTACTAGTATCTCTCAGCTAGCATGATGAATCACTGATAAGGTCTACTAGTATCTCTCCTCTAGCATGGTGAATCACTGATAAGGTCTACTAGTATCTCTCAGCTAGCATCATGAATCCCTGATAAGGTCTACTAGTATCTCTCAGCTAGCATGATGAATCACTCATAAGGTCTACTAGTATCTCTCAGCTAGCATCATGAATCCCTGATAAGGTCTACCAGTATCTCTAAAGTCCAAGCTAGTATGGTGAAACACTGATAAGGTCTAGTATCTCTTAGCTAGCATGGTGAATCCCTGATAAGGTCTAATAGTATCTCTAAGCTAGCATGGTGAATCACTGATAAGGACTGCTGGTATCTCTCCCCTAGCATGATGAATCCCTGATAAGGTCTACTATTATCTCTCCCCTAGAATAGTGAATCCCTGATTAGGACTGCTAGTATTTCTACCCTAGCATGGTGAATCCCTGATACGGCTTGTCCTGCTAGCTGTGCTGGCACCAGGCTCTAGTGTCCCAAGCTTAAGGCTTTGCATAATGAGGTTTCACATGTTAGAGCTAGGCACAAGCCTCATTTCCTATGACATGCCTAAGAGAACAGTGGTTCTCATCTTGTAGTTCGTGTATCACTGGACTGTCCCTGGTCATGTCTTTAAGGTTTGACTCAGCCACGGAAATGGATCCCAAATAAACAGGTCATGTTTTTAAAACAAGCAGTAAAAAATATATTGTGATAAGAAAATATTTTGTAATCCATAAAATCATTGTCAATAGTCTGAAGAATATTTGTTTGTGTTGTAAGCCTTATCTCCTTGATGGTGAGGATGAAGCCCAGTGCGGATTCCGAGCAAACCGAAGTACTCAAGACCTAATCTTCACACTCAGGCAGCTGAGTGAAAAGGCCCTTGAGTACAAGAGTGAGATCCATCTTTGTTTCATAGATCTGGAAAAGGCGTTTGACAGGGTCCCCTGGAGTAAACTTTGGGACTGTTTGGCAAGGAAGAACATTCCAGCACCTCTGATTCATGTGCTATACAGAGCTTCTACAAGTCTTGCAGAAATTATGTGAGGACAGCAAACTATAAGTCAGAAGAGTTCAGGACCACCACTGGTGTAAGACAAGGCGATATCCTGTCACCTTATCTTTTCATACTCCTCATGGACGATGTCATCAAGGCATGTAAGGAGAGAACAAGAAGGTATTCAGTGGGGTACTGGAAGATGAGACAGGTCTGTATTTCAGAGCTAGCATTTGCTGATGATGTTGTCCTGATTGCTAAATCAGAGACACATCTCCAATCCAACCTGCAAGTCTGGAAGGAAGAGCTGGAGAAGAGAGGGATGGTCATAAGCAGCTCTAAAACAAAATCCATGGTGATATCACGAGAAGAAAGAAAACATCAGATTAAGTTGGGAGAACAGGTCCTGGAGCAGGTCGACCACTTTAAATATCTCGGAGCTATTATAGACCGAAAGGGAGGCATCAAAGAAGAGTTGGCCACTCAAAAAGCAGCAGCTGGGAGACTTTTTCAGGCCATAAATCGAGGATTCCTCAGCAAGAAAGAGGTTGGTAAGAAAACAAAGATGGCTGTATACCGCTCCACCTATGTCCCAGTCTTGACATATGGATGCGAGTCATGGGCAATGACTACAACCCACAAAAGCCAGATCCAAACCTCAGAAATGAGGTATCTGAGGAAGGTGGTTGAAGTAACAAGAAGAGACATGGTCCGCAACCAGACGATACGTCAAGGCCTAAAATCCCACCCGCTGCAGACCCAAATAGAACAGTCCCAACTAAGATGGTTTGGCCATGTCTGCAGAATGGGAAACAGAGAGCCAGGGATCCAGACCTCCAGGACGACCCAGAGTCCGCTGGGAGGACAACATTAGACAATCTTTGAAGGACCGAGGACTAGAATGGAACCAGGCCAGGAAGAAGACAGCTGATAGAATAGTCTGGCGCTCTCTCTTCCAAACCTCTACACCTCACGGTAGAAGGGGAACGACTAAGTAAGTAAGTAAGTAAGCCTTATCTTTATTGTATTGTTCTTTTTTTTTTCTCCCTACAAAGTATGGAGTAATTGCTGCAGGTGGCCTCATTGAGGAAGCTTATGCCAGAGCATGAACTCTTGTAGTGACGGTTTCTTTAACAATCTGGCCAGAGCATGAACTCTTGTAATGATGGTTTCTTTAACAATCTGGCCAGAGCATGAACTCTTGTAATGATGGTTTCTTTAACAATCTGGCCAGAGCATGAACTCTTGTAATGACAGTTTCTTTAACAATCTGGCCAGTGCATGAACTCTTGTAATGACAGTTTCTTTAACAATCTGGCCAGAGCATGAACTCTTGTAATGACGGTTTCTTTAACAATCTGGTCAGAGCATGAACTCTTGTAATGATGGTTTCTTTAACAATCTGGCCAGAGCATGAACTCTTGTAATGACAGTTTCTTTAACAATCTGGCCAGAGCATGAACTCTTGTAATGACAGTTTCTTTAACAATCTGGCCAGTGCATGAACTCTTGTAATGACAGTTTCTTTAACAATCTGGCCAGAGCATGAACTCTTGTAATGACAGTTTCTTTAACAATCTGGCCAGAGCATGAACTCTTGTAATGACAGTTTCTTTAACAATCTGGCCAGAGCATGAACTCTTGTAATGATGGTTTCTTTAACAATCTGGCCAGTGCATGAACTCTTGTAATGACAGTTTCTTTAACAATCTGGCCAGTGCATGAACTCTTGTAATGACAGTTTCTTTAACAATCTTTCCAGAGCATGAACTCTTGTAATGACAGTTTCTTTAACAATCTGGCCAGTGCATGAACTCTTGTAATGACGGTTTCTTTAACAATCTGGCCAGAGCATGAACTCTTGTAATGATGGTTTCTTTAACAATCTGGCCAGAGCATGAACTCTTGTAATGATGATTTCTTTAACAATCTGGCCAGAGCATGAACTCTTGTAATGACAGTTTCTTTAACAATCTGGCCAGAGCATGAACTCTTGTAATGACAGTTTCTTTAACAATCTGGCCAGAGCATGAACTCTTGTAATGACAGTTTCTTTAACAATCTGGCCAGAGCATGAACTCTTGTAATGACAGTTTCTTTAACAATCTGGCCAGAGCATGAACTCTTGTAATGACAGTTTCTTTAACAATCTGGCCAGAGCATGAACTCTTGTAATGACAGTTTCTTTAACAATCTGGCCAGAGCATGAACTCTTGTAATGACAGTTTCTTTAACAATCTGGCCAGAGCATGAACTCTTGTAATGATGGTTTCTTTAACAATCTGGCCAGAGCATAAACTCTTGTAATGATGGTTTCTTTAACAATCTGGCCAGAGCATGAACTCTTGTAATGACAGTTTCTTTAACAATCTTACTAGAGCATGAACTCTTGTAATGATGGTTTCTTTAACAATCTGGCCAGAGCATGAACTCTTGTAATGATGGTTTCTCTAACAATCTGGCCAGAGCATGAACTCTTGTAATGATGATTTCTTTAACAATCTGGCCAGAGCATGAACTCTTGTAATGATGGTTTCTTTAACAATCTGGCCAGAGCATGAACTCTTGTAATGATGGTTTCTTTAACAATCTGGCCAGAGCATGAACTCTTGTAATGATGGTTTCTCTAACAATCTGGCCAGAGCATGAACTCTTGTAATGATGATTTCTTTAACAATCTGGCCAGAGCATGAACTCTTGTAATGATGGTTTCTTTAACAATCTGGCCAGAGCATGAACTCTTGTAATGATGGTTTCTTTAACAATCTGGCCAGAGCATGAACTCTTGTAATGATGGTTTCTTTAACAATCTGGCCAGAGCATGAACTCTTGTAATGATGGTTTCTTTAACAATCTGGCCAGAGCATAAACTCTTGTAATGATGGTTTCTTTAACAATCTGGCCAGAGCATGAACTCTTGTAATGATGGTTTCTTTAACAATCTGGCCAGAGCATGAACTCTTGTAATGACAGTTTCTTTAACAATCTGGCCAGAGCATGAACTCTTGTAATGATGGTTTCTTTAACAATCTGGCCAGAGCATGAACTCTTGTAATGATGGTTTCTTTAACAATCTGGCCAGAGCATGAACTCTTGTAATGATGGTTTCTTTAACAATCTGGCCAGAGCATGAACTCTTGTAATGACAGTTTCTTTAACAATCTGGCCAGAGCATGAACTCGTGTAATGATGGTTTCTTTAACAATCTGGCCAGAGCATAAACTCTTGTAATGATGGTTTCTTTAACAATCTGGCCAGAGCATGAACTCTTGTAATGACAGTTTCTTTAACAATCTGGCCAGAGCATGAACTCTTGTAATGATGGTTTCTTTAACAATCTGGCCAGAGCATAAACTCTTGTAATGATGGTTTCTTTAACAATCTGGCCAGAGCATAAACTCTTGTAATGATGGTTTCTTTAACAATCTGGCCAGAGCATGAACTCTTGTAATGACGGTTTCTTTAACAATCTGGCCAGAGCATGAACTCTTGTAATGACAGTTTCTTTAACAATCTGTTTTAGATAAGGTGTTGCCATCCTCATACCCAACCTCATATTAGTAACCTTTGATGACATGCCTGATGGAGCAGTAGCATATTCTTATCTTTGTCTCCTCAGAGACCCTCAGGAACTATACGAGGCATGTTGTAAGTCTTGTATGTAACGTATATGTTTATGTCATGTGCAGACGTGAGAAAATCTTGACTATATCCAAACAGACATTTCTAGGTAGCTCTTGTGAGAATAATGTACTTACATCATGGCATTTGGTTCATATGGTAAAAATAGATAGCTTAATTTAAAATATATTTAGCAAAAATGCTGTGTTGTTGACTCGAGTCAGTCGACTCAAACTAGAGTCGGACTTAAATCACCATAACGATTTGACTTGTGTCACACAATTTGTATTAACAACTCAACTTGGAATTCGCCAATTTTGGCAAACCAACTCGCCATACTGAGATAGAAATTCTAAAATGTAATACTCAAAAATAAACACTGTTACTGGGTAATTTTGTGTAAAATTATTACAGATATTCTTTGATCAAATAAAAGCAGTCAGTAAATAAACACTGAAAATTGAGATTATTACTTTTCATTATTATTTATTACCAAAACAGAAATTCTGGGAAGAATTTGAGAAAAGCTAGAGAAAGATGCTCAAGAAAACCAGAAATTGTTCTATAAAATCCTAAAGAACATGAGAAGGAAAAACAGTGCCCTCTTAAATTTATAAAAGACAAACAAGACAGATTGCTTACTACCTCAAAGGAAGTAATGGAAAGATTATTTCTCGGAGCTCCTTGGCGATGAAGACAATGTGGAAATCATAGAGGCATATCCCTTCTCAGTGTCCCTGGTAAAATCTATTCTAGAATCCTGATGCAGAGACTCAGACACCTAGGAGAGCCACAAATTTATGAGGTCCAATGTGGTTTCCGAGCAAACCGAAGTACTCAAGACCTTATATTCACACAGACAGCTGAGTGAAAAGGTCCTTGAGTAAAAAGGTGAGATGCGTCTTTGTTTCTTGGATCTGGAAAAGACTGACAAGGTCTCCTGGAGCAAACGTTGGGACTGCTTGGCAAAGAAAAACATTTCAGCACCTCTGATCCATGCTTCTACAAATATAGCAGAAATAATATGAGGATGGCAAACCATAAGTCAGAAGAGTTCAGGACCACCACTGGTGTAAGATGGGGTGATTCTGTCACCTTATCTTTGTTATATTCCTCATCAGATTATGCTGGGTGAACAGGTCCTGGAGCAGGTCAACCACTTTAAATACCTCTGAGCTGTCATAGACTGGAAGGGAGGCATCAAAGAAGATTTGGCTACCAGAAAAGCAGCAGCTAGGAGGCTTTTGCAGGCCATAAATCGAGGATTCCTCAGTAAAAGAGAAGTTGGTAAGAAGGTGAAGATGAATGTATACCACTCTACCTATGATCCAGTCTTGACTTATGGATGCGAGTCATGGGCAATGACTACAAACCACAAAAGCCAGCTCCAAACCTCAGAAATGAGGTATCTGAGGAAAGTGGTTGAAGTAACAGGAAGGTTCATGGTCCGCAACCAGATGATACAGCAAGGCCTCAAAACCCAGCTCCTGCAGACCCAAGTAGAACAGTCCTAACAACAATGGTTTGGCCATGTCTGCAGAATGAGGGAAGATCAGCTACCATGACACGTATAGGAAACTAAGAACCAGGGATCCAGACCTCCAGGACAACCCAGAGTTCGCTGGGAGTACAACATTAGACAGTATCTGAAGAATCGAGGACTGGATTGGAACCAGACCAGGAGAAGGACAACCGATAGGATAGTATGGCACTCTCTTTGGCAAACCTCTACACCCCACGGTAGAAGATGAACGAATAAGTAGAGTAGTAAGCATTATTTATAGTGATTGGTGCCATTTTTTAAATAAATGCAGTAGTAGCTATTAACAGTTTTAGGTCAAATGAAAATGAACTTTAAAGCTACTGTAGGGACTTGCTCACAAATTGAAATTTTGAATAATCAAATCTTCATTATTGTATGGTGTAGAAACATGGACAATGAACAAGTAATTAGAGGAAATAATTAAGGTCTTTGAGATATGGATATATAGAATGGGGCATGTCTCATGGAAAGAGAAGACAACAAACAAAGCCGAGTTAGAAAACCTAGGAATGAAAAAATAATTAATAAAGGAGATCAAAATTAAACTGCTAAAATATTTTGACCATGTAAAAAGACATAACACCTGGCAGAAGACTATAATAGAAGGAAGAGTTGAAAGCAAACATGTAAGAGAAAGAAAACGCTCTAAGTGGGAAGATAACAACAAGAGATGGACATGAAAGAGTCTATCAGAGTGTACCATCAAGACAAGAGATGGACATGAAAGAGTTTATCAGAGTGTACCATCAAGACAAGAGATGGACATGAAAGAGTTTATCAGAGTGCACCATCAAGACAAGAGATGGACATGAAAGAGTTTATCAGAGTGCACCATCAAGACAAGAGATGGACATGAAAGAGTCTATCAGAGTGCACCATCAAGACAAGAGACAGAACACGTTGGAGATCTACTGCAACTGACCTGTGATATGTGGAGATGGCAGCTGATGATTCAATACTCTTTAGCTCCCCAAGGAGCATAGGCCTTCAACAAACACATGCCAAGTCTTCCTGTCCTGTGCCATCCGCTCAAGTTCTTTCCATGTTTTCCTCATCATTTTCACCTCTGTTTCCAGTTCTCTTCTCCATGTGTTTTTTGGTCTACCTCTGCCTCTCTTTCCCTGTGGATTCCAGAACAAGTACTGCCTTGTAATGCTTATCAACAGGTTTCCTCAATGTGTATCCTATCCATCGCCAGCATCTTCTCAATTCTTGTTCCACTGGCACTTGTCTGGTTCTTGTCATCAATTCCACATTTGTGACTTTGTCATACCATTTCAGTCCTTCTGTTCTATGCAAGCACCCGTTTATAAAAGTCTGTAGCTTTTTGGTTGTTGTTTTTGTTGTTCTCCATGTCTCAGAGCCATACAATAGGACTGACTTGACATTTGAGTTGAAGATTCTTATTTTCGTGTTGGACTTGATTTCTCTTGTTCTCCATATGTTTCCCAATGCAATGAAAGCTCCTCTTGCTTTTTGTATTTTTATTTTGATATCACTGTCTGTCCCTCCAACTTTGTCTATATTACTACCAAGATATGTGTACGATTCTACATCTTTTAGTGGTGTTTCTTCAAGTTCAACCTTGTTATCGTTTCTTGCATTTATTCTCATAATCTTTGTCTTTTTCCTGTGTATTTTCAGGCCCAGTTGTTGTGACCTCTCATCGAGAATTTTCATTTTCTCTTGCATCTGATTATGGTTATGGGACAGAAGAGCCAAGTCATCTGCAAAATCCAGATCATCAAGCTGTTTAGTCAGATTCCACTGGATTCCATTTCTGTTGTTTGATGTCGAGATTCTCGTGGGAACTCCATAATGCCTCATCAATTTCCAAAGCGATTCTCTGTCTACACTGTCAAATGACTTTTCATAGTCCACGAATCCGATGTATAGCGGTGAATTCCATTCCAGACTTTGTTCAACTATTATTCTCAATGTGGCTATCTGGTCTGTACAGGATCTATTTTGTCGAAAATCTGCTTGTTCATCTCTCAGCTGCTTGTCTATGGACTCTTTTAATCTCTCCAGGATGATTCTGTTTAATACTTTTGCTGGCACTGATAGTAACATTATTCCTCTATAATTTGTGCACTCTTGTAAATTTCCCTTCTTAGGCAACTTGACCAGATAACCTTCCTTCCATTCTGCTGGTATTTCCTCTCTCTCCCAGACTTTGCCAAGTAGTTTGTATAATATCTCTGTAGAGGTATCAATATCTGTTTTGATGGCTTCTGCTGGAATGCAATCTGGACCAGCTGCTTTTCCATCTTTCAGAAGCTTTATGGCTTTCTTTATTTCTTCTCTACTTGGTCGTTCACAGCTGATTTGTAGCTCCTCTTCTGCTGGCTGGATGTCTGGGGGATTAGTTGGAGATGGTCTATTGAGAAGTTCCTCAAAATGTTCTGTCCATCTCTTCATTTGTTCTTGTATATTACTAAGCAATTTTCCATTCTTATCTTTTATGAGGCCATTTTCTTGCTTATATTTCCCTGTTAGCTTCTTTGTGTTGTTGTACATATCCCTCATATTTCCTTTGGCTGCAACTTCCTCTGCTTCCCTTACCAAATCATCAATATATTTCATCTTGTCTCTTTTGATGTTTCTTCTTACTTCTTTGTTTGCTTCTATGTACACTTCATGAGCCTTGGCTTTGGAGCTTCTGGTTTTGCTTCTGTTTAAATCTGCTTTCTTGTTTTTCCTGTCTTCTATCTTACTAATGGTTTCTGTTGTTATCCATGCTTTGTGCTGATGTTTTCTTTTTCTCAGTACTTCTTCACATGTTTCGTTCCATATATTTTTTACTTGTTGCCAGTAGTCTTCCGTATCTGTTTCATCTTCCAGCTGTTGGAGTACTTGTTATTTGTTGGATACTGTGATTGAAAATTGTTCTCTTATTTTCTGATTTCTTAGATATCCCACATTATACTGTTGTCTATTGCTATATGCTGTTGTAAATTTCTTGAGTTTTAATTTTGTTTTAGCCAACAGAAGATGGGGGTCTGATACAACATCTGCTCCTCTACATACTTTCACATCGTGCAATGATGACCTAAACTTCTTGCTTATGCATATGAGATCAATCTGATTCTCAGTTCTGTGGTCTGGTGATATCCGTGTTGCTTTATGTATTGTTTTATGTGGAAATATGCTTCCTCCTATAGCTAGTTGATTTGAAGCACAGAAGTTTGCTAATAGTTCCCCATTCTCGTTCATCATACCTAATCCATGCTTTCCCATGATTTTTTCAAAGCCAGTGTTGTCTGTTCCTATTTTCGCATTTAGGTCCCCCATCAAAATTGTGATGTCCTTTCTTTTCTTATTGTCCAAGACACTTTGTAGTCTGGTGTAAGTCTTCTTTCACAGATTCTTCTTTATCGTTTGTTGGTGCATAACACTGAATGATGTTTATATTTACTTTCTTTTTGGCTGATTTAAACCTTGCAGTTATAATTCGTGGTCCCATTTCTTCCCATTCTATAAGTGCCTTCTGTGCTTCCCTAGACAGCATTAGAGCCACCCTTTCACTGTGGTGGGCTCTTTCCTCCTCATGTCCTGAGGACAACACCATTTCTTCTGTGATCAATCTCCTCTTCTCTATGCCTTTCCACCGTGTCTCACAGAGACCCAGGATATCAATCCTGTAATTTGTCATTTCTGCTGCTACCTGTGCAGTTTTCCCTTGTTCACACAGAGTGCGAACATTCCAGGTGCCAATCCTGGAGATTTTCCTAGACCAAAAAAGGTTAGTCGGCAACCCAGACTCCTTTCAGTTTTCTCTAGGTTGCTTCATGCGCCTCCTTTCGAGAGCAACTTCTTCTGTCTTGGGCGGCTGAGTTGATTTATATTTATTTGACTTGTCCATATTTGTTGAAGTTTTTGTGGTAAAAAGTTGTTTACGGGATGGGGTAACCAACCCCATGCCCAACCCTCCTTAGTCGCTTTTTACGACATGCCTGGTAGGGTACAGTGTTACTATTCTTTGCTCCCCTTTTGGGCCCCGGTAACTCATGGGTGCAGCTGATGATGAGGTCCTAGATTTGAGACTTGATACTTGCACTTTGAGACTTGTTAAGAAAGACTTGAAGACAACTCTGCAAATAGCTGAATGAGAAACAACAGGGCAAAGTTAAATGTTACATCTTCCTTTGGTATTCAGTGTTAGTGATTTGTTGTGTGTTTGTTTTCCAGGCAGGTGCTGTTGATATTTTTGTATTGTTATTTATCAGCACCAATGTTTCTTTATTTTATTTACTACAAACATAATACTTCTCCATTTCTGTCTTTCTCATTCACTTATCTCCAGCCTTCCATACTCTTAATTTGTCATCAACTTGCAGGTTCAGCCATTATCATACTAGCCTTCTGTTTCTAGAACATTCCTGCTGTTTTACATACATTTGTTCTTTGTTTCACTTTGACTGTCCCTCCCACCCTACATGAGCAGGTTATCTTGATAATTTTTAGTCTTACAGTTTGTTGGGAGTAGAAACTGCTCATGTCCCAAGATACCTCATGGCAAAAGCTGACAGAAAAATGAAATCAAATGAATATGAGCAAATTTAGAGGAGCAGCAACACTGGATTTTAAATCAGAGTTGAAAATAAATGACAAATTAAATTAATGTGGGTTTTGATAATATAAAATCTCTCAGACCTAAATGTCAAATCAGATGTCAGAATATGTTAACAGAAAAAAATGTCCAGTAGTTCAGTATCCACTCAAAGGTTATGAAAATTCTAATGTGACACAAGTTTTTATCCTGTTGTAAAACTGGTATGCATTCGATTTTGCTTGTGGACGTGTTGTGAACAATGTTAATGCCTGGTATCTATGGAGAAGGTCAGATGAATGCCTAGTATCTATGGAGAAGGTCAGATGAGACATCATATTGTTTACAATTCACCAATTCTTTATTTCAGACCCTGTGCCATGTTGCCCTCCTTCTTATCAAAATGAAGAAGCAGTACTTTCTCCAGTGTTACAGTCACATGGCAGACATAGTGCATGCACTGCTGTGTCTCAAGGGAGATGACCCAGTGTCTGGAGAAGTGACAAAACTTCTCTTGAAACTGGGACTGTCAGATGGACTTGATGCCCTGAATAAATCCAATGCTAGTCTTCCCAGCACTCCATGGGGCAGTCCAAAACTCAGCAAGTCTGGGCAAGATCCAGACAAGTCCCAGAATCGCAGTGGTTTTAGGATTATGTCCCTGTTTGAAAGAAAGACCCCACCAGATGAGAAAAAGAATTCCTTCTATGCTGAGGAGTCCAGGTTAGATGGAAGTGAACAGAAAAGGGAAGGAATTCCAACAGTATCTGTGACTGCAGGCAGCTATGAAGATAACAGTTATGTCCCTTCCCACACTTGCAGGCAGGGATTCGATTCATTTTCAAGCAGTCTACGAGGCATTGGTCCTGGTCATTTAAAAGGTAGTGGACATGATGATCTCCAGTTCAAATCCATTGTTGAGAATCCCTCAGCCGGCCATAGCTCATCTGTTCCAGTTATTGTGTGTAAGTATTTGTAAATCTTTAGCTCATCTGTTCCAGTTATTGTGTATAAGTATTTATAAATCTTTAGCTCATCTGTTCCAGTTATTGTGTGTAAGTATTACCGTATAAATCTTTAGCACATCTGTTCCAGTTATTGTGTGTAAGTATTACCGTATAAATCTTTAGCTCATCTGTTCCAGTTATTGTGTATAAGTATTACCATATAAATCTTTAGCTGATCTGTTCCAGTTATTGTGTGTAAGTATTACCATATAAATCTTTAGCTGATCTGTTCCAGTTATTGTGTGTAAGTATTACCGTATAAATCTTTAGCTCATCTGTTCCAGTTATTGTGTGTAAGTATTACCGTATAAATCTTTAGCTGATCTGTTCCAGTTATTGTGTGTAAGTATTACTGTATAAATCTTTAGCTGATCTGTTCCAGTTATTGTGTGTAAGTATTACCGTATAAATCTTTAGCTGATCTGTTCCAGTTATTGTGTGTAAGTATTACCGTATAAATCTTTAGCTGATCTGTTCCAGTTATTGTGTGTAAGTATTACCGTATAAATCTTTAGCTGATCTGTTCCAGTTATTGTGTGTGTATGTATTACTTTATAAATCTTTAGCTCATCTGTTCCAGTTATTGTGTGTGAAAGTATTACTTTATAAATCTTTAGTTCATATGTTCTAGTTATTGTGTGTAAGTATTGCTGTATAAATCTTTAGCTGATCTGTTCCAGTTATTGTGTGTAAGTATTACTGTATAAATCTTTAGCTCATTTGTTCCAGTTATTGTGTGTAAATATTACCATATAAATCTTTAGCTCATCTGTTCCAGTTATTGTGTGTAAGTATTACCATATAAATCTTTAGCTCATCTGTTCCAGTTATTGTGTGTAAGTATTACCGTATAAATCTTTAGCTCATCTGTTCCAGTTATTGTGTATAAGTATTACCATATAAATCTTTAGCTCATCTGTTCCAGTTATTGTGTGTAAGTATTACCGTATAAATCTTTAGCTGATCTGTTCCAGTTATTGTGTGTAAGTATTACCGTATAAATCTTTAGTTCACCTGTTCCAGTTATTGTGTATAAGTATTACCATATAAATCTTTAGCTGATCTATTCCAGTTATTGTGTGTAAGTATTACCATATAAATCTTTAGCTGATCTGTTCCAGTTATTGTGTGTAAGTATTACTGTATAAATCTTTAGCTGATCTGTTCCAGTTATTGTGTGTAAGTATTACTTTATAAATCTTTAGCTGATCTGTTCCAGTTATTGTGTGTGTAAGTATTACTTTATAAATCTTTAGCTGATCTGTTCCAGTTATTGTGTGTGAAAGTATTACTTTATAAATCTTTAGTTCATATGTTCTAGTTATTGTGTGTAAGTATTACCGTATAAATCTTTAGCTGATCTGTTCCAGTTATTGTGTGTAAGTATTACTTTATAAATCTTTAGCTCATCTGTTCCAGTTATTATGTGTGTAAGTATTACTTTATAAATCCTTAGCTGATCTGTTCCAGTTATTCTGTGTGAAAGTATTACTATATAAATCCTTAGTTCAACTGTTCCAGTTATAGTGTGTAAGTATTACTTTATAAATCCATAGTTTAGAATGGATGAGTGCCCCATAATTGATGAGTGTCCCATTATTGATGAGTGCCCCATAATTGATGAGTGTCCCTGTTAAGTCCTTTTTTGCGTGGGAGTTAAGTGTGCGAGATTTAACAGACCTAGATGCCAGTCTAGCTGTGATAGATGCACATGTGTGCGCATCTAAGTAAGTTGTATATGTTTAATTATTTACATACCTTTTTTGCACTTTATTTGAACTAAATAGCGCACCTTGGTGCGATCGGTTTTTGTTGTCAAACAGCAATTATGCTGGAGAGAGATCCATAACGTCCTTTGTATAGGGCAGACGTTTTCGTCAGATATATTATTATAAGTCTTACCCCCAAGTCGTGGGAAGACTCTACGAAGACATAGTATCGTACCTCCCTGTGTGGAGTGTTTGTTTTAGCCAACCCTGGCTTGATTACATGTCATGTATTGACACTCTTTTATTATCGACAAGATCTAGCAGGGCTTCGACACATCTTGTTATGGCATGCCGCTAGTGCATCTAGAGTCTTGCTGGACAGTATATGTGTCCTAACATTGTTTTTGGATCTTCAGGGAAGACATCCCGCATTATACAAACCTTGATTATAATGAAGATTGTGAATCTCAGAACCCCTAATAGCAGATCGTCCGCCGCCCTTGAAATGTCGGCGGTTTTTTGAATCGGTCAAGTTCGATACTGATGTCATGCCTTAACTATGTATTCATATCTACATGATGACCTCTTGGTGAAATTATGCTGTATATATATACCCATGATGTTGGACTCCGTTGTCGTCAAATAAATGTCTCTGTCAAAGACGTATCTTCACTACATGTCCAGCTTACTTCATTATGAATTGGTCAACTTCATGACCCAACCGCCACAGTTATATTCATATTATCACCCACTGTATTCGCGCTATAATAAGACTGTCGGCCACTGTTAGACTATAAGCCGGACAATACCACATCAATATAACTAAGGTGGTAACAGTCCCATAATTGATGAGTGCCCCATAATTGATGACTGCCCCATAATTGATGAGTGTCCCATAATTGATGTTTACCCCATAATTGATGAGTGCCCCATAATTGATGAGTGCCCCATAATTGATGAGTGCCCGATAATTTATGAGTGCCCCATAATTGATGAGCACCCCATAATTGATGAGCATCCCATAATTGATGAGCGTCCCATAATTGATGAGCGCCCCATAATTGATGAGCGCCCCATAATTGATTAATGCCCCATAATTGATGAGTGTCCCATAATTGATGAATGCCCCATAATTGATGAGTGCCCCATAATTGATGAGTGTCCCATACTTGATGAGTGTCCCATAATTGATGAGTGCCCCATTCTTGATGAGTGTCCCATACTTGATGAGTGTCCCATACTTGATGAGTGTCCCATACTTGATGAGTGTCCCATAATTAATGAGTGTCCCAGACTTGATGAGTGTCCCAGACTTGATGAGTGTCCCAGACTTGATGAGTGTCCCATAATTGATGAGTGCCCCATAATTGATGAGTGCCCCATAATTGATGAGTGTCCCATACTTGATGAGTGTCCCATAATTGATGAGTGCCCCATACTTGATGAGTGTCCCATACTTGATTAGTGTCCCATAACTGATGAGTGTCCCATACTTGATGTGTGTCCCATACTTGATGAGTGTCCCATACTTGATGAGTGTCCCATAATTGATGAGTGTCCCAGACTTGATTAGTGTCCCATAATTGATGAGTGTCCCAGATTTGATGAGTGTCCCATACTTGATGAGTGTCCCATACTTACACCTTAGGAGCATGAGGCACATCCCACGAAAAGAAGAAATCATCACAGCAATCAAAGGGTTAAAGAATGGAAAAGCTCCTGGTCATGATAACTTAAATGCAGAGCTATTTAAGACAGACCCAGAGCTAGCAGCAGAACTATTAGAACCACTATTTGCACAAGTCTGGAAAACAGGGACAACACCAACAGAGTGGAGAAAAGGAATAATTGTCAAATTGCCCAAGAAGGGAGATCTTGCAGACTGCAGTAATTGGAGAGGAATAACTCTTCTCTCAGTTCCCAGCAAAATACTAGGCAGGATAATTATACAGAGAATCTCAAAAGCAGTAGACCACAAACTGAGGAAAGAACAAGCAGGATTTAGAAAGAACAGAAGATGTGTAGATCATATATTTACCCTCAGGAACATTATAGAGCAGTGCTCAGAATGGCAAAGACAGTTGTACATTAATTTCGTTGATTTTGAAAAGGCTTTTGACAGTATACATAGGGACAGTTTATGGAAAATACTGAGGGCTTATGGAATTCCAAGCTGCATAGTGTCAATCATAAAAATGCCAACTTTACGTGCAGCATTGGACAGAGCAACCTAACCTTTGAGGTGAAGACAGGAGTACGACAGGGATGCCCCTTATCAACCACTCTATTTTTAACAGTCATAGACTGGGTGATGCGCCAGACAACAGAGGGCAGTCCAAGAGGAATAAGATGGACTACATTTTCTACATTGGAAGATCTGGAATATGCAGATGACATTGCACTGCTAGCACATTCACATCAACACATCCAGGAAAAAACGGATAGACTTAATAAGTATAGCCAGCAGGTGGGCTTGAACATCAACCTAAAGAAGACAGAGGTCATGACGCTCAATGTGAGCAACCCTGAGCCCATATCAGTAAGGAATCAGCAACTGGAACAGACAGATGCCTTCACATACCTAGGATGCATCGTAACACCAAACGGCGGAGCAAGCAAAGACATCAACAACAGAATGAACAAAGCAAGAACAGCCTTTTTTAGTCTAAACAACATCTGGAAGTCCTCTCAGTACAGCACAAACACAAAATTAGGATTATATCAGAGCTGTGTGCTTTCTGTGCTTCTCTATGGCACGGAGAGCTGGAGAGTTACAGAGAAGGAAATGTCGAAATTGTCCTCTTTTCACACAACATGCCTAAGAAAAATTCTCCGAATCTTTTGGCCGAATATCATCACCAACCAAGATCTGCTTACTCGTAGCAAGCAAGAGGACATGCATACCATCATAGCTGGCAGACGCTGGAGCTGGGTTGGCCATGTCCTCAGAAGAGACCCCGATGCCATCACAAGAACAGCTATGCTATGGACCCCTGAAGGAAAACGAAAGAGAGGCCGACCAAAAACAACTTGGCGGAGGACTGTGGAGGCTGAGATGCAAAGAATGAACCAGAGTTGGGGGCACTGTACGAAGGATGGCCGCCGACCGAGCAAAGTGGAATCAATTTGTTGTTGCCCTACAAGACGCCACCAGGCGTAATGGCCACTGACTGCTTTGACGGTCGGCGGCTAAGGATCAAAGAAGAAGAAGAAGGAGCATGAGGCCATCATCTTCATTCTCTTTTTGCTCCTTGTGGAGCCACAACTAGAGTAGTTCCCCTTGCAAGAAGCCAGCATGACAGCATTTGTGTGATCTTACAGCAATGGTTTCTGGGAAATTTGTTGTAGACAGTCAGACTTCCAACCCCTTACACAACCTCGTTAGCTGCTACTTATAACGTGCATGACGGAGCGTTGGTCCTATCATTTGTCTCTGTAGACACTCTGTACTTGGTCCTATCATTTGTCTCTGTAGAGACTGTGTACTTGGTCCTGTTATTTGTCTCTGTAGTCACTCTGTAGTTGGTCCTATCATTTGTCTCTGTAGACACTCTGTAGTTGGTCCTATCATTTGTCTCTGTAGAGACTCTGTACTTGGTCCTGTTATTTGTCTCTGTAGTCACTCTGTAGTTGGTCCTATCATTTGTCTCTGTAGACACTCTGTAGTTGGTCCTATCATTTGTCTCTGTAGACACTCTGTAGTTGGTCCTATCATTTGTCTCTGTAGACACTCTGTAGTTGGTCCTATCATTTGTCTCTGTAGAGACTCTGTACTTGGTCCTGTTATTTGTCTCTGTAGTCACTCTGTAGTTGGTCCTATCATTTGTCTCTGTAGACACTCTGTAGTTGGTCCTGTCATTTGTCTCTGTAGACACTCTGTACTTGATCCTATCATTTGTCTCTGTAAACACTCTATACTTGGTCCTGATGCAGAAAAACCAGCACCAAAGTATTTTGTGTGTCCTAGCGTGATTGCTTTGGAAAAAATTTATGTTACATCAATCACTACCAGTACATGACATAATGAGACCAAGCAGAAGCCAGTAGACTTGTTGACAGAATGGTGACTAAAAGAGAGACTATAAAATATACACTGAACTAATTCTGAATATATGACCAAGGTCAGAGAACGGTAGAGGTCAAGATGAAAAGCATGAAACTAAGTTTGGGCCCCACATGAAGGATGGACACAAACTGAGCAAAGTCAGGAGAGTGTGTTACTGCCCTACAAGACTCCTCAAGGTATGATGGCCTCTGATTGCTTTGTCAGTTAGTGGATGAGGATCCAAGAAGAAGATAATGAAGACGAAGAGGGCACCAAGAAAAAATTTACCAGGCAACATAGAAATGGGCTGCCATCACCGGTGTCAATACCTTGTTGAGGTATAGCAAGCTTGCGTACCTTGATTACCCCCAGAGCTATGCCAGCGGGAGTTTTACTCCTGGAAGGTTCTACCAAGCTGGACAGGTTTGCGCGGGCAGCGGTCAGACTAAAGCAGACACCCTGGTCCTCCAGGTTGGGGGTTTTAGCATAAGGCTGACACCCCTGTCTATGTAAAAAGAAATGAAGTTACGGAAACGACAACAAATGAACAAACTTTGCTGCGGGACGGACATCCGGAGTCTGAGGCTTGTATGACTGTCAGTGGTGAAAGCCGAAAGGAAGCCACTGACATGAAAACGGACGTCCTGACCGCAAAACGTGAAACAAGAATAGGATTTTGGAATGTCAGGACAATGAACGAGACGGGTAAACTAAAACAGGTCACAGCAGAAATGAGAAACTATAGATTACACATTCTAGGGATAAGCGAGAGCAGATGGACGGGCAGGAAAAGTTAAAACAGCAACAGGAGAAACAGTACTTAACTCTGGAAGAGAGGATGGACAGCACAATGAAGGTGTAGCCATTATTCTACAGAAAGGAATAGAAAGGACATTACTGGAATGGAAACCCATCAACAACAGACTGATAAGATTAAGATTGAGAGGGAGATTCACCAATACTACAATAATACAATGCTACACTCAAGCAAGACCATAGTCTGCCCTAGCAAGTCAAGGTGCTGAAGACAGAGGCAACCAGCCAAGAGGCGCACCACAGCAATCAGGATGCCACGCACACGCGCTATGGAAGTATGCCTATATCTGCAAAACGTTATGGCACTCGCCCTGTGATGGACACCCAGGCAGGCGCAGTGCCAGGCCCTCTGCCTCAGAAGGGCCCAACCCCTACTACTGGGGGTCCTTCTCAATTGCCCCGTGGAGCCAGGAGGCATGAGAATAGAGCTACTGGCCAAGCAAAGCAAAGACCACTTAAAATAATGCACTGGAATGCTGAAGGCCTCAACAGTAAAAAAGATGGCTACAGCAAAAGACTAGAGCTCGAAAATATCTTGAATGAAGAGCAAGTAAATGTATGCTGCTTGCAAGAAACCCACCTCAACAAGGACATAGCCTTCAAAATCAGAGGCTACCAGTGCTACCGATCTGACCGAATAGACAGGCGAAAGGGTGGAATACTGACACTCGTGAGGAATAACATCAGTGCATGTCAGCTTGAAACATATGTGGAGGGGGCGGAATACCAGATGCTTCATCTCAGGACAGAAAGTTCAGAATTCCACCTGCTCAACTACTACTGTCCGAGCGACCGCATACTGGCACTAGATACAATCCCAGCAAAAGAAAGACTGATTGTATGCGGAGACTTCAACAGCCACTCACAGAGCTGGGGCTATGATCACATGGACAGGAGAGGTGAGGAGCTTGAAAACTGGCAGGATGACAATGGGCTTATCCTGATTAACCAGCCAATCGACCCACCAACCTTCTACTCGAGATCATGGCACACCACCTCTACACCAGACCTGGCATTCCACTCACCCGGCCTGGAGTGGAACACCACACACATTGTAGGGAAACAACTTGGAGGCAGCGACCACCGGCCAGTCTTCCTAATTGTGGAAAATGAACTTGTCAAGGAGAGCAGCACTCTCTCTAGGTGGAACTACAGGAAGGCAGACTGGACAATGTACCAGCACCGTACTAGTATACTGGCTAGAGATCTGACTGTAGACAAAGACATCAATAAGCTAGTCGATGAATTCGGCAGATGCATATTACAGGCTGCTCGTGAAACAATACCTAGAGGGGCTCGTAAGCACTACAAACCATATTGGAATAGTGAACTAGAGCAGCTGCACAACGACGTGGAAACATCTCGAAAGCAGGCAGAGACCAGTCCATGCCAAGAACACCACAATAACTACCAGCAAGCTAAGGCCAAATTTCAAAGGGCCAAGTTGCAGGCCAGGCGAAGAAGCTGGAAGGAGAAAACAGAGTCCTTGAACTTCGAAAGAGATACAAGGAAACTGTGGAAGCTGGTAAAACAACTTAACAATGAAGGTACAGGGAGAAACTCAAGGATTGCTCTGTACAAAGATGGAAACATCCTCATGGGAAAACAGGCAGCTGATCACTTTGCAGACTCCTTTGCTAAAGACAACAACATCGAAGTTAGCCCAGAGAAGCAACAGGAGACTCGTGAGAAACAACAATACGCAGGACGAGATGGAACCATACCTGAAGTTATGGAGGCACCAATCACATTCAGAGAACTGGAGCTTGCAATATCCAAATTGAAAATGAGGAAGTCGCCAGGAGTTGATGGAGTGTCCAATGAAATGATTAAGAACTTGGGAACCGCAGCAAAAACAAAGCTGCTGCAGATCTTCAATATCTGTTGGAACTCAGGCAGAGTTCCACAGACCTGGAGGGAAGCAATCATGATACCACTCCTAAAACCAGGAAAAGACAGTTCCACTGCCTCCAGCTACAGACCAATCAGCCTTACAAGCTGCCTCTGCAAAACAATGGAACGTATCATCAACCTCAGGCTACAGTGGTACCTTGAAAGTGAAAACCTTCTTGTACCACAGCAGGCGGGCTTTAGGCAGTGTTATTCTACCGAAGATCAGGCAACTTACCTTTCCCAAGAGATTGAGGATGCGTTCCAAGATAAGAAACTGGTACTAGCAGCATGGATAGATCTAAGGAAAGCATTTGACAAGGTTTGGAAAGAAGGGCTTCTGAAGAAACTGAGAAATTGTAGAGTGAATGGTAAGATGTACAAATGGGTGAAAGCATACTTGCATAACAGAAGAGCCCGAGTACAACTAGATGGCCTCAAGAGTAAGAAAATTCTACTGCGTCATGGCGTCCCTCAGGGAGGGGTTCTGTCCCCCACACTTTTCCTAATCTACATCAACGACCTGGTTGCTGAACTACCACATGGAATGAAAGTGGCAATGTACGCTGATGACCTGGTAATATGGTGCACAGATGAGCATGCAACAGTGGCCACCAAACTGCTACAAAGAGCTATAGATGCCTTAACCTCATGGGCAAATAGATGGTGTGTCAGCATCAACACAGACAAGTGCAGCACTATGCTCTTCACCCTCTCTCCCAAACAAAAAGCTGGTGTCATCAAGATAAACGAAGAGCTCCTGAGAGAAGATAAACAACCCACCTATCTCGGAGTTACATTCGATGATAGGCTGACATGGAAGCAGCACATCAACAAGGCAGCAACAAAGGCCAGGAGGAAGTTAGCCATCCTGAGAAAACTAAGTGGAACCACATGGGGAGCCAGCGGGAAAATACTTAGTAAAGTTTACCAGCAGGGCATACGACCACACCTGGAATATGGGTCAGCTGCGTGGTGTCCAGCATCAAACACCACATTACAAGAGCTAGATAAGGTGCAAAACCAGGCGCTTAGGGTCATCACGGGGGCAATGAAATCAACGCCTGTAGTGGAGATGGAGAAAATGGGGAGGATACAAGCACTGAGAGAATGCAGAGACACAAAAGTGTTAACACAGGCAGAAAAGTTCCTCTGTATGCCGAGCCATCCAATGAAGGACAGATTCCAAAACCTAGCAATGGGGCGACTGAAAAGAAGCAGTTTTATCCACCAGGCCAAACGATTTCGTAGACAAACCTCAGACCTGCCTAAAGTTAACAGCCCCCTAAAGTCTGTGCCAGAACAAACCCCTTGGAGAGAGGAGCCTGGACTACCAGTACACATCCAGACAAAAGTGAAAGGAATATTCGACAGGGATGAACAGAACAGCGTGCAACGTAGGACAGTCACACTCAGTTTCCTGGATGATGAATACCCACAGGACCTCTGGGTCCGAGTATACACGGATGGATCAGCACAGAATGCAGTAAAGAATGGAGGAGCAGGAGTGTACATAGAATACCCAAACAGAATACCTTAACTTTTCCTGCCCCTGTCCATCTGCTCTCGCTTATCCCTAGAATGTGTAATCTATAGTTTCTCATTTCTGCTGTGACCTGTTTTAGTTTACCCGTCTCGTTCATTGTCCTGCATTCCAAAATCCTATTCTTGTTTCACGTTTTGCGGCCAGGACGTCCATTTTCGTGTCAGTGGCTTCCTTTCGGCTTTCACCACTGACAGTCATACAAGCCTCAGACTCCGGATGTCCGTTCCGCAGCAAAGTTTGTTCATTTGTTGTCGTTTCCGTAACTTCATTTCTTTTTACATAGACAGGGGTGTCAGCCCTATGCTAAAACCCCCAACCTGGAGGACCAGGGTGTCTGCTTTAGTCTGACCGCTGCCCCCGCAAACCTGTCCAGCTTGGTAGAACCTTCCAGGAGTAAAACTCCCGCTGGCATAGCTCTGGGGGTAATCAGGGTATGCAAGCTTGCTATACCTCAACAAGGTATTGACACCGGTGATGGCAGCCCATTTCTATGTTGCCTGGAAAATTTTTTCTTGGTGCCCTCTTTGTCTTCATTATCTTCTTCTTGGATCCTCATCCACTAACTGACAAAGCAATCAGAGGCCATCATACCTTGAGGAGTCTTGTAGGGCAGTAGGGATACGGTCAGAGTACCAACGGGGAAATTCTGTAACAACTATGATGCAGAAGTCCAGGCAATCAAGGTGGCAACTGAGAAACTACTGAACACCAATCTCATTCCACAGCCTGTAGTATTCCTGGCAGGTGCAAGATCAGCACTCCAAGCACTTCAGTCCAGAAAATTGCCAGGTATACAAGCCCTACTTTCTGAACTGTGCAACCAGCGCAGGGTCGCCATGCAGTGGATACCGTCTCATTGTGGAATACCGGGAAACGAGAGAGCAGACGGACTGGCTAAAGAAAGTGCTGCAGACGAGCAACCGGATGTACCAGTTACGTACCATCAGAAGAAAAAGATGATCAAATCCATCAGAAAGCCACCAACACCAACGCAGGATGACTACCAAGCTATGAACAGATCAGAACAAATAGTCATTCTGCGCCTCAGAACAGGACACAACCAACTCCGCAGCCACATGTATACAAAATTCAAGATTGGCAATTCAGCCATGTGTACATGTGGACAGGCACCCCAGACTACGGAGCACGTACTTCAAGATTGCCCTGAATATGATATATTGAGGCAAACCCACTGGCCCAGAGAAACAATACTGGAAGCAAAACTATATGGACCTCTGTATGAACTACAAAAGACAGTGAAGTTTATACAAGAAACAACATTGCAGATATAGACAATATAGTTCAAGCGAACGAAAGAAGAAGAAGACTGATAAGAATAAGATTGAGAGGGAGATTCACCAACACTACAATAATACGCACCAACGAATGACAGCAATGAAGAGGTCAAGGATGAATTCTATCAACAACTGCAGAAAGAAATGGAAGACACACCTAGATATGATCTTATCGTAGTAATGGGAGACCTCAATGCGAAAGTTGGTACACACAATACATATAATGAAAGAGTAATGGGAAAATGCAGCAGCGGAACAGCAAACGAAAATGGGGATAAATTAATAAGTTTCTGTAGCATTAACAACCTGGTCATTGGAGGAACACTTTTCCCACACAAAGAAATTCACAAATTAACATGGGAATCACCAAATAGTCGGGACAGAAACCAGATAGACCACATTATGATTAATGATAGATAGAGACATGCATTATAAGATGTGAAGGTAAGAAGAGGTGCGGATGTGGGAAGTGATCACCATTTAGCAGTAGCAAAAGTGAAACTCAGAACGGCTGGACCAACTGTAACTACACAGAAAAGGTTTGACATCAGCAAATTGAAGGACCCCATTACCAGAAAAGCTTTTGCGGCTGATATAAAGAAGCAATATCAATTTGCCAAAAGTCAGGAACAGACATTGACTGATGATATAGACCAGAAATTCAACACCATTTCAACAATATATAAGGAAAGCAGCAAATCATGCTTGGGATTCCAGGAAAGGAAGAAGCAAGGCTGGATAACACCAGAAACATTAAACACCATAACTATGAGAAAGGAAATGAAAAGAAAGAAAACAGAAGCGAAGTCCCCCAGGTTAAAGCAACTATATAGCGAACAGTACAGTCAGCTGGACAAGGAAGTTAAACGCCAAACCCGAGCCAAAAAAAAGGAATTTCCTAGACAATCTTGCAAGACAGGCAGAAGAGGCAGCACTGAGAAATGAACAAAGCACAGTATACAAAATAACTAAAATCATCAGCGGAAAATGAGGTGCAAACAATATTACATTAGTAAGAGATAAGCAAGGAAATCTCATCACGACAGCAGAGGGACAGGAAACAAGATGGGCAGAGCACTTCATAGAAACTCTGAACAAGGAACCACAAGAAACACAATTGAATGTTCCTGAGGCTGAAAATGATCTAATGTTAATACAGACATTCCACGAAAAGAAGAAATCATCACAGCAATCAAAAGGCTAAAGAATGGAAAAGCTCCTGGCCATGATAACTTAAATGCAGAGCTATTTAAGACAGACCCTGAGCTAGCAACAGAACTATTAGAACCACTATTTGCACAAGTCTGGAGAACAGGGACAACACCAACAGAGTGGAACAAAGGAATAATTGTCAAATTGCCCAAGAAGGGAGATCTTGCAGACTGCAATAATTGGAGAGGAATCACTCTTCTCTCAGTTCCCAGCAAAATACTAGGCAGGATAATTATACAGAGAATTTCAAAAGCAGTAGACCACAAACTGAGGAAAGAACAAGCAGGATTTAGAAAGAACAGAAGATGTGAAGATCATATATTTACCCTCAGGAACATTATAGAGCAGTGCTCAGAATGGCAAAGATAGCTGTACATTAATTTCGTTGATTTTGAAAAGGCTTTTGACAGTATACATAGGGACAGTTTATGGAAAATACTGAGGGCTTATGGAATTCCAAGCTTAGTGTCAATCATAAAAAGCCTCTTTGCCAACTTTACGTGTAGCGTAGGGCAGAGCAACCTAACCTTTGAGGTGAAGACAGGAGTACGACAGGGATGCTCCTTATCAACCACTCTATTTTTAACAGTCATAGACTAGGTGATGCGCCACACAACAGAGGGCAGTCCAAGGGGAATAAGATGGACTATATTTTCCACATTGGGAGATCTGGAATATGCAGATGACATTGCACTACTAGCACATTCACATCAACACATCCAGGAAAAAATGGATATACTTAATAAGTATAGCCAGCAGGTGGGCTTAAACCTTAATCTAAAGAAGACAGAGGTCATGATGCTCAGTGTGAGCAACCTTGAGCCCATATCAGCAAGGAATCAGCAACTGGAACAGACAGACACCTTCACATACCTAAGATGCATAGTAACACTAGACGGCGGAGCAAGCAAAGACATCAACAACAGAATGAACAAAGCAAGAACAGCCTTTTATAGTCTAAACAACATCTGGAAGTACTCTCAGTACAGCACAAGCACAAAATTAAGATTATATCAGAGCTGTGTGCTTTCTGTGCTTCTCTATGGTGCAGAATGCTGGAGAGTTACAGAGAAGGAAATGTTGAAATTGTCATCTTTTCACACAACATGCCTAAGAAAAATTATCCAAATCTTTTGGCCGAGATCTGCTTACTCAGAGCAAGCAAGAGGACATGCACACCATCATAGCTGGCAGACGCTGGAGCTGGGTTGGCCATGTCCTCAGTAGAGACACCGATGCCATCATAAGAACAGCTATGCTATGGACCCCTGAAGGAAAACGAAAGAGAGGCCGACCAAAAACAACTTGGCGGAGGACTGTGGAGGCTGAGATGCAAAGAATGAACCAGAGTTGGGGCATTGTACAAAGGATGGCCACCGACTGAGCAAAGTGGAATTAATTTGTTGTTGCCCTACAAGAGGCCACCAGGCGTGATGGCCACTGACTGCTTTGATGGTCAGCGGCTAAGGATCAAAGAAGAAGAGAAGTTAGAAATGGGCTTGACACAAGTGGGAGTTATAAATTGGGAAAAAGCCGTCAGATATATAGAAAAGTGGAATCAGGCTCAAAAAGTTACAGCAAACAGTCTTAAGGACTTTTTGATGTCTGTAGTAATAGCCTCTGTGATGTTGGTAGTAACAGGAGCCTATATATTATTAGTAATGGGCTATTTGATGCAATAATATCAGATGTAAGTAGTAATAGCGACCTATCTAATGTTGGTAGTAAATAGCCTATCTAATGTCATTGGTAACAGTAGCCTATTTAATGTCAATGGTAACAAATCACCTCCCATAATTGGCTCAACGGTATGAGTGAATAACTCGCACCCTGAAAGGCATAAGAGTGAATAGCTCACGCCCCGGGATTATCAATCAGTCGAACAGTAGTAGCCTGTCTAATGTCAGTGGTAACAGTAATAGCCTGTCTAATGTCAGTGGTAACAGAAGTAGCCTGTCTAATGTCAGTTGTAACAGTAGTAGCTTATCTAAAATCAGTTGTAACAGTAGCTTATCTAATGTCAGTGGTAACAGGAGTCACCTGTCTAATGTCAGTGGTAACAGTAGTAGCCTGTCTAATGTCAGTGGTAACAGTAGTAGCCTGTCTAATGTCAGTAGTAACAGTAGTGGCCTGTCTATTGTCAGTGGTAACAGTAGTAGCCTGTCTAGTGTCAGTGGTAACAGAAGCCTGTCTAATGTCAGTGGTAACAGTAGTGTCAAAGTACATGTATATATGTATATATAGCAGTGATAATAAACAGGCAGTACTTCCACTACCCATGATGGACTTACAGTACAACGGGCTCGTAACTAACTAGGAGGCCACACGAGCAGTGGTGAATAAAGGAAGGCTTAAATAGCAACTATCCATTTATTACATAACGATAACCTGGCCAGATGTTGCCAGAGTGAGATACAAAATACATGCATGCTACCACCATAAATCATAAGACAGATATACTCTATCAAAATAAGCTTCACGGTCAGATCTGATTATCATAGTGGAAAACGAGGCAAGCTACAGTACCACATAATAATGAATTTACTGAAATACTTACGATGCAAGAATCAACTTTCAGCATACACTACTGTCGAAATAGGAAAACTAAATAGTTCTCCATCATAAATATACCAGGAATATCAACTTAAAGGCACTAATATGGCCAGAATATTACTTACTTACTTACTTACTTGTTCCTCTTCTACCGTGAAGTGTAGAGGTTTGGAAGAGAGAGCGCCATACTATCATATCAGCTGATTCCTCCTGGCCTGGTTCCATTCTAGTCCTCGGTCCTAAGAGATTGTCTAATGTTGTCCTCCCAGAGGACTCTGGGTCATCCTGGAAGTCTAGATCCCTGACTCTTAGCCTCCCATACCTGCCGTGGTAGCCGATCTTCTCCCATTCTGCAGACATGGTAAACCATCTTAGTTGGGACTATTCTGCTTGGGTCTGCAGGGGTTGGTTTTTAGGCTTTGACATATCGTCTGGTTGCGGACCATGTCTCTTCTTGTTACTTCAACCACCTTTCTCAGATACCTCATTTCTGAGGTATGGATCTGACTTTTGTGGGTTGTAGTCATTGCCCATGACTCGCATCCATACTTCAAGACTGGGACGTAGGTGGAGCGGTATACAGCCGTCTTCGTTTTCTTGCCAACTTCTCTTTTGCTGAGGAATCCTCGATTTATGGCCTGAAAAAGTTTCCCAGTTGCTGCTCTTTGGGTAGCCAAATCTTCTTTGGTGCCTCCCTTCCAGTCTGACAGCTGTCTCATCTTCCAGTACCCCACTGAATATTTTCTTGCCCTCTCCTTACATTTTGTGATGACATCATCCATGAAGAGTATGAACAGATATGGTGACAGGATATCACCTTGTCTTGCACCAATGATGGTCCTGAACTCTTCTGACTTATGGTTTGGGGGTCGGAGTGGCTAAGAGGTATGGTGTCCACCTCGAATTCTAGAGGTACCAGGTTCGATTCCCTGTTGAGGGAATATAATTTATGGAAATTCTTATTTTCAGAACGAGTGGTTGTATTGATATCATACTTCCCCTGGTCTCCTGGGTAGTGAGATCAGATGCCTAAGCTTCTCAGATAAGGGCAAACAAATAGGAGGTTCCATGTGCAGTGTAAGTTGCACATGTTAAAAATCCCTCAGCAGTTGGAAATCATAAAGAGTAGGCCTATCAGGCCAATGGCCTGGCAAAATTTAAAAATTAGAAACCTACCCACCACAAAAATAAATCATTTGTGATTCCTATATACACACACATTAGGATTCTCGCCGGTGCTGCAGAGTTCATGCACTGTGCTGAGATCCTCCTTGTGTGATCTAAGGGAGGAGATCGGAGCATTGATGGAATTGTCTGTGTGCACGGAAGATAGTCCTTAAACCCAAACAAAACAAAACCCTGGTTTACCATCCTCACATAATGTCTGCAAGACTTGTAGAAGCTCTGTATAGCACGTATCAGAGGTGCTGGAATGTTCTTCCTCGCCGAGCAGTCCCAAAGTTTGCTCCATGGGACCTTGTTGAATGCCTTTTTCAGATTCAAGAAATAAAGGTGCACCTCACTTTTACACTCAAGGGCCTTTTCACTCAACTGTCTGAATGTGAAGATCAGGTCTTGAGTACTTAGGTTTGCTCAGAAGCCACATTGAGCCTCATCCATTTGTGGCTTAGCTAGGCATCTGAGTCTCTGCTGCAGTATTCTAGAGTAGATTTTACCGGGGACACTGAGAAGGGATATGCCTCTATGATTTCCACATTGTCGGTTGTCACCTTTTTTGAAAATGTGTGTTATGATGGCTAGCTTTTCTCCAAATTCTTCCCATGATTTCTGTTTTGCTGCTAGCACCTAGTTCTTTGCTTCTGTTCTGGGTATCACATATTCTCTATATTTCTCTGTTTTTCCTGCTATGCTTTTAGCTCCTAAGTATTGTTTCCATGCCTTTTTCTTCTCTATTTTCTCTTTAACTTCCTCTGTCCACCAAGGTGTCCTCTTTCTCTTCTTCCCAAGTCACACTTCACCACATGCTTGTGCGGCCTTTCTTTATAATGTCTTTGAATTTAAGCCAGAGGGTTTCCAGGTCATCAGGTTGTTCTTCTGTGTTTCTCACTGCTGTAGCAATAAGCTCCTGATATCTGGTCTTAACTTCTGGCTCTCTCAGCTTGTAGGTCTTAATGCTCATTTCTCCTGGTCGTTTACCTAGTTTCTTGCGTGATGATAAGTAATTCCTAGGCCGAGCAACTCCTTCAGTTGTTCTATTAATTGTTAGCAGGTAGTGATCACTTCTAATCTCTGGCCCTCTCTAGCATCCCGGACATACTTGAATGAGCTCTTCCTAACTATGGCATAGTCGATGACTGATTTCTCATTCCTTGTTGGCTCACATCTAGTGTATGCATGTATGCGCTTATGGGGGAACTTTGTGTTTGTAATGATCATGTTTTGCTCAGTGCATAATCTAAGGAGTTGCTTTCCATTGTCATTGAGAGTATCTTCTCCATATCTTCCGATAACTCCACACCATCTAGCATGGTCATTTCCAACTCTGGCATTGAAATCTCTGAGCAGGATAACTTCATCCAGGCACTCATCCACTGTCTTTTGAAGCAGCTCGAAGAATTCCTCCTTGATCTCTGCTCTCTCTTCTTCATTTGGCCGATTCACAATGACCAGGTTGACTATGGTTTCTCCTTCTTTTAACTTTAGCACCATAATGCGCTCCGAGACTAAGTCCCATCCCTTGATGCTATCATTTTGGTTTTTTCCCACAATACAGCCCACACCCCCTTTAGCTCTTTCAGATGTGGGGACTCCCGTGTAGAGCAGTGTGTCGCCATTGAGATCCTTAACTCCTTGTCCCTATTTCTTCATTTCCGTTAAAGCCAGGATTTCTGGTTTTGCTTTCCTCATCTCCTTCACCAGCTCTTCTTCTTTCTCATTAATACTCCTTATATTCCATGTTCCATAAATCGTCGTCTGTTGTCTATTTCAGTTCATCGCCTTTAGGATCAGTCCAGTTTTCTCTTGCATTTTGTGTAATCATATTTTAAGGCAAACAGGTAATCAACCTGATGTGCCTTTGCATGATGGAGGGGCTACCTCCTTACGGTTTCCATGTGGGCCACCCTCCTCCGTTTTAACCGAGCTTGAGACCGGCCATGGCGAAGTTGGCCAGAATATACGGTAACAAAAGTACCGGCTTCAAGACATGTCCACACAAGATGGCAGCTACGGGGCAAGTCCCCAGTGGATTCTTTTTGCCAGTCAAAATTCGAGCCAGTCACATGACATCACCTGACTGGTCGTTGTATACCGTAGCTCAAGTATATCGAGTAAAAATGGCAGTAAAACATGCCGTGACAAGTACTAACCTGTTAATGTCAGTGGTAACAGTAGTAGTCTGTCTAGTGTCAGTGGTAACAGTAGACTATCTAATGTCAGTGGTAACAGTAGCCTATCTAATGTCAGTTGTAACAGTAGTCTGTCTAATGTCAGTGGTAACAGTAGCCTGTTTAATGTCAGTGGTAACAGTAGCCTGTCTAATGTCATTTATTCTCCTAAATTCTCCCAGCCTCCAGGTCTCAGCTAGCTACAGAGGAGGAGCTAGAAAGTGTCATCAACCTTTTATCTGGGGTTGGCTGTGGGTCAGTGTCCCCAATGCAGGTCATACCAGAGGTGGTGCCACCTGACGGTTCCATGCAGCTGACAGTACCTCAGATTTACCGAAATCTGAGCCCAGTATCAGATACCCACCTGGAAGAACGGAGAAAGTCTCAGGTAAAAAGTGCTGCTGGGGTAGTGAAACGTCATTTCTTTTTAGGTTTTCAGTACCTTTAATCCCTCTCTGAAGCACATCATCACCATCAGGTGCCATCTCCATATCGAAGGTCGGCAGCAATAGATCTCCAATGTCTTCTGTATCTTGTCTTGAGGATGCACTCTGATAGACTCTTTCCTGGCCATCTCTTGCTGTTATCTTCCCTTTTATAGCGTTTTCTGCCTTTTGCACATTTGCCTTAAACTCTGCCTTCTGTTATGGTCTTCAGTGTCCGGTGTTATGTCTTTTTTACGTGGCCAAGATATTTTAGCTGTTTAATTTTGATCTCCTTCATTAATTATGTTTTCATTCCCAGGTTTTCTAGGGCCTCTTTCTTTGTTTTCTTCTCTTTCCATGAGATGCGCTTCATTCTTCTATATTGTTGTTCGTCCATCACAGGTGATGAAGACCACTCTGTTCATCCAATTATTTAGGAATATGTTAGGTTAGTCTATGGGTACGAAGGTGACTGATGAGCCCGATGCGGGCCTGGAAAGATCTCGGACAGTGTGGGCAGGGAATGTTTGCTTCATGTGAAGGTTTTATTTCACGGTCCTTTCTAGCTTGTCTCCGCTGTTTCGCTGCTGCTCTTCTGGATGATTCGCATGCCGCTGCACCTTTACGAAGAGATGTGCGCCAAGCAGTTCGCGGTCTTGCGCAGCAGCTTCCCATGTGTCTGGGTTTATGTCAAAGGTTTTCAATGACGTCTTTAACGTGTCTTTGAAGCACTTCTTTTGGCCACCATGGGAGCGTTTACCCTTCTGTATCTCACCATAAAAGAGTATCTTTGGCAGTCGATGGTCTGGCATGCGGACTACATGACCTGCCCAGCGAATCTGTGACTGCATCAGAATAGTATCAATACTAGGGATACCAGCTCTGTCAAGAACGGCGGTATCCGGGATCTTGTCTTGCCATTTGATGTTCATTATCTTCCTGAGACAGACTGTATGGAAGTGGTTTAGCTTCTTTACGTGGCGCCTGTATACAGTCCATGTTTCACTTGCATATAGCAGCACTGGAAGCACCGCAGCTCTGTACACCTTCAGCTTTGTCTGTAGACTAATGCCACTTCGATGCCAAATGTTGGTGTATAATCTGCCAAATGTGCTGCTGGCTTTGGAGATCCTGGTGTTCACCTCATCATCAATGACAATGTTCTGGGATAGTGTGCTACCAAGGTATGTGAATCTGTTCACAACATTCAGTTTCTCACCATTAACCTTGATGATTGACTCAGTATAAACTGTGCCAGGAGCTGGTTGGTACATGATTTCTGTTTTCTTCGTGTTGATGGTAAGCCCAAAGTTGGTGCAGGCTTCGGAGAATCTATCCACACTATGCTGCAGATCAGCCTCTGAGCCAACATTGAGGGCACAATCATCAGCAAACAGAAGATCTCTTCTATATATGCACACCTCAAAAGCCTCAAGTCTTTCTTACAGCTCCTTGTTCATTGTTCACATTTCTTCACCATAGAGAGTAATGAGGAGAGTCTGTATAACTGGCCTGTAACACACTTTCTTACAGCTCCTTGTTCATTGTTCACATTTCTTCACCATAGAGAGTAATGAGGAGAGTCTGTATAACTGGCCTGTAACACACTTTCTTACAGCTCCTTGTTCATTGTTCATATTTCTTCACCATAGAGAGTAATGAGGAGAGTCTGTATAACTGGCCTGTAACACACTTTCTTACAGCTCCTTGTTCATTGTTCACATTTCTTCACCATAGAGAGTAATGAGGAGAGTCTGTATAACTGGCCTGTAACACACTTTCTTACAGCTCCTTGTTCATTGTTCACATTTCTTCACCATAGAGAGTAATGAGGAGAGTCTGTATAACTGGCCTGTAACACACTTTCTTACAGCTCCTTGTTCATTGTTCACATTTCTTCACCATAGAGAGTAATGAGGAGAGTCTGTATTTAACTGGCCTGTAACACACTTTCTTACAGCTCCTTGTTCATTGTTCACATTTCTTCACCAAAGAGAGTAATGAGGAGTCTGTATAAGTCTGTATAAGCTCCTTGTTCTGGTTTCACAATTTCTTCACCATAGAGAGTAACACACTTTCTTACAGCTCCTTGTTCATTGTTCATATTTCTTCACCATAGAGTAATGAGGAGAGTCTGTATAACTGGCCTGTAACACACTTTCTTACAGCTCTTTGTTCATTGTTCACATTTCTTCACCAGAGAGAGTAATGAGGAGAGTCTGTATAACTGGCCTGTAACACACTTTCTTACAGCTCTTTGTTCATTGTTCACATTTCTTCACCATAGAGAGTAATGAGGAGAGTCTGTATAACTGGCCTGTAACACACTTTCTTACAGCTCCTTGTTCATTGTTCATATTTCTTCACCATAGAGAGTAATGAGGAGAGTCTGTATAACTGGCCTGTAACACACTTTCTTACAGCTCCTTGTTCATTGTTCACATTTCTTCACCATAGAGAGTAATGAGGAGAGTCTGTATAACTGGCCTGTAACACACTTTCTTACAGCTCCTTGTTCATTGTTCACATTTCTTCACCATAGAGAGTAATGAGGAGAGTCTGTATAACTGGCCTGTAACACACTTTCTTACAGCTCTTTGTTCATTGTTCATATTTCTTCACCAGAGAGAGTAATGAGGAGAGTCTGTATAACTGGCCTGTAACACACTTTCTTACAGCTCCTTGTTCATTGTTCACATTTCTTCACCAGAGTAATGAGTAATCCTGTATAACTGGCCTGTAAACACACTTTCTTACAGCTCCTTGTTTCATTGTTCACATTTTCTTCACCATAGAGAGTAATGAGGAGAGTCTGTATAACTGGCCTGTAACACACTTTCTTACAGCTCCTTGTTCATTGTTCACATTTCTTCACCATAGAGAGTAATGAGGAGAGTCTGTATAACTGGCCTGTAACACACTTTCTTACAGCTCCTTGTTCATTGTTCACATTTCTTCACCATAGAGAGTAATGAGGAGAGTCTGTATAACTGGCCTGTAACACACTTTCTTACAGCTCCTTGTTCATTGTTCACATTTCTTCACCATAGAGAGTAATGAGGAGAGTCTGTATAACTGGCCTGTAACACACTTTCTTACAGCTCCTTGTTCATTGTTCACATTTCTTCACCATAGAGAGTAATGAGGAGAGTCTGTATAACTGGCCTATAACACACTTTCTTACGGCTCCTTGTTCATTGTTCACATTTCTTCACCAGAGAGAGTAATGAGGAGAGTCTGTATAACTGGCCTGTAACACACTTTCTTACAGCTCCTTGTTCATTGTTCACATTTCTTCACCATAGAGAGTAATGAGGAGAGTCTGTATAACTGGCCTGTAACACACTTTCTTACAGCTCCTTGTTCATTGTTCACATTTCTTCACCATAGAGAGTAATGAGGAGAGTCTGTATAACTGGCCTGTAACACACTTTCTTACAGCTCCTTGTTCATTGTTCACATTTCTTCACCATAGAGAGTAATGAGGAGAGTCTGTATAACTGGCCTATAACACACTTTCTTACAGCTCCTTGTTCATTGTTCACATTTCTTCACCATAGAGAGTAATGAGGAGAGTCTGTATAACTGGCCTGTAAACACACTTTCTTACAGCTCCTTGTTCATTGTTCACATTTCTTCACCATAGAGAGTAATGAGGAGAGTCTGTATAACTGGCCTGTAACACACTTTCTTACAGCTCCTTGTTCATTGTTCACATTTCTTCACCATAGAGAGTAATGAGGAGAGTCTGTATAACTGGCCTGTAACACACTTTCTTACAGCTCCTTGTTCATTGTTCACATTTCTTCACCATAGAGAGTAATTGAGGAGAGTTTGTATACCTGGCCTGTAACACACTTTCTTACAGCTCCTTGTTCATTGTTCACATTTCTTCACCATAGAGAGTAATGAGGAGAGTCTGTATAACTGGCCTGTAACACACTTTCTTACAGCTCCTTGTTCATTGTTCACATTTCTTCACCATAGAGAGTAATGAGGAGAGTCTGTATAACTGGCCGTTAAACCACTTGCTTACCGCTCCATCTTCATTGTTCACATTTCTTCACCATAGAGAGTAATGAGGAGAGTCTGTATAACTGTAACACCTGTAACACACATTTTTCATAGAGAGTTACAGGTCCTTGTTCATTGTTCACATTTCTTCACCATAGAGAGTAATGAGGAGAGTCTGTATAACTGGCCTGTAACACACTTTCTTACAGCTCCTTGTTCATTGTTCACATTTCTTCACCAAGAGAGTAATGAGAGAGTAATGTAACACACTTTCTTACAGGTTCAGAGTCTCTTCACCAAGAGAGTATAAGTCTGGCCTATAACACACTTTCTTACAGCTCCTTGTTCATTGTTCACATTTCTTCACCATAGAGAGTAATGAGGAGAGTCTGTATAACTGGCCTGTAACACACTTTCTTCACCATAGAGAGTAATGAGGAGAGTCTGTATAACTGGCCTGTAACACACTTTCTTACAGCTCCTTGTTCATTGTTCACATTTCTTCACCATAGAGAGTAATGAGGAGAGTCTGTATAACTGGCCTGTAACACACTTTCTTACAGCTCCTTGTTCATTGTTCACATTTCTTCACCATAGAGAGTAATGAGGAGAGTCTGTATAACTGGCCTGTAACACACTTTCTTACAGCTCCTTGTTCATTGTTCACATTTCTTCACCATAGAGAGTAATGAGGAGAGTCTGTATAACTGGCCTGTAACACACTTTCTTACAGCTCCTTGTTCATTGTTCATATTTCTTCACCAGAGAGAGTAATGAGGAGAGTCTGTGTAACTGGCCTGTAACACACTTTCTTACAGCTCCTTGTTCATTGTTCACATTTCTTCACCATAGAGAGTAATGAGGAGAGTCTGTATAACTGGCCTGTAACACACTTTCTTACAGCTCCTTGTTCATTGTTCACATTTCTTCACCATAGAGAGTAATGAGGAGTCTGTAGTAACTGGCCTGTATACAGCTCCTTTTCATTGGCCTTCACCATAGAGAGTAATAACTGATGAGGAGAGTCTGTATAACTTAACACACTTTCTTACAGCTCCTTGTTCATTGTTCACATTTCTTCACCATCGTTCATTGTTCACATTTCTTCACCATAGAGAGTAATGAGGAGAGTCTGTATAACTGGCCTGTAACACACTTTCTTACAGCTCCTTGTTCATTGTTGTTCTTCACCAGAGAGAGTAATGAGGAGAGTCTGTATAACTGGCCTGTAACACACTTTTCTTTCCTTGTTCATTGTTCATATTTCTTCACCAGAGAGTAATGAGGAGAGTCTGTATAACTGGCCTGTAACACACTTTCTTACAGCTCCTTTGTTCTTCAGTACTTCACCAGAGAGAGTAATGAGGAGAGTCTGTATAACTGGCCTGTAACACACTTTCTTACAGCTCCTTGTTCATTGTTCATATTTCTTCACCAGAGAGAGTAATGAGGAGAGTCTGTATAACTGGCCTGTAACACACTTTCTTACAGCTCCTTGTTCATTGTTCATATTTCTTCACCATAGAGAGTAATGAGGAGAGTCTGTATAACTGGCCTATAACACACTTTCTTACAGCTCCTTGTTCATTGTTCATATTTCTTCACCATAGAGAGTAATGAGGAGAGTCTGTATAACTGGCCTATAACACACTTTCTTACAGCTCCTTGTTCATTGTTCACATTTCTTCACCAGAGAGAGTAATGAGGAGAGTCTGTATAACTGGCCTATAACACACTTTCTTACAGCTCCTTGTTCATTGTTCACATTTCTTCACCAGAGAGAGTAATGAGGAGAGTCTGTATAACTGGCCTGTAACACACTTTCTTACAGCTCCTTGTTCATTGTTCATATTTCTTCACCAGAGAGAGTAATGAGGAGAGTCTGTATAACTGGCCTGTAACACACTTTCTTACAGCTCCTTGTTCATTGTAATTCATATTTAACACACTTCACAGCTCAGAGATTTCTTCACCAGAGAGAGTAATGAGGAGAGTCTGTATAACTGGCCTGTAACACACTTTCTTACAGCTCCTTGTTCATTGTTCATATTTCTTCACCATAGAGAGTAATGAGGAGAGTCTGTATAACTGGCCTGTAACACACTTTCTTACAGCTCCTTGTTCATTGTTCATATTTCTTCACCATAGAGAGTAATGAGGAGAGTCTGTATAACTGGCCTGTAACACACTTGTTTGCCCTGTGCTATCTTGTCAAGGTCGTTCCATGTCTATTTAATCCCCTTCATGTCGTTGTCCAGTTCCTTTCTCCGTGCATTCAGAAGACAAAAATCCATCTCTCTTACCCTGGGTATTCCAGAACAAGGACTGCCTTGAATGCTATTAACTGGTTTTTTTTCTCAATGGGTTTCCTATCCAAAATCAGAATCTACTAATCACCCCTTGTTCCACGGGTATTTTTCTGGTTCTTTCCATCTGCCTCACACTGGGATTCTTGTCATACTGTTTCAGTCCTTGTATTCTGTTGTTTGTAATGGTTCACATTTAAAGTATTCATCACTGATTCCATAACATGATAAAACAGTTAGCGTTCTTTAACTTAGACTAAAAACAACATTGTATCATCATTTATGTCTTTATCTGTCCACATTTACTCATCATGTACTCGTCATTTAGAAACAAGCTAACTCTAAAACTTGTAGTAGACATGTCTTTATCTGTCCACATTTACTCATCATGTACTCGTCATTTAGAAACAAGCTAACTCTAAAACTTGTAGTAGACATGTCTTTATCTGTCTACATGTACTCATCATTTAGAAACAAGCTAACTCTTAAAACTTGTAGTAGACATGTCTTTATCTGTCCACATTTACTCATCATGTACTCGTCATTTAGAAACAAGCTAACTCTAAAACTTGTAGTAGACATGTCTTTATCTGTCCACATTTACTCATCATGTACTCATCATTTAGAAACAAGCTAACTCTAAAACTTGTAGTAGACATGTCTTTATCTGTCCACATTTACTCATCATGTACTCATCATTTAGAAACAAGCTAACTCTAAAACTTGTAGTAGACATATGTCTGTCTTTGTTTTTGTCCTTTAGCTCCCTGTGGAGCAGAGGTCTTACATTAGTTCATGTGTAGCTGTCCAGTCCAGCTTCATCTCTTCAGCTTGTTTTCTTTGTCCATTCATGTTTATTCTCTGTCTTCTTTATTCTGTCTTCTTTATTCTGTCTTCTTTATTCTCTATTTGCCCTCTGTTTTTGGGTCTCCCTCTATTTATTGTCCCATGGCGATGCCATACTGAGAGCTGCCTTGTGATGCTAGTACCAGGTTGCCTCAGTGTGTTTCCTATCCACCATCAGCATATTTTTCTCTTCTTCTTTGGTCCTTGGCCGCTGACTGATAAAGCAATCAGTGACCATCACACCTGGTGGCATCTTGGCAACAAAACTGTCTCCACTTTACTCGGTCGGCAGCCATCCATCATGTGGAACTACAGTCATCTACAGTTCTCTGCCAGGTAGCTTTTGACCATACTTGTTTTCATTTTCCTTCTGGTGTCCACATGGCAGATCTAGTGATGGTGTCAGGGCCAACCCAATTCCAGGGCCACCTGCTATATCACACATCTTGTTCCACTGTTTAGTTGTTTCCATCAGTTTCTAATTGAGGACCTTCATCATTGTCCTTCTCATTCCTTAAGAGGTACATGAACCAAAGCTGCATCTACTGCCCTTACAGGAAGCTTGCACCAAGTTCTGGCAGTGGTTGTTTCTGTAGTAATTTCTTTTACATGATGAGGTTGACAGTCTGCATGCACAGCTTTATAGTAGTTGAGATTGACAGTCTGCATGCACAGCTTTATAGTAGTTGAGATTGACAGTCTGCATGCACAGCTTTATAGTAGTTGAGGTTGCCGGTCTGCATGCACAGCTTTATAGTAGTTGAGGTTGCCAGTCTCACATACAGCTTTATAGTAGTTGAGGTTGTCACTGCGTGTACAGCTTTATAGTAGTTGAGGTTGCCAGTCTCATTCACCGCTTTATAGTAGTTGAGGTTGCCAGTCTCACATACAGTTTTATAGTAGTTGAGGTTGCCAGTCTCATGCACAGCTTTATAGTAGTTCGGGTTGCCAGTCTCACATACAGCTTTATAGTAGTTGAGGTTGCCAGTCTCATGCATGGCATTATAGTAGTTGAGGTTGCCAGTCTCACATACAGCTTTATAGTAGTTGAGGTTGTCACTGCATGTACATCTTTATAGTAGTTGAGGTTGCCAGTCTGCATGTATAGCTTTATAGTAGTTGGGGTTGACAGTCTCTAATACAGCTTTATAGTTGTTGAGGTTGCCAGTCTCACATACAGCGTTATAGTAGTTAAGGTTGCCAGTCTCATGTGCATCTTTATAGTAGTTGAGGTTGTCAGTCTGTGTGTACAGCTTTATAGTAGTTGCAGTTGCCAACCTCGCATACAGCTTTATAGTTGTTGAGGTTGCCAGTCTGCAAGCACAGCTTTATAGTAGTTGAGGCTGCCAGTCTCATGTGCAGCTTTATAGTGGTTGAGGTTGCCAGTCTCGTGCACAGCTTTATAGTAGTTGAGGTTGCCAGTGTCATGCACATCTTTATAGCAGTGAAGATTGCCAGTCCCACGTACAGCTTTACAGTAGTTGAGGTTGACAGTCTCATGTACAGCTTTATAGTAGTTGAGGTTGCCAGTCTGCATGCACCGCTTTATAGTAGTTGAGGTTGATAGTCTCATGCACATCTTTATAGAAGTTGATGTTGCCAGTCTGCATGCACAGGTTTATATTAGTAGGTTGACAGTCTCACATACAGCTTTATAGTAGTTACAGTTGTCAGCCTCGTGCACAGCTTTAAAGTAGTTGAGGGAATCAGTCTGCATGTGCAGCTTTATAGTAGTTGAGGTTGCCAGTCTCATGCACAGCTTTATAGCAGTTGAGGTTGCCAGTCTGCATGCACAACTTTATAGTAGTTGAGGTTGACAGTCTCATGCACAGCTTTATAGTAGTTGAGGTTGCCAGTCCCATGCACAGTTTTATAGTTGTTAAGGTTGTTAGTCTGCATGCACAGCTTTATAGTTGTTGAGGTTGTCAGTCTGCAAGCACAGCTTCATAGTAGTTGAGGTTGACAGTCTGCATGCACAGCTTTATAGTTGTTGATGTCAGTCTGCATGTACAGCTTTATAGTTGTTGAAGTTGTTAGTATGCATGCACCGCTTTATAGTTGTTGAGGTTGACAGTCTCATGTACAGCTTAAAGTTTTTGATAGTTGTTTGAGCTTTATAGTTGTTGGGTTGACAGTCTCACATACAGCTTTATAGTTGTTGTTTACAGAGCTTTATAGTTGTTGACAGTCTATAGTTGTTGGGGTTTACAGTCTGCATGTACAACTTTATAGTTGTTGAGGTTGACAGTCTCACTTACAGTTTTATAGTTGTTGAGGTTGACAGTCTCAGAGCTTTGTTGAGGTTTATAGTCTGCGTGTACAGCTTTATAGTAGTTGAGGTTGACAGTCTCACAGCTTTATAGTTGTTGAGGTTGACAGTCTCACTTATAGCTTTATAGTTGTTGAGGTTGGCAGTCTCACTTACAGTTTTATAGTTGTTGAGGTTGACAGTCTCACAGCTTTATAGTTGTTGGGGTTGACACACAGCTTTATAGTTGGGGTTGTTTCATTTGAAGTTGTTGACAGTATAGCATGACAGCCTCGCTTTATAGTTGTTGAGGTGTTGTTGACAGTCTCATGTGACATTCTGCATTTAGCTTTATAGTTTTTGAGGTTGTCAGTCTCTCTCTCTCTTACAGCTTTATAGTTGTTGAGGTTGACAGTCTGGCTTACAGCTTTATAGTTGTTGGGGTTGACAGTCTCATGTACGGCTTTATAGTTGGTGAGGTTGACCATCTCACTTACAGCTATATAGTTGTTGGGGTTTACAGTCTCACTTACAGCTTTATAGTTGTTGAGGTTGACAGTCTCACAGCTCTATAGTTGTTGAGGTTTTCAGTCTCACTTACAGCTTTATAGTTGTTGAGGTTGACAGTCTGCATGTACAACTTTATAGTTGTTGAGGTTGACAGTCTCACAGCTTTATAGTTGTTGAGGTTGACAGTCTGCGTGTACAGCTTTATAGTAGTTGATGTTGACAGTCTCACTTACAGCTTTATAGTAGTTGAAGTTGTCAGTCTCACTTACAGCTTTAAAGTTGTTGATGTTGACAGTCTGCATGTACAGCTTTATAGTTGTTGAGGTTGACAGTCTGCATTTACAGCATTATAGTTGTTGAGGTTGACAGTCTGCATTTACAGCTTTATAGTTGTTGATGTTGACATTCTGCATGTACAGCTTTATAGTTGTTGAGGTTGACAGCCTCACTTACAGCTTTATAGTTGTTGCAGTTGACAGTCTCACTTACAGCTTTATAGTTGTTGATGTTGACAGTCTGCATGTACAGCTTTATAGTTGTTGAGGTTGACAGTCTGCATTTACAGCGTTATAGTTGTTGAGGTTGACATTCTGCATTTACAGCTTTATAGTTGTTGATGTTGACAGTCTGCATGTGCAGCTTTATAGTAGTTGAGGTTGTCAGTCTGGCATGTACAGCTTTATAGTAGTTGAGGTTGACAGTCTCACAGCTTTGTAGTTGTTGAGATTGACAGTTTGCATGTACAGCTTTATAGTTGTTGAGGTTTATGGTCTCACTTACAGCTTTATAGTTATTGAGGTTGACAGTCTCACTTACAGCTTTATAGTTGTTGAGGTTGTCAGTCTCACTTACAGCTTTATAGTACTTGAGGTTGACAGTCTGCATTTACATATTTTTAGTTGTTGAGGTTGACAGTCTGCATATACAGCTTTATAGTTGTTGAGGTTGTCAGTATGGCATGTACAGCTTTGTAGTAGTTGAGGTTGACAGTCTGGCATGTACAGCTTTATAGTAGTTGAGGTTGTCAGTCTGGCATGTACAGCTTTATAGTAGTTGAGGTTGGCAGTCTGCATGTACAGCTTTGTAGTTGTTGAGGTTGTCAGTCTGGCATGTACAGCTTTATAGTAGTTGAGGTTGACAGTCTCATGCACAGCTTTATAGTAGTTGAGGTTGACAGTCTCATGCACAGCTTTATAGTAGTTGAGGTTGACAGTCTGCATGTACAGCGTTATAGTAGTTGAGGTTGACAGTCTGGCATGTACAGCTTTATAGTAGTTGAGGTTGACAGTCTGCATGTACAGCTTTATAGTTGTTGCCTCCTTTGACGTGCCTTAGGGAACAGTAGTCCTATTCTTTCTTTGTCTCCTCAGGGAACTACAGGGAACTACATGTTTAGTCATCTTAGTGCACCATTTTTATTCTGCTCTTCTACATGAGCACCCTTTAACTCCTTGCTTGTTGTTTGTTTTGGTGATGTCCATGTTTGACAGCTATAAAGTTGAGTGGTTCATGTGCAGAGCTGTAAGACATTGTAAACTAGAGCCGCAGGAAGAGAGCATTTGATTTGATTGAAAAATGGAGAGAGCATTAGATTGGTGCTTAATTTACTACTCTCAAAGGCAGGAAGTGATGAATGCTTTAACTTTCAGATAATCCCTTAATCCATTAGGTACATAGACGATCTGAAGGTTGTCTTGATTTGTCAGCCATGGGGCGCAACATGTGGCCCCATCAACATCTGCACCATCATCGAGCTAGTCTTCCATCAGTCCAGATTTTTTCTGCCGCAGGTCACCGTTCCGGGTATGATCCACCCTCACCAGTTCCGCCATACATACGTGATTCACCTTCCCCTAACTACAGTATGCGTGATCTGCCAAGTCCTGGCTACTTCCAAGGTGATCCACCTTCCCCCTTTCGCACTCATTATGCAAAAACTCTTGGGGTCAACATGGGAGCAGTCAGACCTAACTTGCTGTCCCCCCTGCAGTGGTCTGCTTGTTCGCCGGGTAATTTGACCAGCAACCGCCTGGGTGGCCTTGATCCTGGTCTGAGCCAACATGGCACATGGCCCACGTATGGAGGAGTGTCATCAGTGTCTCCCAGGTAAGATTGTTGTTGCTTTACTAGGGCTATCAGCTGACTACATACTGGTCATGGATAGGGTATACTATGAGGAAACATTTTGATACACAAGACACATCTCTTTCTGAAATCCCCAGGGCAAGAGAGGTAGAAAAACACATCAGGAAGAGATTTGGGGACAGACATGAAAGGATTGAGGAAGATATTGAAAGACCTTGAGCTGATGGCATGGGACAGGAGCGAACGAAATGTTTATTTATGTCAAACAAAAAGCTTTAGACGCCATCTTTACAACGGCACATGAATACTTTAATGTTGTCATTATTTATGCAGGTCTGTATCCTTTTATCAGAAATCCTCCAGCTTGGTTTCGGAAGCTGAATAATTTTTGGTTTTCAGATGTCGCCCAAATTTAAAAAGTAGTCTATGTAGCCCAAAATGTGTTCAAATATAGCCCTAAGCCACCCAAAAAAGCCAGAAATCTCCCACACTGTGATTGACAAGTAGCCCAGAGAAACTTTCAATTTTCAGAATATTTCAGTTGGTAAGATAAAATGATACATACCTGTAGCCTTATCCTAACAATGTTGTGTGTAAAGTTTTTCTGAAGGCATTTAATTGTTATTTACATTTCCTTTACTTGTTTGTAGAGCATATGTTAACATTTCTGAATTGACCATTGGTTGATGTACAAGGTCATTGAAAAGTTACTTGCTGTTTTTAAATTGTTATTTCTTCAATCGTGCCCAATAAGTTTATATTTGAAACAAACATTGTGCCCAATAAGTTTATATTTGAAACAAACATTACAGAAAAGACATTTAACTGCCATTTTATTAAATAAAATACTGTATCACATTAACATTACAGTCCAGTTTATTCAGCTCATGATTTCTTAGTGGGCAGTCATTTTTGCCATCTCTTGTCAATCAATCAATACTCTTTAGCTCCCCAAGGAGAATAGGTCTTCAACAAACACATGCCACGTCTTCCTGTCCCGTGCCATCCGCTCAAGTTCTTTCCATGTTGTCCTCATCATTTTCACCTCTGTATCTAGCTCTCTTCTCCATGTGTTTTTTTGGTCTACCTCTGCCTCTCTTTCCATGTCGATTCCAGAACAAGGACTGCCTTGTAATGCTATCAACAGGTTTCCTCAATGTGTGTCCTATCCATCGCCGGCGTCTTCTTCTCAGCTCTTGTTCCACTGGTTCTTGTCATCAATTCCACATTTGTGACTTTGTCATACCATTTCAGTCCTTCTATTCTACGCAAGCACCCGTTTATAAAAGTCTGTAGCTTTTTAGTTGTTGTTTTTGTTGCTCTCCATGTCTCAGAGCCATACAATAGGACTGTCTTGACATTTGAGTTGAAGATTCTTATTTTCATGTTGGACTTGATTTCTCTTGTTCTCCATATGTTTCCCAATGCAATGAAAGCGCCTTTTTCTTTTTTGTATTCTTATTTTGATATCATTGTCTGTCCCTCGAACTTTGTCTATATTGCTACCAAGATATGTGTATGATTCCACATCCTTTAGTGGTGTTTCTTCAAGTTCAATCTTGTTATCATTTCCTTCATTTATTCTCATAATCTTTGTCTTTTCCCTATGTATTTTCAGGCCCACTTGTTGTGACCTCTCATCGAGTATTTTCATTTATCTTGCATCTGATTATGGTTATGGGACAGAAGAGCCAAGTCATCTGCAAAATCCAGATCATCAAGCTGTTTAGTCAGATTCCACTGGATTCCATTTCTGTTGTGTGATGTCGATGTTTTCATAACCCAATCAATTGCTAGTAAGAAAAGAAATGGAGACAAGAGGCATCCCTGTCTCACTCCCGTTCTTATCCTAAATGGTTCTGTAAGTTGTCCTTCATGAAGAACTCTGCATGTCATGTCTTCATAGGTTTTCCTTATTAAGTTAACATCTTCATGGGAACTCCATAATGCCTTATCAGTTTCCAAAGTGATTCTCTGTCTACACTGTCAAATGCCTTTTCGTAGTCCACGAATCCGAAGTAAAGTGGTGAATACCACTCCAGACTTTGTTCAACTATTATTCTCAATGTGGCTATCTGGTCTGTACAGGATCTGTTTTGTCGAAAACCTGCTTGTTCATCTCTCAGCTGCTTGTCTATGAACTCTTGATCTCTCAAGGATGATTCTGTTTAATACTTTTCCTGGCACTGATAGTAACATTATTCCTCTATAATTTGTGCACTCTTGTAAATTTCCCTTCTTAGGCAACTTGACCAGATAACCTTCCTTCCATTCTGTTGGTATTTCCTCTCTCTCCCAGACTTTGCCAAGTAGTTTGTATGATATCTCTGTAGAGGTATCAATATCTGTTTTGATGGCCTCTGCTGGAATGCCATCTGGACCAGTTGCTTTTCCATCTTTCAGAAGCTTTATGGTTTTCTTTATTTCTTCTCTACTTGGTCGTTCACAGCTGATTTGTAGCTCCTCTTCTGCTGGCTGGATGTCTGGGGGATTAGTTGGAGCTGGTCTGTTGAGAAGTTCCTCAAAATGTTCTGTCCATCTCTTCATTTGTTCTTGTATATTACTAAGCAATTTTCCATTCTTATCTTTTATGAGGCCATTTGCTTGCTTATATTTCCCTGTTAGCGTCTTTTTGTTGTTGTACAGGTCCCTCATATTTCCTTTGGCTGCAGCTTCCTCTGCTTCCCTTGCCAACTCTTCAATATACTTCCTCATGTCTCTTTTGATGTTTCTTCTTACTTCTTTGTTTGCTTCTATGTTGTGACGTGTAATGGAAAAAGAGACTACAGTAATCCGACAGCCTATCGCAACCTACTAGCTGCCCTCAGATTTGCTAGCTAGAAACCATGTATCTATACCCACTGTCTATTTCTGCAGCTTACTCTCTTGTCCCGCCTCTTTGTTTCAACACGAGCTAACGCAATGTTTACAAACTGCGTGACCTGTCAGTCATAACAGGAAAGCAAATCAGGCTGTGTTTACCTCACCCTCACGCGAGCATCTGTCAATCAGAATAGTTCTCAGACAGGCTGGCACGTGGGGAAGACAAAAACACAGATCCTTTGAAGTTCAACCTCTTTGATCTTCAGAAGCGGGCATTCATACAGAGAAAACCCATTAGGGAACAGTAAGTCTTTTGATGACGGTTGAAAACTCGGTGAAGACCGACCGTAAAGCCTTTATCTTGATAAGCTTAGCTTCTGAAATTCTGGATAACACCGGAACGCGAAATTAACGCATTCAGAGATCAGAGAATCTTAATGATATATATACTGTTGTTTTCTTAACCCCGTCATCAGTTGTCAGTCAGAATTTTGAATAGTCTAAGCGCAGTCCTAGAAACCAGATTTCCTTGTGTGGATTTGTTACTAGTTTTCGTGGAGGATTTTCATTTCTGAATTTTCTGGTAAAAATGATAAAAGTGCTAATGTTTTAAGAATTGATAGCTTTTAACATTTGTTCTTCACTTCGATTTTCTCGCTAGTAAAACGAGTGAAATAAAGTAACGCGTAGCGATTTCTTACCAGATATTCTATTGAAATGTTAAATCACGCCAGCCGTATAGACAGTAAACTGATAGTGAAGGATAGAATAAAACGTTATATTTCATTTGTGCATATTTGTTAGAGTGTCTATTATTTTAATCATATACGGCAAAGCCAACAGATGGCGACAATTTAATTGCTATTTAATGACAGGTGATCATTGTTCAGCAGCGCGTATGGACAGATGTTGTTGTTGTCAATATCCCATGCTGCTGAGCATATCTACTCTTGGCAGCCCAATGCCATTCTTAAAAAAGTGCAGGTTTTCTGCAGTTGTTTTAACGTTCCGTATAGTGAGTTGGTGACTGTCAGAGGTGTCTGTAAAAGTTTTTTCCTGGCGTTTGTGAGTGATGGACACTCCATGAGGAGGTGTCTGGTTGTTTCATAGGGATGAGAGCAGTGTCTACACATGGGTAGGTGCTGAGGGTTGATACGGTTTAGATGGCTATTGACTCTGGTGTGTCCTGTTCGGAACTGAAAGATAAGACTTTGATTTCTCCTGCTGAGTCTGTTTATGTTGTCGTTGTCTTTTGGGCAGGTCATTTCATTAAAGACATTTCGGCCAGTCGGCCCATTCGCCCATCTGTTCAGCCAGATTTCTCTTGTGTTGTTTCTGAGAATCTGTTTGACTGTTCTCATGCTGCAGGGTCTGTCCTTTTGTTGTTTAGAGGCTCCTGTTTTAGCAAGTCTATCAGCTGTCTCATTTCCAGTTAGATCACTGTGTCCAGGGATCCACCGTAGAGTTACACTGACGGAGTAGGCTGTGATCAAGTTATGAACCGCTTTTCCTAAAAGAAAAATGTCTTTGTTTTCATATGGAGTCAGTTTAAGTGCTTCCAGAACAGACATGGAGTCACTGAAAATCACTATATCTGATGGCTTTCGTTCCATAAGGTCAAACTGTTGGTGTAGTAATTCAATGGCTGTCTTGATGGCCTCAGCCTCCGCTTCATAATTTGAACAGTTCTCACCACAGGAGTCACAGAACTCATAAGAGGATCCATCTAGGTACCATATGCAGACGCCATATCCTGCAAAAGAGGTGGTCTTGAAAGCAGAACCATCTGTGTAGGCCTGGATTGCTGACGCTGGGTAGCTGTTTATGGTCTCCAAGGCACACGTCTTCAAGACTGTGGGTAGTGTTTCCTTGTTGGCCGTTTTATCTATCAGTTGTGTTTTGACAGTTGGTTGGTGGAAGTTTTCCCAAGGGGGTGGTCCAAAGTATTTGTTTTCCAATTCTCTCTCTTGCGGGAGATGGTGTTTATCATTTTCCTCTTTGGCTATGTCCAGGAGAGATAGTTGTTTCAGTCTTTGTGTTTGTTTCCAAGTGTCAATAAGTACTTTGTTTGGGTGGTCTTTCTCTTGTCTCCTGTATCTCTCTACAGCTTCAGTCAGTGCTCTTTTATGCCTAATATCCAGTGGCTCTATATTGGCATCTATCTCGCATACGGCTGTGGGTGTTGATCTCATCCCTCCACAAATTAACCTGGGAGCTTGGTTCTGCACACGGTCCAGAGATGAGATGGTATTAGTACTCACAATGGTCTGGAGGGGGAGGTTATAGTCTATCACTGATCTCACATAGCCGAGATATAGTTGACGAAGTGTTAGTTTATCCGCTCCCCAATTTGTACTAGCTAGCCGTTTGATAAGGTTTAGGCGCTTACATGCTTTTTCCCTGAGGTTGTAGATGTGTCCATCTAGTTTCAATTGTCTGTCCAGTTTTACTCCTAGATAGACTGGGTGCTCCTCTTTTGTTAGCGTTTCCCCACTCAGTTTGATGTTGATAGGTCTTTTTGCTATTTTGTGGCTGCGCGAGAAAGTGGTGTATTGTTGTGTACGGCTTTTGCGCTCAGGCGTATGTCAATCCTTTACTGAAATACAGCTGTCTGCATTAGCTATAAATATATAACGTGACGTATGTATCGTCTGCCCATGCGCAGCCGAGCGGTCAGTTTCCCGTGCGAGTGATAAAATGTAAACAGCCCTGACGGGACGTGCCATGGTTGTGTTCCCGTGGTGAATGTATTATTCGATATATTTTCTCAGTGGCTTGTAATGAGATTTGGTCGCCACGATTGTATAAGATGTGTTTATGGGCCGTCAAGGGTTACAGCTTCCATGGGAAGCATTGTGACTGTATTTTGAGGTAAACATTTTCGATCGTCAGCATATATTTACATTTGCCGCCATACTTCGTTCACGGCTTGCTTTAACCGGAACGCTAGTCTCGTACGGCCAGAATTGAGATTTATGAATTGTATGGCTCTTACATTGTTTACCACGATGGACTGACACTGGACCTTAATGAATGCAATCTACTTAATGTTATTTATGCTGAATTATTGTTGGAGCTACTGTGAATAAATTTGGATGTGGACCAGTCTTCACCAACTCATTGATTAATCATTAACACTGTTGTACGAGCTAAGAACGATACTGTGTGGCTGTGTTCAGGTGAAAAGTATGATGCTAACCCTTTGTCTACTCAACCTAGCATTCGCGTAAACATCAGCAACGATTGAAGACATACTCACCAAGCCAGAACCTAACTGCCCCCCGCATATAACATTCCTTGATAGCCATTACACAACAGATTTCTGGGGGCCAGTGTGTGGACGATTTTTTTTTGGACTGTTAAACAACATCGGACAAAGTGAAACCACACCATGTTGTCTATTGTTTATGCATTATGAACTATTTCTGGAACTGTTTTGCATATTTTCCTCTGCGCATGGCATGAAATTGATGCGGGTGGAAATACATGACTGTGACGAAATTTTTCTGCTCATTGTACAACTGGTCAAATTATTGTGTTTTTGAAGAAAGACGTTACAGCAGAGTCTCAGTGAATGCTCCTCGTTTAAATCAAGTTCTGATGTACATGTTATTAATCAGGCTGCTGCAACACGCCTGTTTTGTCAAGTTTTCAAGGCCCAACATTATCAAGTTGAACTTTCTGTAAGAAAAACTACAATGATGTCGTCCTTCCTGCTCTGTTTGGATATTTAATAACTACATTATTGCTGCTCGACCTGTGATGTGCCCTTGCTACGTTGACAACCTGTCCAGGAGATGCTGTGCGACAGATTCACCATCCTTGGCCCCAAGCTAATTGGCTTTATGTGCACTTTTTGTGAACTGTGCTAAATTGGTCTGAGCTCGTTCTTATTTCTTGCATGTTATATCTGTACCTTTCTGTTAGCTTGTTTGTCCCTGTGGGTTTGGTTGGGAGGTGATTCGGTGCAAGAGGTTCATCTCATTAATTCAATGGGCTCACACCGGATGTTTCGTTAGGTTTGCTTGTAGATTTCCAACAGTGGAATATCCGGCTGATATTCGCCGTGCGACTTAGGTCCTCTGTCTGGTTTTCTTCGACCACTGTCTGTATAGGTGTGACGTCTTGTGTTCTGTGCGTTGTCATTGTATAGTATTTCTGCTTTAGTTGCACTAATTTTGTTCGTATCTGTTGGTCTCTCCTTGCTATCTCTCAGTTATATACAAATTTTATGTTTATACACCGTGTCTCTGGTCCTGTGTTGTTCTGACTTAGCAGTAAGCGTGTTTCAATTTGCTGTATTTTTCCTCTTTAGTTTGACATTTATATTCTCTTTCGTTGCTTACTGGTAATGTCTTTTGTCGCTTAGTGTTTTATTCTGCTCCAAAGTATTTTTTTTCTCTTATCTATATTTATATTTGTTGTCTTTTTCATTATTTTTTTTCCTTACCATTCATTGATTGCATTGTTAATAGCCATTAATATTATTGATTATACAAATCTGACAATTACTTAATACTTGTATACATTGATACAAAATGGCTACCTTGGACTATTTTGTGAAACAAGGTAAAGCCTTTGGCATGGAAGAAGCCCTAAAAGAATTTGCTATGACTGAATATCAGAAACATAGGGCTGAAGAATTGGCCAGAGAAAACAGAAATGAAGAACTGGCCAGAGTAAATAGAAATGAAGAATTGGCCAGAGAAAAAAGAAATGAAGAATTAGCTGAGAAGAGAAGAGCTGAAGATTTAGCCAGCCAAGAGAAAATACTTGCGATGGAAGCAGAAGATAAAAAAAGATTACATGATGAAAAGATGTTATCTTTAGAACTTGAAAAACTCAAGTTGCTAAATATTAAACAAAACAATTCTGAGAGTCAAGGTTCCTCAAACAAACATGTTTCAGGATCTGGTAGATTTCGTTTGCCTACTTTCAAACCCAACGTAGACGATATTTCTTGCTTCCTTAATCGCTTTCAGACTGTGTGTGAGGCCCATGAAATTGATAAATCTGAATGGTGTAGTAGATTGATGGAATTCCTCACAGGGGATGCATTAACTTCGGTTTGTACCATGGACGGTCCCAGTAGGAATAACTATGAAGCTGCCAGAGCTTTATTGCTTAAACTTTACCAATTGGATGAAAATGGCTATCGCATGCGTTTTAAGACCATGTTGCCAGAAACAGGGAAGGACTTCTCGGAATTTATTGCTGCCATTAAATTAACATTCAACAGATGGGTTGAATTAGCGAAAATTCCACAAACATATGAGGCACTAATGGACTTAATGCTCAGAGACAAAGTGTTGTCTTCTGTTAACCAGCAGTTCCTATCATACCTTCATGAACGGAAACCTACGGATTTGACATTGGTGGAAGAATTGGGAAGACAGTTTATTACCGCTCACCCAGGCACATGTGTGAGTAACTCTCACATCAAAGAGGCTCTACCTGTGGCATTAGCGTCATCTTGGAACAACAAAAACATAAGACCAAGGTCTCAGAGTCTCGACAGGAATTTTGGTCGTGGTAGAGGTAATAACTATGGGTACTTTCAAGGTGGTAACTCTTACGATAATCAATCTCCCCCGTCTAGAGGAAATTTTAGACAATTTCGGGGACTAGAACAGAACCAATTCCAACCACAGAGAGGATGGAAACGAAATGATAATTTTTTCAGGAGTAGGGGAAATTGGAATGGTAATAGATACAGTAACCAATATGCAACTCCTAGAAGGTCTAATTATTCACAGGACAATAGAAACCGGAATTATTCCTATAATAATCAGAATGATAACCATCCTTTCCGCTCTCGGAGCGTTGAACGTACAAACTATCATGCTAACTCAGCACAATCTGCTGATACATCTAGTGCTACTCAAAGTAATCCTTCGGTAAATCAGGCTGCTGCTTGTTCTTTTTTTGACTTTGATGCTGCTTCGCAGTGTCCTGATTGCCGAACTTTATTTCAGCCTAATGTGGTATCTACATTAAGATGCGGTCATCCACTTCCTATGATGACAGCACTTGCTGCTCATGATGGCACAGGCACCTTAAACTTTCATAAGGGCCTATTAAACGATACGCAGGTATCTGTGCTCAGAGATACTGGTTGCACAACGGTGGGAGTTCGCCAATCTCTAGTGCACCCATCATGCTCCACTGGAGATTTTGTTAAATGTGTCACATTTGGGGGAACAGTAGAGTTCTATCCCACAGCTATTGTTCACATAGCGACTCCATTTTTCACAGGGAGAATTAAAGTGTGTCTTTTAAAAAACCCAATCACTGACCTTATTGTTGGCCGTATCCACGGTGGCAAAGATTGCACACCTGGTGAAATTATTGAGTGGGAACGGCAAAACATTTTAACTGCGAATGCAGTAACAACAAGGGCTCAAGCACAAGCTCAAACGATTGATAACATTGTGCCTGAAAATCAGGGTTATGATTTTCATGCTACTATTAACAAAGAATCTTTTGCAACGCTGCAAAGAGATGATGATTCTTTGCAGAAATTTTTTCGTTTGGTAAGTGGTGAGGAGATGCTTGTAAATAATGCCCCTCGTCAATGGTATATCCTTAAGAATGGTATCCTGATCAGAATGTTTAAAGATTCTTCTGCTCTTAAACAACAGGTCATGGTTCCTAAACAGTTTAGAACTTATATCCTTCAACACGCCCATGATTCTCATTGTGCTGGACACATGGGCTACTCTAGGACACGATCCAGAGTGCTCTCTTCCTTCTTTTGGCCTGGTGTATCTAGGGATGTTGCTACGTATTGTCGCTCCTGTGTTACTTGCCAGGAGGTCAAAGCAAAGGGAGCCTATCACATGGCACCGATACAGGCTTCAGATATACCTGTACGTCCCTTTGAGAAGATGGCCATAGACATTATTGGCCCACTTCCTGTTATGTCAGCTAGAGGACACAGGTATGTCCTCACATGTATTGACATGTGCACGCGCTGGCCAGAGGCTATACCTCTGAAGAATATCACCACCTCAGACGTGGCTGATGCTCTTTTCTGAATCTTTTCTAGGCTAGGTTTCCCTAGAAAACTTCTATCAGACAGAGGTACTCAGTTTGTCTCCGAGGCCATGACTGGTGTTATGCAACAATTAAACATTGACAGATCGCTTAGCTCCGTGTACCATCCAATGAGCAATGGTATGGTAGAACGGCTAAATAGGACGCTTAAACAATTATTAGGCAAAGTTACAGTCAGCTATCCACAAGACTGGGACAGGGTTTTACCCGCCGTGCTGTTTGCGTACCGTGAGGTACCAAATGAACAGACCGGTTTCTCGCCATTCGAGCTTGTCTTCGGAGCTCAACCTAGAGGTCCTATGTCTCTTATTAAAGATTTGCTCACTGACTCAGAAATGACTCAAGACACCAAGTCATCTTACGAGTATGTCGTAAACCTCCGACGTAAGATAATTGATGCTTGTCAGTTGGCAACAGCATCTTCTGAAACTGCTAAAGAAAAAGCTCGTCAGTTTCAGAATCGTAACAGACGACTAAGACACCTGGTGCCTGGGGATGAAGCTTTTGTGCTTCTTCCTAGAAAGGACAACAGATTACTCATTGCTTGGAGTGGTCCTTACAGAGTTATTTCACGCATTTCTGATGTTGACTATGTACTTGACGTTAAGGGAAAAAACAAAACTTTCCATATAAACATGCTCAAAGAATTCCATACTCGACCTGAATATCTTCAGGCTGTCTTTCATGCAGTAAATGAACCCACAAGGCATACTACTCATTTTTCTTCCCTGTCTGTGATTCAGGAAGAAGAATCTGCGTTTCCTGACTTACCTATGGATCTTCCTGGCATTCCTTTAACTGCTACTGAGACGTGGAAGGATGTTTCTATCTGTACGGATTTATCATCCGACCAACGTCAGCAGGTGTCTGATCTTCTTCAATCTTTCCCAGATGTGCTGACAGATATCCCTGGTCATACATCGGTTATCACTCATGATATCCTCCTCACGGATGATCGACCTATTCGAGTTCGACCATACCCCATTCCTATCCATTTTCAGGATAAGGTTAACAAAGAACTTGACGACATGCTTCGTTTGGGTATTATCGAACCATCAAATTCTGCATTTGCTTTCCCGATGGTCATTGTTAGAAAGAAAGATGACAATATAAGACTATGTATTGACTATCGCAAACTCAATAATATTACTGTCTTTGATGCTGAGCCTTTACCGTTATTAGAAGACCTTTTGCCAAGACTTGCTACAGCTGTTTTTTTCACTAAGTTTGATCTCACTAAAGGATACTGGCAGGTTCCTTTATCGGAAACTGCTAAGCCCCTTACTGCTTTTACAACACCTAAGGGGTTATTTCAATGGAATTATATGTCGTTTGGACTGATGAATGCTCCTGCCACATTCGTCAGGATGATGCGTAAAATTTTTTCTAACAGGTCTGATATTATTACATATATAGATGACATATGTCTCTTTACTACTTCTTGGGAAAATCATTTCTTAGGTCTCACTTCACTGCTGGACACTTTACGTTCACACCATCTAACTGCCAAACCTTCTAAAATTTTTGTCGGTTTTGGAGAAATATCATTCCTTGGTCATAGAGTTGGTCATGGTTTGCTTAAAACTGAACTGTCTAATGTGTCCAAGATTTTGAACATATCTGTGCCCACAACTAAGAAACAAGTGCGCAGTATTCTCGGCCTTATTCAATTTTACAGTCGATTCATTTCGAATCTATCCAATCTCACTGCTGATCTATCTGCTTTATTAAGAAAGGGCTCTCCCAATCATGTGCACTGGTCTCAAGAGTGCCAAGCAGCCTTAGCTCATATTAAAAGTTTATTTTCAACCCCTCCAATATTGAGGTTACCAAATAAAAATTTGACATTCTATCTTCGCACTGATGCGTCTTCCAAAGGTGTTGGTGCTGTATTGATGCAGAATTTTGACGGTACACTTCATCCTAACTTGTACATATCACGGAAGCTGACGGACGCAGAAAGAAAATATCCAGCAATCGAGCGCGAATTGCTCGCCATCGTCTGGGCTGTTTTGAAACTGGAGAGGTACCTTCTTGGATCAAGATTTATTATACAATCAGACCAGCGCTCCCTGTCATTCCTCATGAAATCGAACCACAAGAATCCTAGGGTTGCGCGCTATTCTATTTTGATGCAATCGTTCGCATTTGAGGTCCAAGCTATTCCGGGCACTGAAAATGTGTTAGCTGATTTACTCTCCCGCTGCCCTCAACAAGACTTTAACGATACTAATTAACATTATTATGTGATCCAAATATAAGCGCATGGTTGACATTCAGTACTGCTGCGTGACTTTCAAATGTATTTACGTGATCCACTCATTTACATTGGATGATTGACTTTCGATACCTTCATACTATCAGGACCTGAACATTTTGTTGCTTAGTAACAATCTACTTTCGTGTCAAATGAATAACTCTACTTTAGTGCTATAAGCACATGTGAAAGACATATTGTTGCCAATTGTAAACAATGTAGTACCATATTTACCAATAGATCAGTATGAAAACTACATGATGTATAAATTCTTCTAACTTTTTCTTTTTTTTTCCTTCTTAATGTTCCCTAAAAGACATAACCTTACTTATATTTCGCATGTTTATTAGTTTGATTCTCTTTATGTAACAATTCTCTTATGCTATAGTGATATCATTACTTTAACATATACATTACAAGATGATCTTTTCTTTATTGCATTATTAGTTTACATTTCTTTGTTTCTGCCTCTCATATTCTTATGATAATGTATTGACTGATGACAGTCTTTTTCATGCACTTTCATTAATATTTCCAGTAGATTTGACTTCGACTGGACTTTGAGAATTTATTGTTCTACGGTTGACGATTTTTTTATTATGATGTACTTAATTTTGGCCGTTCTTTCATTCGGGGAATGTTTGAAAAAAAAAAACATTTGTTTTTTTTTTTCCCCGAGAGGACGGGGTGGTTGTTGTGTACGGCTTTTGCGCTCAGGCGTATGTCAATCCTTTACTGAAATACAGCTGTCTGCATTAGCTATAAATATATAACGTGACGTATGTATCGTCTGCCCATGCGCAGCCGAGCGGTCAGTTTCCCGTGCGAGTGATAAAATGTAAACAGCCCTGACGGGACGTGCCATGGTTGTGTTCCCGTGGTGAATGTATTATTCGATATATTTTCTCAGTGGCTTGTAATGAGATTTGGTCGCCACGATTGTATAAGATGTGTTTATGGGCCGTCAAGGGTTACAGCTTCCATGGGAAGCATTGTGACTGTATTTTGAGGTAAACATTTTCGATCGTCAGCATATATTTACATTTGCCACCATACTTCGTTCACGGCTTGCTTTAACCGGAACGCTAGTCTCGTACGGCCAGAATTGAGATTTATGAATTGTATGGCTCTTACATTGTTTACCACGATGGACTGACACTGGACCTTAATGAATGCAATCTACTTAATGTTATTTATGCTGAATTATTGTTGGAGCTACTGTGAATAAATTTGGATGTGGACCAGTCTTCACCAACTCATTGATTAATCATTAACACTGTTGTACGAGCTAAGAACGATACTGTGTGGCTGTGTTCAGGTGAAAAGTATGATGCTAACCCTTTGTCTACTCAACCTAGCATTCGCGTAAACATCAGCAACGATTGAAGACATACTCACCAAGCCAGAACCTAACTGCCCCCCGCATATAACATTCCTTGATAGCCATTACACAACAGTATACAGTTTTCTGCGTATTGATTTTTAGTTTCCACAGTTCACAATATACTGACATTGTAAGGAGAGCTCTGTTGATCTTGGCTTTTGCCAGAATGGGATATTTATCAGTAGTCCAGATGGCAAGGTCATCGGCAAACAGCGCCTTCGACACATTCAGATGTTTGGCAAGGTCATTAATAAAGATGAGGAAAAGGGTGCAACTTAAAGGAGAGCCTTGATTCAGTCCTTCTTCCAGCGTTCTTTTCCGTGAAATTGCACCAGCATAGTTGGTGGCTATGGTTCTATTTGTTAGGAAGGCCTGTATCCATCTAATCATTTTCCCTCCTATTCCCATTCTTCTCATCTTTAGCAAAAGTCCCTTTCTCCAAACTCTGTCGTAGGCTTGCTCAAGGTCGATGAACACAGCTATTGTGCTTTTTCCCTCTTGAAAACCATCCATCACATTCTGTGTGAACCTGAAGAGGGGGTCATCTGTGTGGCACTTACGTCTGAAGCCTGCCTGGTTGTTGTCCAGAAGGTTCCAGCTTTCCAACAACCAGTATAGTCTGTTGTTTACCATTTTCTCGACCAGCTTGCCTAAGCATGAAGTGAGGGATATGGGCCTATAGCTTCTTGGTGTTCCCGGTGGTTTCCCTTTCTTCAATATAGGCAAGACGGTTGCTGTCAGCCATGCTGATGGTAGCTGTCCCTCGTTCCACGTTCTATTGATGAACCATAGAAGTGTCTCTTTTGCCTTTGGCCCTAGTTGACAAATCATCTCATTTTTAATTTTATCTGGTACTGGAGCTTTATTTTTGGCCAGTTTCCGTAGTGCCATTCTCAGTTCTTGTGGGCAGAACGGGTCATCGAACGCAGCCATATTGGCCTGATCTATGTTACGCGTGGATGTGTTCTTTAGGAGCACTTCGTCTAGTTTCTTTCTCTGTTGTGTTTTATTTACACTGGCGTAAAAATTGTTGCTGCTTTCTTGCTGCTTGATGTTACTTCATCACCACTTCCATCCACCATAGGTGTTGGGTTTGTCTTTTTCTTGCTTCCCTCGAGATTACTAAGGAGTCTTCAAACTTTGTTCCCTTCTCTTTTTAAATCTAGTTTATTGCAATTTTCTTTCCAAGTCTCCCGTTTATTCTTCTTGGTGACATACCTTACTTTTGCTGTCCACCTGTTGTACTCTGTTTTATTTAGGGTTGTAGGGTATTTTTCAGCCTTCTTTCTAGCCTCTCTCCTCTCTTTGACTGCTTCAGCTAGTTCAGATGTCCAGTAAGGTTTATACTTCTTATGCTTCCCCCTTGAGATGCACTTTTTGGCAGCTGCTAGGATTGTGGTACATATGTTGTTGTATGTATGATGATAGGAAACTCTTTACAGAGCGATACAACAGGAGGCAATCTGATCATCAGAAGAAGTCCCCCCATCGGACAAGTGTTTCGGCCCAGTATACTCCTTTACACTCTAAGGGGGGCGGGCCCCCTTGGGTCATGACTCCCAAGCGTCTCAGCCTCCTGTTGTCTTGTATCGAAAATGAACCCATTTCACTTATGGTAGCAACTTTAATCCACAACTCCGCCAGCCGTGGAGGCAATTGTGAAAGTAACAAAGAGAAGACAAATTATTCCGTTCGTTCCGTCGCACACACTGAGACACCATCGCGAAGCCGCCGAGCCTAGCCACTGAAATTCTGACTCTGACACCTCCTATAATATACATCGCCTGTTGCCCCTCAGTCACAGCCCGCTCACTAGTACACCACAAAACTCAGCGTTTTGTGGACTTAGAAAAATTCCTGGTGTTTTCTGTACCGCAGCGTTTATTGTCACGATTTCCATTGCCCATTGCGGTTGTTCCACAGCCAGCCTGATGCCTTTTCGGCAGTTTCACTAAGCCTCTTCAGTGCCCTTGTTCTCGCCTGTCCCTTCAGCCCCAACAGTTTCAATAGATCATACATTGATGCAGCCACAAGCCCTCTTGCGCCCACTTCAACAGCCATGACCCTTGTAGTGAACCCCTCGTGTCTCAGATCCGCGGCCAGATCACTATATTTGGCCGCTTTGAACGAATGTTGCTCGTCTAATCTGGATTCAAATGGCACGGTCAGTTCAATCAGTATGACCTGAAGCGTTGAAGAAGAATGAAGCACTATATCCGGCCGTCTCCGCGATTTTCTGATACTCTCTGGATATGCCCCTCGTCCAGGTAGGTCTACCGCCATCTCCCAGTCATTTGCACAATCAAGAAGAGATGGTAAACTGCTACCTGGTTTACTCGGTTTGGGGTGTGCTGACTTTCCTGCCCTCAGAAAGTATGTATTTGCGGTGCTCGGCCTGGGTTTGCTGTTCGCCTTCATCCTTGCTAGATCTATTGTCGCAGCAAGCTCATTTAGCACTTTGTTATGGCGCCAGGTGTATCGCCCTTGCCCTAATGACACCTTACACGCTGAGAGCACGTGTTCGAGTGTCTGCCTCCCCTGGCACAGGGGGCACTGCTCATCATCCGACTTTCCCCATTTCACAAGGTTGGTGGCCGACGGCAGCAGGTCATACATTGATCTAACAACGAAGCTGAGCCTAAGAGGTGCCATATGCCATATATCATTCCATGTCAAGGACCTCTGCAGGGCTCCTTCCCATGTAGTCCATTGGCCTTGTTGGACCTGCTGCACTGCTTTTTGCAACCTCTTATCATTCTCAGCCTCTCGTATCTCATGAACAACCATGTCTCTGCGCTCCCTGCTTGATGCCTTGGACCACCAGCGGATGTCTCCATGACCAAATCCCCGTCTATTCGTCTGTGTGTGTATCCGATTACCTCCCTCAGTTTGAGTGACTCTTGGGCAGCATCAACAGCTTCTTCCACTCTCCACTTCCTTCCTGTTTTCAGTGTGGGCTGAATGGACTTAACCACGTCATCAGCTGACTCGCGTAGCATCATTGCAAGCCTTGCCTTTCCAACTTTGTACTCTTCAACAACTGACTTGAAAGGAAGCAGAAGTTTTGACTTTTTGCAGTACAGTGCTACATCTGACAGACCTGGTGGTACCCCTAGCCACTTTCTCATGAACTTGTTGACCTTCTGCTCTATAGCTTCGACTGTACTTGTGCTTATTTCATATATAAGCAGTGGCCACAGCAACTTCGGTATCAACATGAACTGGAGGCACCACAGTTTGAATTTTCCCAAGAGTCTGCTTTGGTCTATGATCTGTAGCCCTCTGTCTGCCATTTCTATTGTCTGTTGCACTGCCTTCGAGTCTTTTAATGAGGCATCGTACACCCTGCCAAGACTTTTAACAGGTTTGTGGTACATATGTTGTTGTATGTAGTATTAATGTTATCAGTTCTAATGATTTGACTGAACCCAGCATCAGTTTCTCGGCTGTAGCGGTCCCAGTCTGCTTTCCTGAAGTTCCAGGATGGTTTACCAAGGGACTTCTGTGTCATCTGTGGTGTTAAAATAGTTGTTAAAACAGGGCGGTGGTCACTTCCCACATCTTCTAAGACTTTGATGATACTATTTTCTGCTATATCAGCTGAAACAAATGTCAGATCTGGCCGGCTGGTCAAGCCGTGTGCCCTGTGAAGGAGTGTTGGTGGAGTTTCCAAGTTCTGCAGTAGCATTAAGTTGGTATTGCTGCACAACTCCTCAACCTCTAGACCCCTACTGTTAAACTGCCTGTATCCTAGAGCAGGAATGTGAGCATTAAAATCACCAGCTATGACAGTTTTCTTTAGTATGGGCTCAAACTCAGGCAGACCTTTTGATGAGGTCGGGGGACAGTAAATGTTGTGTAGTGTGTACTTGGTGTTATCTTTGCCCCACAGCTTTATTATTTGGTGGTCGATATCCACTGTAGGGTTGTTGGTTACTGTGGCTTGGGTATCATTTCTGATTAAGGTCATGATGCCTTGGCACTTCAGGCATTCACATTTGTACTGTGTATAACCCGTGATGTTAATTTGTCTCCGTGGGAGTATTGTTTCCTGGAGAAGGGCTACTTGTACTTGATGTTCGTGTAGTATTTTTGTAAACTCAATGTCTTGTTCTGTAGTCCAGCTATATTTAGCTGTAAAATGTTAAGGTTCCCCTTCGCTGACTTTTCACAAGGAGCAGGGGATTTATCTCTCTTGCGCGGGCCTTGGTAACCGAGGCGACGCCCGAGCTCGTATGGAATATGTTGTTTGACTGGCATTGGAGGTATTGGGTGTTTGCTGCAGACATCTCCCTCCCAGAGAATGCAATGGATGTGTCTTCCTCCATGAGTATTGGGTTGATTTGCTTGGCCACTCACCTTTTTGGCTCTAAAGATCACTTTGCTTTGGGGGTTCAGGTGGGGTTCACAGAGATGCATTCCCCGCTAGTCACAAGCGCTCACGATGCAGGCCTCATTTCTTCGTTCTGTGGCTGAGCTTTTGCTGTGGCTGTGTCACGTCCTGCATCCTATGCCTTCACGATTTTCCCCAGCACAGTGGTTCTAAATTTCCATTGAGTTTTAGTGGCTTTGCTTCCCGTGTCTCAGGAGTTGGACAAAATCTGACGATGGGTGCAATGTGCAATGTAATCTGGTGTAAAAGTCTTCTTTCTCAGATTCTTCTTTATCATTTGTTGGTGCATAACATTGGATGATGTTTATATTTACTTTCTTTCTGGCTGATTTAAACCTTGCTGTTATAATTCAGGGTACTGTTGCTTCCCATTCTATAAGTACCGTCTGTGCTTCCCTAGACAGCATTAGAGCCACCCCTTCACTGTGGTGGGCTCTTTCCTCCTCATGTTCTGAGGACAACACCATTTCTCCTGTGATCAATCTCCTCCTCTCTATGCCCTTCCACCGTTTCTTGCAGAGACCCAGGATATCAATCCTGTAATTTGTCATTTCTGCTGCTACCTGTACAGTTTTCCCTTGTTCACATAGAGTGCGAACATTCCAGGTGCCAATCCTGGAGATTTTCCTAGACCAAAAAAGGTTAGTCAGCAACCCAGACTCATTTTGACTTTCTCTGGGCTGCTTCATGCACCTCCTTTCCAGAGGACCTTCTTCTGTCTTGGGCAGCTGCGTTGATTTATATTCTGTTTTTGACTTGTCCATGTTTGTTGAAGTTTTTGTGGTAAAAAGTTTTTTACGAGATGGGGTAACCAGCCCCATGCCCAACCCTCCTTAGTCACTTTTTAACGACATGCCTGGTAGGGTACAGTGTTACTATTCTTTGCTCCCCTTTCGGGCCCCGGTAACACACGGGTGGTCATCTCTTGTATTGTGGCATTATTTTTGCTTGTATTGTGAATGTATAAGGTTTCTATAGAAATCACATTAGTTTTTGCTTGTATTGTGAATGTATAAGGTTTCTATAGAAATCACATTAGCTTTTGCTTGTATTGTGAATGTATAAGGTTTCTATAGAAATCACAATAGTTTTTGCTTGTATTGTGAATGTATAAGGTTTCTATAGAAATCACATTAGTTTTTGCTTGTATTGTGAATGTATAAGGTTTCTAATTCACATTCATATTTGCTTGTATTGTGAATGTATAAGGTTTTGATAGAAATCGCATCAATTTTTGCATGTAATAATAATATAATAATAATAATAGCCCCTTCAGTCATAACTGACTATGGGAATGCGCCCCTGAGTTGGCAGCCCTCAGCTGCTTATTTTCCTGGTGCTCCTTTCGACGTTTTCTCCTCTCCTCTGCTTGTTGTGTGAGCCTCTTTTCGCTCAATCTGAGGTGGCGCCGTAAATAGCATCGCCACTTGGTGCGATCGGCAGCTTCATCCTCCCATGTTGCTGGATCCATGTCCAGTGCCCTCATATCTCAGCTGTGGTCGCCCAACTGCTCTCTTGCCATCTGCTAATTGTCCGTAGAAGATGTCTTTTGGGATGCGACCATCTTCCATGCGGCGAACATGGCCAAGCCAGCGAAGTCTGCATGGTCTAAGCAGTGTATACATACTTTGAAGGCCAGCACGTGACAAGACCTCGACATTTGTCACTTTATCTTTCCATGAGATGCCGAGGATGTGGCGTAGACACTGTAAATGTAAGGTATTGAGCCTTCTTTCTTGCTTAGCATAGGTCGTCCAGGTCTCGCTGCCATAAAGGAGTGTGCTGGTGATGCAGGCGTTATATACCGCAGCTTTGATCTTCGTTGTGAGTTTGGAGTTTCCCCAAACACGCAATGTGAGGCGGGCAAAGGTAGCTGCAGCTTTGCCAATGCGGCTGTCGATTTCTGTGTCCAGTGAGAGTTTGTCATTGATGGTAGACCCTAGGTATGTGAAGTGGTGCACCACTGCCAATTCATAGTTATTGATAGTGATAACTGGTGCAGCACCCACATCCTGACTCAACACATTCGTCCTTGCATGCTTTACGAAGCGATTCATCAAGCTCTGAAGCTCCTTGTTACGCACGGATCATTATTATTTTTCGTTTGTATAAACATTTTTTCATATGTATGATCATTTTTTTGACTGAAGTGTGTATTATGTTTTCTATGGTCAAAGGGACATAATCCGAGTTATCGAAACTACAATTTGTTAGGAGTTGCCTTCTCTTGTATAGAGACACGTTCGGTCTATAATTTCTTGAACGAAGCGTGACCACATCTCCTTATTTGGTAGTATCAGTCAACTATGGTAGATGTCTGAAACCTTTCTTAACGCTTCTTTTCATGACCATAAAAGGCGCGACTGTGTAAGACTTTTATCTCGAATGTTCTTCGAATCGTCTTATTGTGAACGGCAACTCAGAGATTGTCGTTCTGCGCATGTCAAACCGGGAGTTCGTTCTGTGTGTTCCGCCCAGTTGGGGCAGTTTAGAAATGGTTTAAGAAGCGAGCAGACGCAACTGCGTCTTGTGATTCTCTGAGGGAAATACAGTGTCTTAGTGAGTTAGTTAGCTAACTAGACTATTTCCCAGTATTATGCAGCCTGCCTGGAGGCATATGTTCATGGTTGATTTTCCGAAATAAGGTAATTCCTCTTGTATCGAACTTTATGCTATCGTCTAGAGGTTCGTCATTTTGTCGCCTATTTGCTCGCCTGTGTGATGCAAAATGGAGAGGTACTTTGACTAGGATTAAGTCACCGGTATCTGTATACCTGAACTAGTTAAATATATATGGGTCGCTCTAGACCAACAAGACTGTTGTCTGTGTTCCAGGATTCGTTATATCAGAGATCACGTCCAAGTCAGATGGTTAGACTTAGGAACATTATAAAGGTCGAGCTGACCTGTAGCCCATGTATGCTATTCACGTGCAGACAGTGAACGGACTTATTGTATACAACTGATCTGCTAGCATCAGAATGGGAGCATTTATTATTGTTTATGAACATTGAAGATCTGTAGCTGACACTGTTGCAGAAGTTATAGAAATTATTATTATTTATACAGCTTCACGAACTAGCACTCGATGATTGATGAATTTCTGAATCTATTGAACTGTGATGTCTTATGACGCATATATACAACAGCTATCATTGCTGACTACAGAAATTGTTTTCAATGTGCCATATCATCTTGCTGAACTCGTTAACCATGTTGATGTCATAAGTATCATGACTGTTTTGTGGCGTGCAATAAATGAAAGAAACTTATACAACGAAGTTACCCTTTCTATGACTCTACACGTCATGTTGCCTGTGTGATAACCCATTGAACTGTTCCACTACCACATACACAGCAACATCCTAAATCAGAGAAGACACCTACATCTTACACTTTAACACCAGGTGTCGATAAGGGTGGCAAGTTACCACTTCAGCACAAATCCACCCTTATCATTTTTGGTGGCCAGAGCTGGTTCTATCATCTGATATTTTGGCGCACCATATCATTTTTTGGTGGCCATAGGTTGGTTCACTCTGATTCCAGCTATCAAGGGGGTCAGCAAACCCAGACATCATCATCATACTAGATACAACTACAGCATCAACTACCACCTTACAAGAAATTTTATTGAAAGTATCCGGATTTTCTGACAGTTGCTGATTTTGAAACTACCCGGCGCTGCTCGGCAATATTGAAGTTTATGTAAAATTAGAAGGACAAGTACCGAGCGAATGGATTTCCTGATCTGGTGAAAAGAAGGACAAGTGCCGTAACAACTGTTCCGGTCTCAGGGGTACTGTTGCGGGTTCAGAAGGTCAAGTGCCGGTTAAATCAATTTAGAAGATTCAGAAGGTCAAGTGCCGTAACAACTGTTGCAGTATTAGAAGCTCATTTCCTTCGTCATGGCTGTTTATGGGAGCAGAAGCTAATCAACGTTGGATCATTATCCTCAGAATGCTGATTACATCCTGTTCTGCACCGTGCTGACGCTGGATTTATAGAAGTTAAGTGGCCTGTTTTGTTTGTGAACTGTGCCCTTATGTTCTAACTGAGCCTTCTGTACTTTCACACTTTCTCCTATTGTTTTCATGATACATGTTTATATGTTATATGTTATTTGTTATTTGTATATTTATATGTTTATATTTCAGCGGGTTTTCTCGGTTGGGCGGAGTCTTACAGTAGAAGATACCACGTCACAGAGGTTCTACTGTTAGCGTTTTCGTTAGGGACTGTGCGAATTTCCTACAGTGAAATTTGCTAGCGACAATCGTTGCTATATCTGTTTAGTTGTGACGAGTTGTGCTTTATTTTTGTTTCTTGTATATATATATTTTTTTTCTTTTTTTCTTCTCTCTCTTTCTTTGTGTTTTTTAGTTTCGATTTCGATTGTTTGTATTTGTAGGTCTCCCCTTTGCTATTATTCAGTTCTTTACGTATATTTTTGTGTATACACTGTAGCGTCATTTGTTAGTCATATCTTCGCATATTTCTTTTTAGTTTTGCTGTTTGTGTATTTGACTTATGCGAATGTTTTCGTATTGTTTGATCTTTGTTGATTGTTTACATTGACTCTGATCTTTGTTATTGTTTACATTGACTCTGATCTTTGTTATTGTTTACATTGACTCTGATCTTTGTTGTTGTTTACATTGACTTTGATCTTTGTTATTGTTTACATTGTTGATGACCTTTGTTATTGTTTACATTGTCTTGTTATTGTTTACATAGTTCTTGCATAGTTAGCTTTCACTGTTGTTGATATATGCTCATGCACTATTGGTCTATAGTGCACTTATCATAACAAACTGGTGTTTTTTGCTTATGCACTATTGTAGTGCAGTTATGATAAATAACTGATGATTATGCACTGATTTGGGTAGTGCACTGTTAATTAAGAGGTGACTTGTGATATTATTATACATTTGATAATACAAGTTGGTGTCAACTCCTGTTTCCCACAGAGATTGGGTTCAACATAGAGATTATACAAGCACTTTATTAAGTCTTGTTGCTATTTAACATTGAAATAAGATAATTAATTATTTCAGGTTCTGTACTCACATTTTAGACATCATGTCTACATTTGAGTACTTTATTGAGCAGGGTAAAGCCCTTGGGAAGACAGGTGATAAATTAGAAGAATTTGCGACTGTTCAATATGCCAAGGCATTGAAGTCGGAAGAAAAGAAAATGAAAGAACAAACTGAACAAAAGAGAATAGAGGCTGAAATAGAACAAAAGAAACTGCAGATGCAGGTGGAGGAAAAAAGATTTCAAATGGAAAAACAAAAAAGAGAAGCAGAATCTCAGGAGAAGAGGCTTCAGGCTGAAGCTGAAAATAAGAGACTTGAAAAAAGAAGCTGAAAATAAGAGACTTGAAATAGAGGCTGAAGGAAAAAAGTTACAGGCCCAGGCTGAAGAAAGAAAGTTACAGGCTGAGGCTGAAGAAAGAAGGTTACAAAGAGAGGCTGATGAGAGAAAAGCAAAAATGGAACATGATGAAAAAATCTTAGCTTTAGAGTTAGAGAAGTTAAAGTTATTGAACACTGGTAATGCTAATGATGCAAATAAGGTGTCAAATAAGACTAATGCTAAGGATTTCAAGCTTAATCTACCAGCATTTAATCCCTCAATCGATGATATAACATTTTATCTAGATAGATTTGAAAGTGCATGTAATGTGCATAATATAGATAAAACATTATATGTGTATCATCTGTCCAAGATACTTAGAGGTGATGCTTTGACTTTGTTGAGTATGGTAGATGTGCCTGACAAAAACAACTATGAGGTTGTCAGGGCGGCATTGTTAAAGAAGTACCAACTTAACGAGGACGGATATCGTCTTAAATTTAAAACCATGTTACCAGAAACTGGAGTTGAATTCTCTGAATTCATCTCAGGCATCCGTCTTACTTTTTTACGATGGGTTGAGTTGTCTAAGACAGAAAATACATTTGAAGCTCTTATGGATTTACTACTTAGAGATAAGGTTATGTCTTCTGTTAATGAAGCTTTTCTATCTTTTCTTCATGAGCGTAAGCCTAAAAAACATAAAAGAAATGGAAGAATACTGTAGCCAGTATGTTACTGCGCATCCGCACATAACCATTAGTAACTCTAAGGTGAAAGAAGGTCTGCCAGTTGCTTCGGCAGCACCTTATGCCCCAAATTTTATGCGTAAATTTCAGGGTAGCCAGAAAAATTTCAATAAAAAGAGTAATCGTAATTATGCCCAGAACCATAGTGATCAATTCCAGGGTGATTCTTCTTCCCAGAACTGGAGACAACCTAATACTACACGTTATTCTACTCCGGTTAACTTTAGAAATTTTCACAAAGGTAATCGGTATAGAGGAAAATATTTTATGCAGAGACCTCAATACCAAGATAATAGAGGTTCTCAACAGCATAGAGATAGTAATGACAGTTATGGAAACTGGAACTCAAACCAGGATAAAAATTACAGTAGGGACTTTAATGATAATTGCAGAGGCAATAATGGTCGCGGTAGATCGCAACATAAGAGAAAAAGATATCAACAGACAAACTCTGTTCAACAAGAATCTCAGGGAGCAGATAAACAGGTTAATAATGATAAAGACCATAATGCTATCGGATGCTCATCTTTTGATTTTGGTAGGGCAAATAAATGTATCCAATGCAGTACTTTATTTGATCCGAAAACCGTTAGTACTTTAAGCTGTGGTCATCCTTTGCCCGCTCTTCCTGCTAATGTTGCTCATGATGGGAGAGGTTCTCTTATATTACATAAGGGGCTAGTAAATAGTAATCCAGTCTCAGTGTTGTTTGATTCTGGATGTACTACTGTCGGCGTTAGGCAATCTCTTGTAGATCCATCCTGTGCTACAGGAAAAGTCATCAAATGTGTCACATTTGGTGGCACGTTAGAAAAGTATCCTACTGCTATAATACACATTGCTACTCCTTTCTTCACGGGAGAGGTCCACGCGTGTCTACTTCCAAACCCTATTGCGGACCTTATTATTGGTCGTATTCACGGAGTTAGGGAATGTACCCCACAGCAGATTGCTGTTTGGGAAGAGCAAAACATTGAAGCTACCAATGCGGTGGTCACAAGAGCACATGCTCTGGATCCACCTCAAACTTCATTAACTAATAATGATGAAGTAAATGACCAAGATAGTCACTTGACTATTACACGTGACTCATTTATCAAATTGCAAGAAGAAGATCCTTCTTTACAAAAATTCTTCATTCTAGCAAAAAAAGGTGATCCTAATCAGAACACTAATAGGAAATCTTGGATTTCTATGAAGAACGGCGTACTTGTACGTATGGTACAAGACTCGACTACGTCCACTCATTCACAAATTCTTGTGCCTAAGAGCATGAGATTGCAAATATTGCAACATGCTCATGACTCGCAATGTGCTGGACATATGGGTTTTTTCCCGTACAAAGTCGAGGGTTCTTGCGGCTTTCTTTTGGCCATTTGTGAGCAAGGACATACGAATGTACTGTCGCTCTTGCAAAGTATGTCAGGAGGTCAAATCTAAAGGACCACGACATGCTGCGCCTATCCAGGCTGCTGACATTCCTATTCGCCCTTTTCAAAAAATGGCAATAGATATTATCGGTCCTTTTAGAATTAAGTCGGCTAGAGGACATCAATTTATCCTTACATGTGTCGATATGTGCACACGTTGGCCAGAGGCAATACCTCTCAAGAGCATCTCAACTGCTGATATCGCAGACGCTCTTTGGCTGATATTTTCTCGCTTGGGTTTTCCCGGAGAAATATTGTCAGACCATGGCACTCAACTTATATCAGACACTATGTCACAGGTAATGTCTATGCTACACATTAAAAGGTCTCTCAGCAGTATCTATCACCCAATGTCTAATGGGTTGGTCGAACGTTTAAATAGGACTCTGAAAACTTTACTTGGTAAAATAACTGAGGATCATCCTCAGGATTGGGACAGGGTCTTACCCGCGGCTCTCTTTGCGTATAGAGAGGTCCCCAATGAACATACGGGGTTTTCCCCTTTTGAACTTGTCTTTGGCGCGCAACCGCGCGGCCTATGTCTTTACTTCACGATCTAATCACTGCCGATAATATTAGCGATGAGACTCAATCTTCTTATGAGTACGTCATTGCTCTTAGGCAAAAGATCATCGAGGCATGCAAACTAGCAACTTCGTCTTCAGAATTTGCTAAAGAAAAGGCAAGGCAGTTTGCAAATAAGAATAGATGTCTACGACAACTTTGTCCAGGTGACAAAGCTCTCGTTCTACTTCCTTCAAGGGAGAACAGACTTCTAATTGCATGGAAAGGTCCATATGCAATAGTCTCCAAAATTTCTGATGTCGACTATGTTGTCGATATTGATGGAAAGCATAAAACTTTCCACATAAATATGCTCACAGAATTTTATGAAAGACCTGACTATTTGCAGCCTATTTTCCAGGCTACGGACAATTCACAAGCAACTCGTGGTCAGTACTCATCTCTGTCAGTTATACAGGATGAGGAAACTACTTTTTCTGATGTCAATCTTCCTCTTTCTATGGTCCCACTTTATTCTACGGAATCTTGGAAAAACGTGACCGTTTCTCCAAATCTTTCCGCTGAGGAACATCGACAAGTTTCTTCGATGTTGCAAACATTTCAGGATGTTCTTACAGACATCCCGGGACACACACATGTCATAGAACATGACATTGTGCTAACTGATCACAATCCTATCAGAGTCAGACCATATCCAATACCTATTCATTTCCAGTCTCAAGTCGAAAAAGAGTTGGATGAAATGATACGTTTGGAAATCATTGAACCATCCACTTCAGCATACTCTTCGTCTATGGTTATTGTTCGAAAGAAGGATAATAACATTCGCATTTGCGTAGATTATCGCAAATTGAACCAAGTTACGAAGTTCGATGCTGAACCTATGCCTTCATTAGAAGAGCTACTCAATAAACTTTCTAATTCTAGATTCTTTACCAAACTAGATTTGTCTAAAGGTTATTGGCAAGTCCCGCTAACTGAACGTGCCAAACCTTTTACAGCTTTTTCTACACCTAGGGGTTTATTCCAATGGAATTTCATGCCTTTTGGTCTTATGAACGCCCCTGCTACATTCGTACGCATGATGCGGCGAATTCTCGCATATCGTACAGATGTCATAGCATACCTAGATGATATCTGTCTATTCAGTGATTCTTGGGAAGATCACTATTTGGGTTTATACGAATTACTGTCTACTCTTCGCGAGTATAACTTGACTGCAAAACCCTCTAAAGCCTTTATAGGATTTAGCGAGATTTCTTTCCTAGGTCATCGGGTTGGTCATGGTCTTTTAAAGACAGAGGACCACAATGTTTCAAAAATACTTAACATTTCGGTCCCTAAGACGAAGAAACAAGTAAGGAGTCTATTAGGTTTGATTCAATTCTACGGACGATTCATTCCGAATCTGTCCTCCATTATGGCACCGCTTTCTACTTTATTGAAGAAAGGGTCGCCTAATCTGATCCGCTGGTCTAAAGAATGTCAATCCTCATTGGACCAGGTTAAAGCCCTATTTTCATCTCCACCTATTCTTAAGTTACCTACTATTGAGAAGACTTTTGTTCTTCGAAGTGACGCCTCGTCAACAGGGATTGGGGCAGCACTAATGCAGGAGTATTCTGATACTTTGCATCCGGTGATGTATATCTCTAGGAAATTAAACGCTGCAGAAAAGAATTACTCGGTTTTAGACCGTGAGTTATTGGCTATGGTATGGTCTATTCTGAAGTTACAAAGATTTCTTCTAGGCGCACATTTCATTGTGGAAACCGACCAGAAAGCGCTTACTGCTATTCAGAGCAAAAACTTGAAGAGCTCGAGGTCCACTCGTTATGCCATAGCTCTTCAACCATTTCATTTCTCGGTTCGAGCTATCCGTGGTTCGGATAATGTAATGGCAGACATTCTGTCCAGATGTCCACACGATTCCACATGATTCTTCTGTCATATATATATATTTCCTGATATACAGTCCAATGTTATAATGACATGTTAGTAGATTTTGTCTCACTTTTTTTTTTTTGAGGGAAATTTATAACATTGTACCATGTAATTATCTAAGAAGGCTTAGTTAGTGATATACGGGCCAAAAGATCACTCGGCCACATTTAAATAAATTATTTTCAGGATTGTATTAAGAAATTTACCAGTTGTCTTTAAGATTTGTGTTATTGATATTTTCGCAGCACATCATTGAAGTCTGCGAGTTTATGTCCATTGTGGAACTTTGAGGATATCAAGTCCTGTCCTACATTGGGAGCGGATGATGTCCACATCTTCTTCTATTGAATGTTTTATGTCACCGAAGAGCAACACATGTATTACTTATTAATTACTGTTACTTTATATAATGTAATAATATAGTGCGGTATATTAGTAAATTACACCGCTATTTGCAACACATTGTATGATAACACATAATATATTTAATTTCATATATTGGTATGAGTATAATTTGATTGTCATTATGTTGTTGCCATCATTGTGGCGTGTGTTGGTGACACCTTCCTGGAATATATCAGCGTATACTTAGATAAATTTTTTCTCTAAGGATCTGAGATATGATCTCAGTGTCGCTCCATGCGTTGAGCTAATTTGTTAGGTATATATCCACGCATCATACGTGCGTTAGGAGCCTAGATTTTTTCCGGCTCCAGGATTTTAAAAAAAAAAAATGTCCCATTTTTTTTTTTTCCAGGGAGGGTGCGGTAATGTTACGCACGGATCATTATTATTTTTCGTTTGTATAAACATTTTTTCATATGTATGATCATTTTTTTTGACTGAAGTGTGTATTATGTTTTCTATGGTCAAAGGGACATAATCCGAGTTATCGAAACTACAATTTGTTAGGAGTTGCCTTCTCTTGTATAGAGACACGTTCGGTCTATAATTTCTTGAACGAAGCGTGACCACATCTCCTTATTTGGTAGTATCAGTCAACTATGGTAGATGTCTGAAACCTTTCTTAACGCTTCTTTTCATGACCATAAAAGGCGCGACTGTGTAAGACTTTTATCTCGAATGTTCTTCGAATCGTCTTATTGTGAACGGCAACTCAGAGATTGTCGTTCTGCGCATGTCAAACCGGGAGTTCGTTCTGTGTGTTCCGCCCAGTTGGGGCAGTTTAGAAATGGTTTTAAGAAGCGAGCAGACGCAACTGCGTCTTGTGATTCTCTGAGGGAAATACAGTGTCTTAGTGAGTTAGTTAGCTAACTAGACTATTTCCCAGTATTATGCAGCCTGCCTGGAGGCATATGTTCATGGTTGATTTTCCGAAATAAGGTAATTCCTCTTGTATCGAACTTTATGCTATCGTCTAGAGGTTCGTCATTTTGTCGCCTATTTGCTCGCCTGTGTGATGCAAAATGGAGAGGTACTTTGACTAGGATTAAGTCACCGGTATCTGTATACCTGAACTAGTTAAATATATATGGGTCGCTCTAGACCAACAAGACTGTTGTCTGTGTTCCAGGATTCGTTATATCAGAGATCACGTCCAAGTCAGATGGTTAGACTTAGGAACATTATAAAGGTCGAGCTGACCTGTAGCCCATGTATGCTATTCACGTGCAGACAGTGAACGGACTTATTGTATACAACTGATCTGCTAGCATCAGAATGGGAGCATTTATTATTGTTTATGAACATTGAAGATCTGTAGCTGACACTGTTGCAGAAGTTATAGAAATTATTATTATTTATACAGCTTCACGAACTAGCACTCGATGATTGATGAATTTCTGAATCTATTGAACTGTGATGTCTTATGACGCATATATACAACAGCTATCATTGCTGACTACAGAAATTGTTTTCAATGTGCCATATCATCTTGCTGAACTCGTTAACCATGTTGATGTCATAAGTATCATGACTGTTTTGTGGCGTGCAATAAATGAAAGAAACTTATACAACGAAGTTACCCTTTCTATGACTCTACACGTCATGTTGCCTGTGTGATAACCCATTGAACTGTTCCACTACCACATACACAGCAACATCCTAAATCAGAGAAGACACCTACATCTTACACTTTAACACCAGGTGTCGATAAGGGTGGCAAGTTACCACTTCAGCACAAATCCACCCTTATCACTCCTGTTGGCTTTGAGTGACGACTGCAGCATCATCAGCAAACAACAAGTCTCTTATAGTGACCCTTCTGATTTTTGTTTTTGCCTTCAGCCTTGAAAGATTAAACAGACGGCCATCTGACCTAGTGTGAAGGCATATTCCTTCAGTTGCATCTCTGAATGCATGTTTCAAGAGTAAGGCAAAGAAGATCCCGAAGAGGGTCGGAGCCAGAACACAGCCTTGTTTAACGCCACTTCGTATGTCAAAGGGCTGTGACATGCTTCCAGCATATTGGACTGTTCCCTTCATGTCATCATGGAATGACTTTATCATTTCCAGCATTTTAGAAGGGCAGCCTATTTTCAGGAGGATTTTGAAGAGTCCATCCCTACTAACCAGGTCAAATGCTTTTGTGAGGTCTATAAAGGCGATGTATAAAGGTCTTTTCTGCTCTCTTGATTTTTCCTGAAGCTGGCGGAGAGAGAAGATCATGTCTGTTGTTGATCTACCAGCTCGGAATCCACACTGTGACTTTGGATATGTGCGCTCAGCTAACTTGTGTAGTCGCATTAAGATGACTTTGGCAAAAACCTTACCAACAATACTAAGAAGAGAGATACCTCTGTAGTTATTGCAATCACTTCTGTCTCCTTTATTTTTATACAGTGTTACAATTTTGGCATCTCGCATGTCTTGAGGAATAGTTGTCTCTTCCCAGCACTGGCACAGCATCCTATCCAGGGGATGTAATAACGTGCTTTTACAGCATTTGATTAAATCAGGAGGAATCCCATCACTGCCTGGTTCTTTGCCAGAGGCCAAGCTATCAATGGCCTTGCTGAGTTCCTCTAATGTTGGTTCAGCATCCAGCTCCTCCATAGTTGGCAGACATTTGACAGCATCAAGGGCTGCAGGCGTAACGGTATTTTCTCTAGCGTAAAGCTCAGAGTAGTGCTCGACCCACCTCTCCATGTGCTTACCCTTATTGGTTAGTTTCTCTCCGCTGATGGTTTTTAGCGGTGCCGTCTTACTTTCTTGGGGGCCAAGTGCTTTCTTTATACCGTCATACATTTGTCTAATGTTGCCTGTTTGCGCTGCGGTCTGGATGCTCTCACTGAGCTGGAGCCAATAGTCATTTGCACAGCGTCGAGCAGTTTGTTGAACTTTGCTTCTTGTAGCCTTCAGGATCTGTAGGGTTCTAGCACTCGGTGAACGTTTGTATTCATTCGCCGCACTGCGCTTAGCTTCAATGACAGGTGCCATCACATCTGATGAAGCATCAAACCAGTCATTTGACTTTGCCGTTTTCTTACCAAAAGTGGCAAGTGCAGTACTTTGAATGGTGTTCCGTAGATGCTCCCAGTTCTCTGTAATAGTATTACCATGCTGAGGGCTACTGAGCACTTTATTGAAGGTCGCAGTAAATTGAGCAATCATGACAGGGTCTGACATCTTGCTGGTATCAATGCATGGTTTCCCTTCATGTTTGACACGATTCAACCATTGTTGAATGTATAAGGTTTCTATAGAAATCACATAAATTTTTGCAATTATTGTGAATGTATAAGGTTTCAATAGAAATCACATTAATTTTTGCATGTATTGTGAATGTATGTGGTTTCAACAGAAATCACATTAATTTTTGCATGTATTGTGAATGTATAAGGTTTCTATAGAAATCACACTAATTTTTGCTTGTATTTACTTACTTACTTACTTACTTAGTCGTTCCCCTTCTACCGTGAGGTGTAGAGGTTTGGAAGAGAGAGCGCCAGACCATTCTATCAGCTGTCTTCTTCCTGGCCTGGTTCCATTCTAGTCCTCGGTCCTTCAAAGATTGTCTAATGTTGTCCTCCCAGCGAACTCTGGGTCGTCCTGGAGGTCTGGATCCCTGGCTCTTTGTTTCCCATGCTTGTCGTGGTAGCTGATCTTCTCCCATTCTGCAGACATGGCCAAACCATCTTAGTTGGGACTGTTCTATTTGGGTCTGCAGCGGATGGGATTTCAGGCCTTGACGTATCGTCTGGTTGCGGACCATGTCTCTTCTTGTTACTTCAACCACTTTCCTCAGATACCTCATTTCTGAGGTTTGGATCTGGCTTTTGTGGGTTGTAGTCATTGCCCACGACTCGCATCCATATGTCAAAACTGGGACATAGGTGGAGCGGTATACAGCCATCTTCGTTTTCTTACCAACCTCTTTCTTGCTGAGGAATCCACGATTTATGGCCTGAAAAAGTCTCCCAGCCGCTGCTTTTCGAGTGGCCAACTCTTCTTTGATGCCTCCCTTTCGGTCTATAATAGCTCCGAGATATTTAAAGTGGTTGACCTGCTCCAGGACCTGTTCTCCCAACTTAATCTGATGTTTTCTTTCTTCTCGTGATATCACCATGGATTTTGTTTTAGAGCTGCTTATGACCATCCCTCTCTTCTCCAGCTCTTCCTTCCAGACTTGCAGGTTGGATTGGAGATGTGCCTCTGATTTAGCAATCAGGGCAACATCATCAGCAAATGCCAGCTCCGAAATATAGACCTGTCTCATCTTCCAGTACCCCACTGAATACTTTCTTGTTCTCTCCTTACATGCCTTGATGACATCGTCCATGAGGAGTATGAAAAGATAAGGTGACAGGATATCACCTTGTCTTACACCAGTGGTGGTCCTGAACTCTTCTGACTTATGGTTTGCTGTCCTCACATAATTTCTGCAAGACTTGTAGAAGCTCTGTATAGCATGAATCAGAGGTGCTGGAATATTCTTCCTTGCCAAACAGTCCCAAAGTTTGCTCCAGGGGACTCTGTCAAACGCCTTTTCCAGATCTATGAAACAAAGATGGATCTCACTCTTATACTCAAGGGCCTTTTCACTCAGCTGTCTGAGTGTGAAGATTAGGTCTTGAGTACTTCGGTTTGCTCGGAATCCGCACTGGACCTCATCCAATTGTGGCTCAGCTAGGCGTCGGAGTCTCTGCTCTAGGATTCTAGAGTAGATTTTACCAGGGACACTGAGAAGGGATATGCCTCTATGGTTTCCACATTGTCGATTGTCACCCTTTTTGAAAATTGGTGTTATGATGGCAATCTCCCAATCCTTTGGTATGGTCTTGTTGCACCATGCTGCCTGTAGGACCTTTAAGAGTAATAGGTCGCCTGATGCTCCCATGTACTTAACCATTTCTGGTGTTATACCATCATGCCCTGCTGCTTTGCCCATCTTGATTTTCTCTAGTGCTGCCCTCAGTTCTTCCATCTTTATGTCATCTTCACCATCATTGGTTTTCTCTTCTGTGCTAGTGGTTATCATTTCTGTTGCTTCACCATGCTCACCATCCAGGAGTTCTGAGAAATATTCTTTCCATCTTTCCATTACTTCCTTCGGGGCAGTAAGCAATTTGCCTTGCTTGTCCTTTATAAATTTGAGAGGGCATTGTTTTTCCTTCCTCATGTTCTTTAGGGTCTTATAGAACAATTTCTGGTTTTCTTGTGCATCTTTTTCTAGCTTTTTTCTCCAAATTCTTCCCAGGACTTCTGTTTTGCTGCTAGCACTTTGTTCTTTGCTTCTGTTCTGAGTATCACATATTCTCTATATTTTTCCATTTGTCCTGTTGTGTTTTTAGCTCCTAAGTATTGTTTCCATGCCATTTTCTTCTCTCTTATTTTCTCTTTGACTTCCTCTGTCCACCAAGGTGTCCTCTTTCTCTGGTTCCCAAGTCGGACTTCACCGCATGCTTCTGCAGCAGCTGTCTTTATGATATCCTTGAATTTATTCCAGAGGGTTTCCAAGTCATCAGGTCGTTCTTCTGTGTTGCTCACTGCTGTAGCAATAAGCCCCTGATATCTGGTCTTAATTTCTGGCTCTCTCAGCTTGTAGGTCCTAATGCTCATTTCTCCTGCTCGTTTACTTGGTTTCTTGCGTGATGTTGGGCAGTTCCTAGGCTGAGCAACTCTTTCAGTTGTTCGTTTGATTGTTAGCAGGTAGTGATCACTTCCAATCTCTGGCCCCCTCCAGACTCTTGCATCTCTGACATATCTGAATGAGCTTCTCCGAACAATGGCATAGTCGATCACTGACTTCTCATTCTTGGTTGGTTCACATCTAGTGTATGCATGTATGCGCTTATGGGGGAACTTTGTGTTTGTAATGATCAGATTCTGCTCACTGCAGAATCTAGGGAGTCGCTTTCCATTGTCATTGAGAGTATCTTCTCCATATCTTCCGATAACGCCACCCCATCTAGCATGGTCATTTCCAACTCTGGCATTAAAATCTCCGAGCATGATAACTTCATCTAGGCAGTCATCCACTGTCCTTTGAAGCAGCTCGAAGAATTCCTCCTTGACCTCTGCTCTCTCATCCTCATTTGGCCCATACACTATGACCAGGTTGACTATGGTTTCTCCTTCTTTTAGTTTTACAACCATAATGCGCTCCGAGACAAAGTTCCATCCCTTGATACTATCTTTTTGATTTTGGGCCACAATGCAACCCACGCCCCCTTTAGCTCTTTCAGATATGGGTACACCACTGTAGAGCAACGTGTTGCCATCGAGATCCATGACTCCTTGTCCTTTTTTCTTCGTTTCTGTTATAGCCAGGATTTCTAGTTTTGCTTTCCTCATCTCTTCCACCAGCTCCTCTTCCTTCCCATTTATACTTCTTGTGTTCCAAGTTCCATAAGTCGTAGTCCGTAGTCCGTTCCAGTTCGTCGCCTTTAGAATCAGTCCGGTTTTCTCTCTTGTATTTCTCGTAATCATAGTTTAAGACAAACAGGTGATTGGCCTGTTGTGCCTTTGCATGGTGGAGGGGCTGCCTCCTTACGGCCTCCATGCAGGCCGCCCTCCTCCTTTTTCATCCGGGCTTTTGACCGGCATGGGCGGAGTTTTTTGCTTGTATTGTGAATGTATAAGGTTTCTGTAGAAATCACATTAATTTTTGCATGCATTGTGAATGAATAAGGTTTCAATAGAAATCACATTAATCTTTTCTTTTGGCTTTGTTGTTGGACAGTATTGGTGAAACTTCCAGCTGGTTAGGTACTCAAGACTGCAGTGACCTCAGTGATGACTCCTCCACCGAAGATCAGTTTTTTGCTGTTGGCAAGGATTTGAGTCACATGATCAGTTCCAAGTAAGTCCTTCCTCTACCTTGAATATCCTGTCTGCTAACCTCGATATTTTGCTGCACGTGTTACGTGAGCTTGTTCCCAGACTCCTCCTAGGTTTGAATGTCAAGCACTGTCTGATGTTGTAGCATGTGGTGCTTGTTGTGGTACTTGATGAGATAATCAGGCTTCATCCAGAATTGCTCTTCTCTCATTTATTGGTGCTGCCATTTCTGCAGCTACTCTGTTTTTACTTCAGGCCACTTCTGTGTCTTCAAGTACCATGCCTGATGGTGCCAGCGAACATGTCTCCACAAGTTTCTGTCTCCAGTCCTATTTATCAATTCTATTTTTGACATCTTTCCATGCCATGATGTCAAACTGTCCAGTATCTCCCCTCTTTGTCATTCAATATCTCTTTTTCTTTCAGAAGAAGGCTCAATACCTTCCATTTGCGGTGTCTACGCCGCATCCTCGGCATCTTGTGGAAAGATAAAGTGACAAATGTCGAGGTGTTGTCACGTGCTGGCCTTCAAAGTATGTATACGCTGCTTAGACAGCGCAGACTTCGCTGGCTTGGCCATGTTCGCCGCATGGAAGATGGTCGCATCCCAAAAGATATCTTCTACGGACAATTAGCAGATGGCAAGAGAACAGTTGGGCGACCACAGCTGAGGTTCAAAGATGTGTGCAAGAGAGATATGAGGGCACTGGACATGGATCCAGCAACATGGGAGGATGAAGCTGCCGATCGCACTAAGTGGCGATGCTATTTACGGCACCACCTTAGATTGGGCGAAGAGAGGCTCACACAAGAAGCGGAGGTGAGGAGAAAACGTCGAAAGGAGCACCAGGAAAATAAGCAGGTGAGGGCTGTCACCTCAGGGGCGCATTCCCATAGTCAGTTATGACTGAAGGGGCTATTATTTCTTTCAGTCTTTCCTGTTGTCAAGTGCCAGTGGAACAAGAGCTGAGAAGAAGACGCTGGCGATGGATAGGACACACATTAACACATTAACTACCGAATTAAAAAACACAGTGTGGCCGAATTAAATTTTTTTCCCATTTTCATCCTGCAGGTGTTTGCACAAAGTAAGCTGTAGTTTTCATAATTGTTTACAGATTTTTATGAATAACACGTCATTTTAAAGATAAATGAATGTACTATTACAATAAACACCGGTTGTAACTCTAATAGAGTTTGTTACTATTTAACGGCCCTCCGATGGCCGAGGAATTGCAATATTTTCACAATTATAACTGCTTGCGCCCCATCTCTATCAAAATCACAATTTCAATCAATGTGCACACCGTTTTTACTCTTGTCCTCGTCGCTAGATCTATCAGTCAATTGTTGAAACACGTTTCTATCCTATTCAGCCGTTAGACGAGATGTACACGCATTTTTTGTAGTCTTATCACTAGTTGCCACGGTAAACAGTTTTACACGATTTGGTAACTAACCCAAAACGCTGAAAAATATGAACATAATATCAATTTTCCAGTGTTCTACAACAACCATGCTTTGGGAATTTGTTTTTCGTGGCAACTTAAAATATTGAACCAGATCAGAAAGTGTTTCAGTACATTTTTCATTCGTTTTATTACTAAAATTAGATTGGCGCTCTGAGTGGCTTGCGGTCCAAATGTGATTATTTTGTGAGCCGCTGACAGCGGCTTGCGGTAGTTAATGTGTTAAGGAAACCTGTTGATAGCATTACAAGGCAGTCCTTCTCCTGGAACCCCCAGGGTAAGAGAGGCCGAGGTGGACCAAAAAACACACGGAGAAGAGAACTGGGGACAGAATTGAAAATGATGAGAAAGATGTGGAAGGAACTTGAGTTGATGTCATGTGACAGGAAGACTTGGCATGTGTTTGTTGAAGGCCTATGTCATGTGACAGGAAGACTTGGCATGTGTTTGTTGAAGGCCTATGTCATGTGACAGGAAGACTTGGCATGTGTTTGTTGAAGGCCTATGTCATGTGACAGGAAGACTTGGCATGTGTTTGTTGAAGGCCTATATCATGTGACAGGAAGACTTGGCATGTGTTTGTTGAAGGCCTATGTCATGTGACAGGAAGACTTGGCATGTGTTTGTTGAAGGCCTATGTCATGTGACAGGAAGACTTGGCATATGTTTGTTGAAGGCCTATGTCATGTGACAGGAAGACTTGGCATGTGTTTGTTGAAGGCCTATGTCATGTGACAGGAAGACTTGGCATGTGTTTGTTGAAGGCCTATGTCATGTGACAGGAAGACTTGGCATATGTTTGTTGAAGGCCTATGTCATGTGACAGGAAGACTTGGCATGTGTTTGTTGAAGGCCTATGTCATGTGACAGGAAGACTTGGCATGTGTTTGTTGAAGGCCTATGTCATGGGACAGGAAGACTTGGCATGTGTTTGTTGAAGGCCTATGCTCCTTGGGGAGCTACGGGTTATAGATTGATTTCCTGTTGTCACAATATATTCCAGCTTCTTACTTCTAATAACATGTCCAAAGAAAGTGGATTATTTTGTGTTGTAATGGAATAAAAAGCTTCCTTAGCAGTAAAGATGTTTATCATTATGTGGTAATGACTCCCAATCCACAGCGTGCATCCCTTTTCTGTAGCAAACTGGATTGTAGATGTAATGCTGATTCAAATGTATATACGCAGTTGGAGATGTGAAACATCAATAATGAAAGACAGTGTTACATAAAAGAGGCTTGTCAAATCAGGCTTGATTAAATCAGGAGGTAAATCTGAGTTGTGACAGAAGTGAACTAGGATCAGCCAGTTAAACTGTAGTGGACAAAGTTGCTGTATATAAAAACATGAAAAATCTCCATACATTATAATAGCGACCTTTTGTTGTGAACGTATGCCTCATGTGTGCTGTGGAATTGTTGTGATACCCAGAGTTCAGATAGTAGACTTAGAGGAGATAAAAATCTTGGTTCTTGTAAATCAAGTAAGTTGACTTGTAGTTGTTATCTGTTTGAATGTGTCGATTGATTGACAGGTGTGTCTAGTTCAATTATAGGGTACAGGTAGTCCCAAACCAGATATTGCTGTAGGGGAGTTGAAGACTTTACTATACTTTCTCAGGTAGGGGAACCGGTTCCATTATTCACTGATATTGTCTTCCTTAACTCGTGAGTAGAGTCAGGTTCCCCTTTACAGCTGGGTAGTCTGGAATGTGATTCTACCAAACTTATAAATGTTGTCTCCAGAATCAAGCACTCTAACCACACTGCCAGTCCATGCTCTATAGTTTAATTATAATCATCTTTCGTGTGAACTTCTTCGCACGGACGGGAGGGTCTTTTATTCATTGTCATTAAAATTGTGTTGAAGCAGAAGTGGTTCCAGCTATATGAGACAACGTGTAGTACGGTACTTTCTTAAACATCATGTGACGTATATTATGGCGATATCACAAGCATTTTCTGTCTGGGATTGATATCTGGTAGGCCGTAGCAGATTATATATACGATTATAAGGTGGGCGGTGCCATCACTTTAGCTTTTTCAAGTGGGCATTTATTTTGTCTTGTCGGCAGCCTGTATTTGACATGCTGAATAACAAGTGCTACGTTTGGTGGATGGCAAGAGTTTAGTTCAGATCTAGCATGATCTGTAACCTTTGGTATAATTTTAGTTAAGAAAAAATTGAGGAACTGTCGTACCATTAAATTGTTCTAGGAATTCCAAGTGACAGTGTATCTATTGTTGCAACATTAGCCCAAATCTACAAAGACAACAAGCTTCATTGAAGAAAACTGGTTGCATTTACATCAGATGGTGCTTCTGTTTATGCTAGTGAAGCATCATGGGTGTGGCTGTAAAGTGCTTCTGTTTATGCTAGGGAAGCATCATGGTGTGGTTGTAAAGTGCTTCTGTTTATGCTAGTGAAGCATCATGGTGTGGCTGTAAAGTGCTTCTGTTTATGCTAGTGAAGCATCATGGTGTGGCTGTAAAGTGCTTCTGTTTATGCTAGGGAAGCATCATGGTGTGGCTGTAAAGTGCTTCTGTTTATGCTAGGGTAGAATCATGGTGTGGCTGTAAAGTGCTTCTGTTTATGCTATGGTAGAATCATGGTGTGGCTGTAAAGTGCTTCTGTGTATGCTAGGGAAGCATCATGGTGTGGCTGTAGTCCACATTTGTTTGAGCAGCACTGTGTTGAAAATGTAGGCATTGACCTTGGCCTGATTTGAGTTTTTGTTTTAACAGCTTGACCTTTGTCTAGCAAATACAAGTATTCCAAGATCTTCAGTGAATGAAAACCATAAAACTGTGTTTTGTTTTAACTTAATTGACCTTCACCCAGACAAACATTGCAAGTGGCATTGGTTTTCTTTGACCAAAACAGTGCCAAAAATTTTTTAATTATGTGTGTTTTCAAGGTTAATAATACAGACAAAGATAATAATTCTGATGTTTTTAACATAGTCTGGCAATTTTGGCACTGCTTGCGGAGGACGCAGCAGAGTCACAGGCTGTCAGTTCCAAATATCCAGGTTTTCTGACTGTAACGCTGACAAGAACCCGTGTTCAAAGTGTTCATCATCTGTTGCAAATGTGTGGAAGGTAGACAGTAGCCTTATTCATTCCTTCCTTGGATTGAAAGTCCAGACCCCAGGCACTGTTCATTCATTCCTTCCCTGGAGTGAAAGTCCAGACACCAGGCACTGTTCATTCATTCCTTCGTTGGAGTGACGTCCAGACACCAGGCACTGTTCATTCATTCCTTCCCTGGTGTGACGTCCAGACACCAGGCACTGTTCATTGATTCCTTCCCTGGAGTGAAAGTCCAGACCCCATGCACTGTTCATTCATTCCTTCCCTGGAGTGACGTCCAGCCACCAGGCACTGTTCATTCATTCCTTCGTTGGAGTGAAAGTCCAGACCCCAAGCACTTGTCATTTATACTTTGACCTCTGAACTCCTCAAGGAGTAAAGGTCATCGACAAACTCAGGCCAAGTTCTCCTGCCCCATGCCATCAGCCCAAAGTCTTTCCTCATCTTATTCATTTCTGTCTTCAGTTCTCTTCTCTGTCTTGTTTTAGTCTCCCTCTACCTGTCTTACCTTGGATGTTAACTGGCACCATACAGGGTGCATATTGAACAACATCTGTAGCTGGTGTATAATGCTGTTAACTGGCACTATACAGGGTTGTTATGAGTAAAATCATAACAGGTTTTATCGCACTCAACATGGTTTGTATACATACTTCCTTGTTGATATTGCGTTGCCCGGACTACTCCGGAAGTACGTCACATAGTCTGCTAATAATTGGCAGACTATTCTTTGCTGGCTTTGCATGGCAAATCTGAGCTAGTATTCGTCCTCTTTCGATGTGTATTCACTGTGTGTGAAAGACATGTTTTTGACGAGCTCCAGAAAGTGTACTCTTGTGATAGAGTCTTTATGAATTTATATCAGCTAGGTCATCCTACAGTATGGAGTCTATGCTTGATTATATTTAAATGGACAAGAAAATGCTGAAATGAAAGAAGTGAGTGTGGAACTATTATATTAAAGATTTCAGCAGAATGCATAAGACATCTTGTCCTTAGTCTACGTGACGATAGACGTGTTTCATGGACTGGCTAGTGAATGCCATTGATTATTATATGGATGCAACTATATAAGGAGCTTCGTCCTGTATTAAAAATGAATATATTGTCTTCAACGTCAAACTGGCCTTGTCAAGTTTTTGACTGTTGAGAACTGATTTCACGTAGAAGGTTGTTAAAAAGTTGGACTTAGAGGCCTGTTACCAAATATACCCTAGACAGGCTGGAAGCCAAGATCCAGCTACTTTGAAGACTTTAAAAGAACTCGGCGGGGAGAAATTAGACTACCTTTATATACCCCAACAATAAATGGGAGCAGCAAGCCGATGATCGTTTGATCAAAAGACTTTTCGTCATCATTTTTGCTATGCAATCGTGCTTCGTGCCAGTTATTCAAAATGGCGCACGTGTCATCTTCTTGAGTCTGAGAAGGCCTGAATACAAGTTCACTTTACAGTCCTTAATCTGTTCAAGTTTTGAAAGAGCAGTTGTGCAAGAAGATTATACTTGCTGCATCCGGATGTATGAAAGCATCAAATTTTCTGCCGAAGATGGCGTATCTTTATGACAACGATGAATCAAGTGGATTCTGAAACGTGTCAGCTGTTACAGCGTTGCTAGACCTAGTGAGCGGTCTTTTGTGTCCAGTTCGCATTGGTGCTAGGAGGAATGGACATTGAAACTGGGAGGATTTTTGAGGCCTGCCATTCAGATAAGTCACGTTTATTTTTCATACAGTGTGTGACTGAATTATCTTTGTTTGCCTGCGCTATTTTTTCAGCTTTATGTTGCCTGTTTTAATGTCGTGGTGTATTTAATCTGTGGGAGGTAGGAGGGACTGGTGAATCTGTCAATACCGTTTCGACTGGTCTATAGATTCATGAGCGTTTCTATCGGTTTTGGAGTGTGATTGTTTCAAATAGTAGGGCCGGCTTTACAATGCGTGTGAATCTGCTACTATTGAAATAATCATGACCTTTGAGTGTTAGCTGTAAAGTACTGATAAGTGTAAAATTTGTGGTTGTAGTCCAGTTCAATATAATTTTTTCTTCAGTTTTCTCCATTTTTGTGCGTGAAATTGTACACCTTACCTGACTATCTTTTATTTAATAGATGTCATAAACGTTGTAAGAAATTGTCATGTATTGTCATAAGTGTGAATAGAGCTACATTTTTTTGTTTGTTCTATTTCATATATTCTGCCTAAGTTTTCCATTAGCATTCGCTTCTTTTGGCTCTAATTACTGTATTCTGTCTTCTTGTTTGTACTTTTCTTTTATGCTCCATCATTAACATCTAGATATTTTGCTACTAATGCATCAAGTTGGGTGAATTTGAAGTGGTGATTTAATTATTGAAAATATTATTCAAAGTAATAATATTATAAATTTACTTTATTTGTTGCTATTGAAAGGCACAATAAAAGTAAAGCATGGCAACCTTGAAAGATTTAGTAAAGGTTGGAAAAGATTTTTGTTTGGAGGGGGAAGCCTTGCAAACATATGTAGACATGGAAATCAAAAGACAAGAGGAAGAAAAAAGAAGACAAGAAGAAAAGGAAATAAGACAAGAAGAAGTAAAAAGAAGAGCAGAAGAGTTAGCTCTTGAAAAGGAAAAATTAGCCTATTCTCAGGCAGAGTTAAAACATGCTCAAGTAATCAAATTAGCCGAGATTGAACTTGAGAAACTAAGATTGCAACAATCTCATGTTAATGTCATGAATGTTGATACTGATAGAAGAGATCATAACAAATATGTCAAGGTAAATTTGCCTAAATTTAACTCTTCCATTGACAATATCTCATGCTTCCTTAGTAGATATGAGACTTATTGTCATGAGTTCAATATCGATAGAACTACATGGTCTAGTAGGCTCATGAATTTATTGGTCGGAGTATTATTACTTAAGAGATTTCAATTGGATGAGGATGGCTATAGACTGAAATTTAAATCACTAGTGCCAGATTCTGCAAAGGACTTTACAGAATTTATTGCCTCAATAAAAATGAACTTTTCTAGATCGATTGATCTTGCTAAAATTGAAAAGACATTTGAAGGTTTATCTGACTTAATCCTAAGAGATAAAGTTTTGTCCTCCATTAGTGGAGATTTTTTATCCTTTTTGCAGGAGAGAAAACCAGATAAGTTGTCTGTTTGTGAAACATTAGGTAGACAATACCAGGTCGCACATCCAAACAAGAATTTAAGCAAAAAATAACATTAGGGATTCTCTTCCAGCAGCTTCAGCCAGCTTCAGCCAGATTGATGAATTATAACAATTCTAGGCAAAGATCCAATAGCATTGACAAGAATTATAGATTGAATAAAAACGTTCAATATGGCAACAATAGAGGCAGATATAACTTTAATAAGAAAGTTCAGCAGCCTCAGAGATATGATAACTATAATAATAATAATGATTATTATGGACCTCACTCATCAAACAGATATAATGATTACCAAAATAGAGGAGGTTATAATGCCAGATTAAACAGAGGTAATAGGTCATTCCACAGGAATAATGACAATTACACAAACAATAGAGGTTCTTTTCAGAACAATAATTATCGACAGGCAAGAAACCCAGAACGTGTTAATGCTGTCGTAGATGTCAGTAACAATAATGCAAACCAAAACAATGTGCCTATTGCTCATGCAAATGCTTGCAGTGTTGACTTAGCTAATAGTACTAACTGTACTCAATGCAGTTCTTTGTTTCAGCCACAGAGAGTACCGAGACTTTTGTGTGGACACCCTTTGCCTGTTATGTCATCTGTTGAAAACACAGGTTCCTTGGTACTGGATAAGGGTTTTGTTAACAATAAATTAGTTTCACTGTTGCGAGATATAGGTGCAACAATGATTGGAATACAAAAATCGATGGTGGACCCATCAGATTACACAGGAAGTTAAGTGTATTACTTTTGGTGGAACTGTAGAATACTATCCTACAGCAGAGGTATTTCTGGATACACCTTATTTTACTGGTAGAGTGCTCGCATGTTTATTAAATAAACCTGTCGCTGGGATTATCCTAGGAAACATCCCAGGGATCCATGAATGTTCCAGACAAGACATTGAGAAGTGTGAGAAAAAGCACTTAATAATGGCTAACGCTGTTACTACAAGAGCACAAACTCTTGAAAAAATGTTAAATCATAATGGTGATGATATTATGGTAGAAGAAGTTATCAATGTTGATGAGCACACAAATGATATCATGAGTGATGATAATGATGTCATTGATAATGATGAGGGTAATGAAAATGATAATACTACTCTTGATGAAGAAGATGATTATTTACAAATTGAATTGATTGAGAAAGAATCTTTCATTACAAGACTAAGAGAAGATGACTCTTTAAGAAAATTTTTAAGTTGGTTACATCAAGGAAGGTGATTACTGATGATAAAGCAAAACATTGGTATACCTTAAATAATGATATTTTGGTGAGGACTTTTCAAGATGTTGATTCTGTTAAGAAACAAATAATGGTACCTATTTGTTATAGACCAGTGGTGCTATGACATGCACATGATATAAATGCTGCGGGTCATTTGGGTATCGCAAGGACTAAACAGAGAGTTTTGTCTCATTTTTGTTGGCCGGGTGTGACCAAAGATGTAAAGGTTTTTTGTCGCACCTGTTTAGTTTGCAAGAGTGTTGCAACTAAAAGGCCTGGTCATAATGCACCCATTCAAGCAGCAGACATATCCTTGCGTCCATTCGCAAAGATGTCTATTGACCTTATTGGTCCTATCAAAGTCACTTCAGCTCGGTGTTACAGTATTTTATAGACGCCGTCTGCTAGAGCGTGCAGTTTTGGGGATTGCAGCATTTAATATAATGTAAAGTATTATTAGGCTATTGAACGCATGCGTCCATTCGCAAGACACACGATCGAATTATGACGTGTGAGCGTTGGTAGGTCACGCACCGTGACCAAGAGACGGGACCCTTTCTTGTATGACCGTCGAACTGAAGAGACGTGTCCTTGTATTCTTATAGTGTCAGGCATGGAGTGCCACACAGTTATATTGTATTTAAGTATGGACATGGGTCAGTCCACTGTTACTATGAAAAGAGATAAAATGATTACAGGTTAGTAATGGACTAAACCTAAGTCAGGATGAATTAACAGTCCTTATTAATTATATTTTGCCAGACGCATAATCTCACTGTCGGTCGTTGGTTTTTACCAACCGCGTGTACATATAGTTATGACGTTCTGCCTACAGTAATTCATGCTCTTTGACAAGGACTGATTTGCAGATAAATTATATACGAAGTACGAACTGAACTTAATATGTATTTTCTTCATGATGACCATGTGTGAACTGTTTATGTATGGAATCGATGTATTAAATTGTGTGGACTCAAGGAACGACTTATCAAGTCTATGAACGTTGGGAATTGAAATATTATGATGTTGACAAATGTTCATCCCACCTTCGCGTAACTTACTACCAACAGCACGATACCATAATTGACTAAGAAAACAAGGGATAAATTGAAGCAATATAAAACATGGCCAGATCTTAGCAAGTGTTAACAGAAGAAGCCAGCCTGCAGCAATTGCTGAAACAACCTTTACGCCTCAACAACTGGTAGGCCATTGCTTGGGGATCGAAAGAAAAGAAAAAAACATTGTTCGCAAATTTTCACGGACTATTTACGATTGTAAGAAAATCACGTGATTTCATAAATATGACGTGATACGCGTAACTACGAAGGTTCAATCTGACGTCACAACATTGTGCGTACATGCTAACGCTCAAAGGACAAAGTCAGCGCATTCCAGTTTTGATGAAGAATACAAGATCTCAATAGACCAAAAGATGGAAAAGTCGTTATCTGCCAACGAGGAGCAAGCAGTTCTAGACCCTGGTCTAGTCCGTTGGTGAAGATCGCATCGGACGACGTGTTAAAAGATAAGTCTAGTTTGTGACTGTTGTCATTGAGATAACACAGTGCTGAGTCCATGTCGCTTCCGCTTCATAGGCATGTCTAAATATTTTCATATATATATATGTATTATTTATGTGCCACCGTATGTGTTGTTACTTATTCGTGGGTTGGTAGGGCGGCGGATTAAAACCAATTCTATGGCTCCCTGGATGCCCGAATTGATTTTAATTGTTTCTTAGGGCTGTTAATTAATTGCATTTAGCGAAGAACCCATCGATGGCTTTCCGATGATTTGTTCGTTCGTACCTGTCATTATTTGACCTTATCTGTTAGCTGTGCAGTGTTGTAAATTAATGGTGTATTGGATCATATTCAGTTTTATTTTATTCAGTTTTGTATCATGTTTGTAACCTATCTCGTCATTCCTGACCTGACTATCTTTTATTTATGAATATGTGTATTTTAAAGTTTGTCTATGAGTCCTGTGACGTCATTACTTTTTGCATTCATTTTTTTTTTCCATGTGTTCTGTCCTAGATTGAGTTCAATCTCGCCTTAGGTCAATCCTTGACCTTCCTTCCTTCGTATGGTACTTCCGCTTGTTCTGCTTAGTTTATAAATTCATTTTATTCTGTCACTTTGGTATTGTCCTGCTGTGTTGTAATGAAATCTCATACATTATTCGTAATAAATATTACATTTGTTTAATAATAATCTTGTAATTGTCTTCTTCTGTCCTTGTAATCCTTGTGGCGTTAAGGGCAATGCAATTGGTTTTGTTTGTCTTCCCATCTCATACATTATTCATATAATACTAATATTATCATTTGTTTAATAATAATCTTGTAATTGAATTTAATTAAATTTTAAGAAAATTTGGTGATGACTCGAGGACTTTGCATCAATTTGCAGTAGTGCTTCAACATGCTAGCAATGCACTTTGGATATGATGACTAGGGCATAATAATATAATAGATATTGATAATTAATTATAAATTTATGGTCTGCCTTGAATATGACAGACATATATGTTCATTAGTACATTTTCCCAGTACTATATTCTGACTTAGCACATATCATTGATTGAATAACTTAATTATATTGGGACAATACCCATAATTATTAAATACTAATATTAAGTGCATGATATCATTTCAGCATCTTAAATAAATAAATATCATAACAATTTATGATATATATTAGTGGATACATATAATATTTTTATAAAATATTATAGTTATTGGTGGAACTTACAAATAAAAGTTCAATAATATTATAATTATTTAGAGTGACTATTCATACGTTGAATAAGTACAATAATTACTTAGATTCTATTGTTGACTATTATAGATCTGTAATTTCTTACAATATTAACGTCAAGATGCTTACGTTAGACCATTTTATTAAAATTGGAAAAGATTATGGTTACAAAGCACAGGAACTTCGTCAGTTTGCAGAAGCAGAACTTGCTAAATATAAAGCAGAATTAGCGGAACAGGAGGAAAAAGAAGAGAGAAGGAAAGCTACATTAAAAAAAGAAGAAGCAGAACGGATAGCAATTTAAAAAAAAGAAGAGGCAGACCGTGAAATGAAAGAAATAGAAAAAGAAAATAGACAAAGAGAAATTGCTAGACAGGAAAGGGAGGAACGTCGACAAGAAGAAGAAAATAAAATGAGACGAGAAGAAATTGCAAGGCAACAGGAATTGGAATTGGCACGTCTTCAGAATGAAACAGCAAGATTTCAGGCACAAAGTGCTGCTACAAACCAGAATGATAATGCACAAAAGAATAAAATACAACAGGAGTTGGTGGATGTAAATGAGGAGATACGAGAGGTGGACAATGTAGATAGTAAGTTGGATAGGGTTAATTCCATTTTAATTACAGATTGTACACATATGTCTCAGATTCATACGCCTAAATCTGAGGGTTTGAATTGGAGAGTAAAGGTTGATACCCAGGAAACGGTAATTCATGATTTAAAGAAGACCTCAAAGGAATATATGGATTCTCCAAACAAGTTAGTTGTTAAAGAAATAGGTGTTGATTATATGGTATCAGATAATACGTCTAGGCCAGACATAATGTCTTTTCTGAGGAATCTCCTCCAGGAAGGGATTAATGATGATTTCCAGGGCCAATACCTTGAAGATTTTGTATTAGATAATTTTTTTACGTTGTACAGCATCCGATTTAACAAATTTTGTGGATAGTAATTTTCATTCTGTCCCACATATGATTATAGCTAGGGACATAGCAGACTTACTAGGCGGAGTGTTTCGTACTTTTGTGGAACGGTACGTACATGTCCAACATGGTTTCATAATGAATAACATTCATAATGCTATTCTAGGCGACAATGATTATGATCAACAAACGCACAACACATGGAATAAGCAGAAAGGAATGACAAGTTTAGAAACCATTGATGAGAAAAAGAGAAGAAGAATTATTGGAGATTATTGCCAGTCAAGAAAAGTCTATAAATGACTTGCGAAATGAGGCGAGTTTACTAAGGTTTGAAACCAATACTGATAATTCGAGATTGAGGACACTGGAAGTGGAGCTTGCAAATTCTAGGACCTCATTAGAATCCACTATAGAAAAAAATAAAGCGTTAGAGTCTGAGGTTGAGAAACTCACATTGAAAATTTCACAAGATAATGCCGCAGCCTACCAACGAAAATGTCATGCACAGTGTGCGCACATTCAGTCGTTGTTATCTGAAGTTAATCGACTGAAAACAATTGATCAGACAAATTTAGCTTTAAAGCTAGAAACTCACACACAGAGTGTTAAAATTCAAGAGCTTACTTCAGAAGTAGCTCGATTGCAACCAATTAAGGAAGTTAAGAAAATCGCAGATAATAAGATTGATACTGAGTTAAGAGCAGATGGTCATACAGATCAGGCCATCCAATGCGAGCTGATTCTCACTGATGATGTGCAGTTGGGATCCATTTACTATGATAAGGAACAATATAAACAGTTCTGTCTAAATAGGGGCATTAAATCTAAGATTGAAATAGAAATAAGGAAAAATGATATTGCATCAGTTGATGACAATAATGTAATGGATGTATGTCATACAGATAATGATAAATTTCATGAATTTTGTTTTAGACAGGAAAAAGAGTTGGACGACGAGGTAATCTTAGTGAAACAGCTGCTGAATGACCAGATGGGTAAAGTGCAATCTTCCACGCATGACTTGGCATTATTGCGTGAAGATAATAATGCACTTATGGTTGATTCCCATAAAGATAATGAAACTTGCGTGGAATTAATGGATGAAGTGCGATCAGAAAATGAAGAAGATAATACAGAATCTGGCATTAGTGTTACATTATCTACATCGAGTGATGATTGTCTCATTGATGACAGGGTGACTGCATTAGAAGCGTTACTCCTGGATGAGAAACAGATATGCTGACCTGGAAAAGGATACACGACAACAAATCTATGAACTTGCAACAGCGTTGAACACACTCGATCTTTTACTTGCTAGTGAGAAGCAGATAAACATTAACTTAGATAAATTAGATAAGAAACAGAGGCAGGAGATTGCTTTCCTGACTTCTGAAAGGAATAAATTAAGAAAGAGGGTCGATTGTCTACTGGATGTACTGGCAGGTAAAAATATAGTGATGAACAACAGAGCGGATAAATGTATTTTACGACATGCAGTCAGTGCTAAGTGTGATACTAAGGTGTCTACACACCCAGTGAAGATTATTAGATCATTCCGGGGAAAATATACTTTCCCTCGACAAGATACTAAGGCTAATTCGGAAAATAGATGTTGGAGACAGGATCAGGCTACAAATGATCCAAAGAAAATTGTTGATGATGTCGACATTAAAAAGAAGAGTACTAAGAAGAATAAGATGGTGAAAAATAATGTTGGAGTTAATAATAACGGAAAGATACCTAATAAAATTAATACCAGCACATTTAAAAAAAAGAATGTAGGTCGTTCTTGTGATCCTTCTACGACTATACGTGCTACAAATACATTATTGCAGGGTAAGGGTCATTATACTCAGGCCCAACATACTATTCCAGTCTATGGAAAGAATAATACTTATATGAGGGACATACATGGCAAGGTACCTCAATTAACTCATGTTGCACATCAATCTTTTTCCCATGTTAGTGACAATAGTCCTACTTATATTGGGAAGGGTATATATTCTCGTACCGTATTAGTGAGCAATCTGCCACAAGGTACTACATGGCAGACACTTGGCAATTTTTTTCAATACACGGCAGACGTTAGGTTCGTGCGTCTGTTACCACCTACCAATAACAGGTATGGTGAAGCTCTGGTTACACTTCGTAACAACAGAGATGCTCGAAAGGTTATCGAGCTTGACAATGGTGTTTATTTTCACCACCATTCTTTGAGATTGAAATTAGTACCTGATTCTGCATCACACATATAACAGGTTACGGTAACACTGTTCGTCACTTCTTTGATGACTCAGCACTAGTCAGTCATCATTTCTTTTCTTTATTGGTTATTTATTCTTATATGACTTAGATCTTGGAGGCTTGTCTATTAGGTGACACTTGTGTTGTCTTATCTACGATAACACTTCGTATTTCTGTCTTATTTGTTTTACCATGCCTACAAGAGACAGTAAGTTGTTTAAATGTTTCAACTATGCTCAGCTCCATACAGCATAGGTTTATTTGTCATCTATCACGGCTGTCTTGTCATCTTTGTTTAAAAAAAAAAAAAAAAAAAAAGACAGGCCAGTGAAGGTGACATGGACTGGTGAGTTTAATAGAATATTTCGGTAAATAATTGATATATTTTGACACCCACCTATTTTGAGACTACCTGATCCTTCCAAAAAGTTTATCCTCCTTATAGATGCGAGTAATTACGGAATTGGCGCATGTTTGCTCCAATATCATGACGATGTCCTCCATCCCACACTCTACGTCTCACGGAAACTTAAGCCACCAGAAGTCAAGTACTCCACCGTCGACAGGGAGTTATTATCTGGGCGATCACAAAGCTCGAGAAATTTTTATTAGGAGCACCCTTTGTGGTCCAGACGGATCAGAAGGCCGTGGCATCACTACGTCGTGCTAATCACAAGAGCCCGAAGCTGACAAGATATGCCATTCTCCTTCAGCCTTTTGATTTCTCCATCGAATATATTACAGGATCAGAGAACATCTTGGCAGATACTCTCTCTAGAAACCCTTCTGATGTCAGTTCATAAAAAAACAATACTATTCACAGAAAACTTACCCAAGAGACTTAGTACTATCGTTGCATTTTCGACATAGAAATGAACCATTGACTACAAACCAAGTATCTGCTTACTATATACATACGTTATACGAAATGAACTAAATCAAGAGACAATGTATTCGTATTTATGCCGGGACTTTGGTTAGTGTCCATTCCGGATGAAACTAGTTGAGACAATGTCAGAAATAATACTTGATGACATTTCGAACTAATTGCAGTTTGTGATAGGAATTCTTGGACGTTAAGAATATCTATATTTATTCTGAATCAGAACAATTTTTCTAATGGGAATTCACAAGGATCAATACTACGGATGGATCGTCATGTCCAATGTTGATTAATTTTAACTTAGTAGTTAAAATAATGGAAATTAAAATGAAATGTGAGAAAAAGATAAAAAAATGAAATATGAAAAAAAAAAAAATGAAAGAAAGAAAAGAATCTCACACAATTCTAAGTAATGTTCTTAGATATAATATTCTTAGAATTACATAATCATATTGCATATTTAATAATTATGTTGACACATTAGATACTAGTCTATTATTTAGTTAGTTAAGTTAGATAGGTATTACCCACTTAACACAGATAATTAATATCAAACACACATAACTAAGTTAAATTTATACATTATTTTCTTTATCTACTTTACTTATCTTTTGGTTTTTTCTCTCTCTTGTCTTTTCTCATAACATCGTCTTTCATTTTCTTGCGTTAGATTTTTAATAACTTGATTCCTAATACACACTTAATATAATTAACTAGTTTTATTTTAATTAGTTAGATTAGTCTTGACATAACATATCATTGCGACAGACTTTAACTTAATTGAGTAATTAAATATTAACATTAGACATTTTCTTTTATCTAATATAACATTTATGTATAACATGATCGTTAGTATAGGATATGACTGTTAGTTAGTCGACATGACCACGACACTGTTCTAGACAGAACATCGTAGGCCATATGTCGCATTTTTGTTAAATTTGTGTGATTATTCATTCAGATAGGTTATGAAAAAAAAAATCTATCGATTTTTTTTCCCCCCGGTAGACGGAGAAATTGTTACGGTATTTTATAGACGCCGTCTGCTAGAGCGTGCAGTTTTGGGGATTGCAGCATTTAATATAATGTAAAGTATTATTAGGCTATTGAACGCTATACACACGATCGAATTATGACGTGTGAGCGTTGGTAGGTCACGCACCGTGACCAAGAGACGGGACCCTTTCTTGTAAGACCGTCGAACTACAAAGACGTGTCCTTGTATTCTTATAGTGTCGGGCATGGAGTGCCAAACAGTTATATTGTATTTAAGTATGGACATGGGTCAGTCCACTGTTACTATGAAAAGAGATAAAATGATTACAGGTAGTAATGGACTAAACCTAAGTCAGGATGAATTAACAGTCCTTATTAATTATATTTTGCCAGACGCATAATCTCACTGTCGGTCGTTGGTTTTTACCAACCGCGCGTACATATAGTTATGACGTTCTGTCTACAGTAATTCATGCTCTTTGACAAGGACTGATTTGCAGATAAATTATATACGAAGTACGAACTGAACTTAATATGTATTTTCTTCATGATGACCATGTGTGAACTGTTTATGTATGGAATCAATGTATTAAATTGTGTGGACTCAAGGAACGACTTATCAAGTCTATGAACGTTGGGAATTGAAATATTATGATGTTGACAAATGTTCATCCCACCTTCGCGTAACTTACTACCAACAGCACGATACCATAATTGACTAAGAAAAACAAGGGATAAATTGAAGCAATATAAAACATGGCCAGATCTTAGCAAGTGTTAACAGAAGAAGCCAGCCTGCAGCAATTGCTGTAACAACCTTTTTACGCCTCAACACTCGGGGTCATAAATTTGTATTAACGTGTATCGATATGTGTACTCGTTGGCCCGAGGCTATTCCATTGAAAAAAATTTCCAGTGATGATATAGCAGATGCGCTATTTTTAATATTCACCAGACTGGGTTTTCCCGAAAACATACAGTCTGATAATGGATCACAATTTGTTTCGGATGCCATGAAAAAAGTAATGAACATGTTTGGAATTGAAAGATCACTCAGTTCATTATATCACGCTCAAACGTGTGGTAAAGTAGAAAGATTTAATAGGACCTTAAAGCAAATGCTTGATAGAGTCACAGCGAAATATCCGCAAGATTGGGATCGTATCTTGCCAGCTGTTCTCTTCACTTACCGAGAAATTCCCAATTCTAGTACCGGTTTTTCTCCTTTTGAGTTAGTTTATGGTGCAAAGCCACGAGGTCCCATGGCTATATTAAAACTACTACTTATTGGTACTAATATAGATGAGGAAGTTCAATCCTCTTATCAATATGTCATAAATTTAAGGCAAATGATTATTGACGCATGCCACATAGCAGTGCAGTCATCGGAAAGGGCAAAATCAAAGGCTCGACTGTTTTTTTAATAAAAACAGGAAACTGCGCCAATTATGGCCAGGAGACGAAGCTTTTGTGTTGCTTCCGAACAAGGAAAATAGATTGCTGATTTCTTGGAAAGGTCCTTACAAAATTATAAACAAATTATCAGATGTCGACTATGTTGTAGATGTGAAAGCAAAAGAAAAAATTTTTCACATTAATATGTTACAACAGTTTCATACTAGACCACCACATCTACGTCCTATCTTTGAAGCTATTGACGAATCTATTAATCATCGTTCTTCCTTGGCAGCAATTCAGGAGGAAACTTCGGACTTTGCTGATGATGGTGAACCTATGTTATCGTTACCTGATATTCATCTGTTGGCAACTGAATCTTGGAAAGATGTTTCCATTGATCCTAATTTGAATTCTAATCAGAAAGATCAGATTTCTAACTTACTACAATCTTTTTCTGATGTGCTCACGGATATTCCTGGGCATACTGATGTCATTCAACATGATATCATATTAACGGATTTCAGGCCTGTTAAACTGAAACCGTACCCTATCCCAATTCATTTGCAATCTCAAGTACAAGATGAGATAAAGCAGATGATTAAATTAAACATAATAGAACCGTCCAATTCACCATATAGCTTTCCTATGGTGTTAATCAGGAAAAAGGACAAATCTATAAGAATTTGTATTGATTTTAGACGGTTAAACGCAGTGTCTATCCGAGACGCGGAACCTCTTCCCGTTCTTGAATCACTTCTTGACAGACTATCTACTGCCACTTTCTTCACTAAGTTTGACTTATCAAAGGGATATTGGCAGGTTCCTTTATCTGACAAATCTAAACCGTACACAGCTTTTGCTACACCTTTAGGTTTGTTTCAATTTAACTATGTCTTTTGGTCTTGTTAACGCTCCTGCTACATTTGTATGCATGATGCGGAGACTATTTTCTGATCGTGAAGATTTGATTACCTACATAGATGATATTTGTTTGTTTCATCATTCTTGTATAATCATATCAACGGTATTCATTCTTTATTAGATACCTTACGATGTCATAATATTACGGCTCGACCTTCTAAGACGAAAATAGGTTTTTCTGAAATTACCTTTCTCGGTCACAAGGTTGGAGGTGGAGTCTTAAAACCTGAACATTCTACGGTTTCCAAAATTCTTAATTTAGATATTCCACAAACAAAAAACAAGTTTGAAGTCTTTTGGGGTTAATAAATTTTTACAGACGATTTTTACCAAATTTTTCTGATTTAACCTCAGTGTTGTCTGCGTTGCTGAAGAAAGACGCAGCAAAGAAGGTAATTTGGACACATTCGTGTAATGATGCATTAAACGTGATAAAGTATGCCTTCTCGAAATCGCCAATATTATGATTGCCTGATATTCGATTTCCTTTTATTCTCAGAGTGGATGCCAGTAATGTCGCAATAGGGGGAACACTAATGCAAGAATTTCAAGGCCACATGCACCCTACAATGTATGTGAGCAGAAAGTTAACCCCCCACAGAACAAAAGTACCCAATCGTGGAAAGGGAGTTGCTAGCTATTGTTTTCTCCTTCAATAAACTTCAACGATACCTCTTGGGAGCTCACTTCACTCTTGAGACTGATCAACGAGCTTTGGGTTATTTACAGACAGCTCGTTTTACTAATCCAAAGGCAGCTAGAGTCAGCCTGGCTTTACAGCCGTACGACTACAGCATTAGATCAATAAAGGGAAATCTCAATGTCATCACTGACGTGTTGTCTAGATGCATCGAGGACGCTCCTTCGTCCATCGCGTCCACAAGTTCAGATGATCAACATAATGCTGTGTAATCAGAATATCTACATTCACAGATTCGGTTCTCATAACATTTCGCATCAAGAACCACGTAATTTGATTATATCACCAGATTGTACTTTTGTCACGGTGATGTTACAGCAATGCCACCTGCAAAGCCACATGATGATGCTTATTTATGAATCACTTCATGGCGTGTGACATATCGATTTACTTCGGACATTGCATTGACACAGCATGCATCGGTCTTCAGGTGCACATTTCAACTACCAGGGGTCAGGAGGACAATTTGTGCAAATGTTTCGATTGATCCAGTTCTGAACAGTTTTGGAAATACTCACATTGACAGTCATGAGAATTTAGGCTGTACTTTCAAGGGAGACAACTATTAAATGAAACTTATACCAGGATTTCAAGGGAGTTAACCATGAGATTTTATACGCAACTTTTCTTCGTGATTTCATTTCAAAGTTCGCGCACTTATGGATATTTTGTCTTATACTATTCAAGAGACAACATATTCAAGATGGACATATTCAAGATGGAATTTCTACATGAAAATTCAAGCACTATATGATTGTGTGCGTGGAATGAACTTGACTTTATTGGAAATAATAGCTTTTTTCCATACAGGAGTGGAAAAGACATAATGACTTACTATATTAATTAACTTTTCAACACAAAAGAATATTACTTTGACACTTATGAGTTGGATATAAAAAAAAAAAAAATGGATATTAAGGCGCTGTGTACGCTATTACAAAATTACTTCATGATTCGTTGTTCATATTATGTATATGATTCAATTTGACATACCATTCACTACCACACAAAACTTTATGTATTTGACAATGTGTAACAGTCAAACATATTTTTGTGTGTCAAGTGTCTGTCTTACATCTTCTATGATGGAATAAGATTATTATATACACTTGGCATTAATGCTAATTTCAAGTGACATTAATTGACTAGGTGACATGACAATGAACAGTAGGTGTTTTCTGACAGACAGAAGTGTGAGAATGCATGGTATATTAGCATTATTAATGTTATATGTTGACTGACGTTTGCTATAGTACCTCATATGATGTGAAATTGCTTTGAGCATTTCGTAGACAGTGGTATTAGCATTTCATGCTGGATTTCCACACCTTGTGTGTTAAATTGCCTGCATTACGGCACAAACATAGGTCTATGCATGGTTATAGCAACAGTGACATGTAATGTTACCTTTTGCTCACCTTAGTGGTGTTTTCTCATAATAGCAATAATGTCAACTTCGTTGCCATTATTGGCCGGAGGGGGGGAGTAGTTGTTATGAGTAAAATCATAACAGGTTTTATCGCACTCGACATGGTTTGTATACATACTTCCTTGTTGATATTGCGTTGCCCGGACTACTCCGGAAGTACGTCACATAGTCTGCTAATAATTGGCAGACTATTCTTTGCTGGCTTTGCATGGCAAATCTGAGCTAGTATTTGTCCTCTTTCGATGTGTATTCACTGTGTGTGAAAGACATGTTTTTGATGAGCTCCAGAAAGTGTACTCTTGTGATAGAGTCTTTATGAATTTATATCAGCTAGGTCATCCTACAGTATGGAGTCTATGCTTGATTATATTTAAATGGACAAGCAAATGCTGAAATGAAAGAAGTGAGTGTGGAACTATTATATTTGTTACGGTGGGATAAATTAGAGGATCATGCATGTATACGCGAATGATAGCAGGTGTTCATTCAGGACATTATGGTCAGTACACATGACAAAGCCGGTAGGTGAACAGGTCCACGGGAAAACATGGTTGACATTTAATACATAAAGTCACTTCACAATAATGTCCATCAAACATCAAAAGTACATGGCAATGGATAAGCGTAGTAGATTATCCCTGGTCCGTCAATAAGGTTCAAACGTTAGGCATCGTTAAGTGGCAATAATATAATAATAATACACTCCTCTCATCTCCACTCAATCCTGGCTGTTGTACTAAAGGTTCGGGCAATCCACGAAAACCAAAGTAATGCGGCAGACGAAATCAGGCCAAACAAAATATTAGTTGCCTCATTATCTCAAAGTTACTTGTAGTAATTTATGGTATGAACTTCTAGATAAGTTTTATGAACCATCTTATTCATGGACTGGTTAGCGAATGCCATTGATTATTATATGGATGCAACTATATAAGGAGCTTCGTCCTGTATTAAAAATAAATATATTGTCTTCAATGTCAAACTGGCCTTGACAAGTTTTTGACTTGAGAACTGATTTCACGTAGAAGGCTGTTAAAAAGTTGGACTTAGAGGCCTGTTACCAAATATACCCTAGACAGGCTGGAAGCCAAGATCCAGCTACTTGAAGACTTTAAAAGAACTCGGCGGGGAGAAATTAGACTACCTAATTATACCCTAACAAGAGTGCATATTGAACAACATCTGTAGCTGGTGTATAATGCTGTTAACTGGCACTATACAGGGGTGCATATTGAACAACATCTGTAGCTGGTGTATAATGCTGTTAACTGGCACTATACAGGGGTGCATATTGAACAACATCTGTAATTGGTGTATAACACTGTTAACTGGCACCATACAGGGTGCATATTGAACAACATCTGTAGCTGGTGTATAACGCTGTTAACTGGCACCATACAGGGTGCATATTGAACAACATCTGTAGCTGGTGTATAATGCTGTTAACTGGCCCTATACAGGGGTGCATATTGAACAACATCTGTAGTTGGTGTATAACGCTGTTAACTGGCACTATACAGGGGTGCATATTGAACAACATCTGTAGTTGGTGTATAATGCTGTTAACTGGCACCATACAGGGTTCATATTGAACAACATCTGTAGCTGGTGTATAACGCTGTTAACTGGCACTATACAGGGTGCATATTGAACAACATCTGTAGTTAGTGTACAACGCTGTTAACTGGCACCATACAGGGTGCATATTGAACAACATCTGTAGTTGGTGTATAACGCTGTTAACTGGCACTATACAGGGTGCATATTTAACAACATCTGTAGTTGGTGTATAACACTGTTAACTGACACTATACAGGGTGCATATTGAACAACATCTGTAGTTGGTATATAACGCTCTTAACTGGCTCTATACAGGGTGCATATTGAACAACATCTGTAGTTGGTGTATAATGCCATAATACTGTCATTGAGGAACCTGTTAAAAGTCTGGGCAGGGCGTACGATGCCGTGCTCTCAGCGTTTAAGGTGTCATTAGGGCAAGGGTGATACACTTGGCGCCATAACAAAGTGCTAAATAAGCTTGCTGCGACAATAGATCTGGCAAGGCTGAAGGCGAATAGCAAACCCAGGCCGAGCACCGCAAATACTTACTTTCTGAGGGCAGGAAAGTCAGCACACCCCAAACCGAATAAACCTGGTAGCAGTTTACCATCTCTTCTTGACTGTGCAAACGATTGGGAGATGGCGGTAGACCTACCTGGACGAGGGGCATATCCAGAGAGTATCCGAAAATCGCGGAGACGGCCGGATATAGTGCTTCATTCTTCAGCAACGCTTCAGGTCATACTGATTGAACTGACCGTGCCATTTGAATCCAGATTAGACGAGCAACATTCGTTCAAAGCGGCCAAGTATAGTGATCTGGCCGCAGATCTGAGACACGATGGGTTCACTGCAAGGGTCGTGGCTGTTGAAGTGGGCGCAAGAGGGCTTGTGGCTGCATCAGTGTATGATTTATTGAAACTGTTGGGGCTGAGGGGACAGTCAAGAACAAGGGCACTAAAGAGGCTTAGTGAAACTGCCGAAAAGGCATCAGGCTGGCTGTGGAACAACCGCAATGGGCAATGGAGATCGTAACAATAAATGCTGCGGTACAGAAAACACCAGGAATTTTTCTAAGTCCACAATACGCTGAGTTTTGTGATGGACTAGTGAACGGGCTGCGACTCAGGGGCGACAGGCGGTGTATACTATAAGGGGTGTCAGTATCAAAAGTCCAGTGGGAAACGCGCAGTGGCTAGACTCGTTGACTTCGTGATGGTGTCTCAGTGTGTGCGACGGAACGAACGGAATAATTTGTCTTCTCTTTGTTACTTTCACAATTGCCTCCACGGCTGGCGGAGTTGTGGATTTTAAGGTTGCTGCCGTGAGTGAAATGGGTTCATTTTCGATACAAGACAACAGGAAGCTGAGACGCTTGGGAGTCCTGACCCAAGTGGGCCAGCCCCCCCTTAGAGTGTAAAGGAGTATATAGGGCCGAAACACTTGTCGGACAGGGGGACTTCACAGGTCATTACTGAGAACACTGCCGTGCATTTGAAATCCACATAGAATGAGCAACATTCATTCAAGCGGACCAAGGCTTGCATCTGAGACACGATGGATTCAGTGCAAGGGTCATGGCGGTTGAAGTGGGCGCAAGAGGGCTTGTGGCTGCATCAGTGTATGATTTATTGAAACTGTTGGGGCTGAAGGGACAGTCTAGAACAAGGGCACTGAAGAGGCTTAGTGAAACTGCCGAAAAGGCATCAGGCTGGCTGTGGAACAACCGCAATGGGCGATGGACATCGTGACAATAAACGCTGCGGTAAAGAAAACACCAAAATTTGTCTAAGTCCACAACGCTGAGTTTTTTTGGTGTACTAGTGAAAGAGCTGCGATTCTGGGGCAACAGGCGATGTATACTATAGGGAGTGTCAGGTACAGAATTTCAGTGGCTTGCGGGGCGCAGCTCGTCAGCTGCGCGCTAATGTCTCAGTGTGTGTCCTTAGTTGTGAAGGGCGACGGAACGAACGGAATAATTTGTCTTCTCTTTGTTACTTTCACAATTGCCTCCACGGCTGGCGTTGTGGATTTAAAAGTTGCTACCATAAGTGAAATGGGTTCATTTTCGATACAAGACAACAGGAAGCTGAGACGCTTGGGAGTCATGACCCAAGTGGGCCCGCCCCCCTTAGAGTGTAAAGGAGTAATTGGGCCGAAACACTTGTCGGATGGGGGGACTTCTTCTGATGATCAGATTGCTTCCTGTTGTATCGCTCTGTAAAGAGTTTCCTATCATCATGTTAACTTGCACTATACAGGGTGCATATTGAACACCATCTGTAGTTGGTGTATAACGCTGTTAACTGGCACTATACAGGGGTGCATATTGAACAACATCTTTAGTTGGTGTTGTACTGTAGTTGGTGTATATTTGATTGCAGATATGGTAGACAACTGTAACAGACATTAATTATTTCACTTGACTATATTTTATTGACAGAGATGAAAGCAGTGATGAAGATGTAGAATGTGGACAACCAGAAATATCTCAGGTAACACTTTACTCACTCACCTATCTCAGGTAACACTTTACCCAGTCTCCTATCTCAGGTAACACTTTACTCACTCACTTATCTCAGGTAACACTTTACCCAGTCTCCTATCTCAGGTAACACTTTACTCAGTCTCCTATCTCAGGTAACACTTTACCCAGTCTCCTATGTCAGGTAACACTTTACTCACTCACCTATCTCAGGTAACACTTTACTCACTCACCTATCTCAGGTAACACTTTACTCACTCACCTATCTCAGGTAACACTTTACCCAGTCTCCTATCTCATGTAACACTTTACTCACTCACCTATCTCAGGTAACACTTTACCCAGTCTCCTATCTCATGTAACACTTTACTCACTCACCTATCTCAGGTAACACTTTACACAGTCTCCTATCTCAGGTAACACTTTACCCAGTCTCCTATCTCAGGTAACACTTTACTCACTCACCTATCTCAGGTAACACTTTACCTAGTCTCCTATCTCATGTAACACTTTACTCACTCACCTATCTCAGGTAACACTTTACCCAGTCTCCTATCTCATGTAACACTTTACTCACTCACCTATCTCAGGTAACACTTTACCCAGTCTCCTATCTCATGTAACACTTTACTCACTCACCTATCTCAGGTAACACTTTACACAGTCTCCTATCTCAGGTAACACTTTACCCAGTCTCCTATCTCAGGTAACACTTTACTCACTCACCTATCTCAGGTAACACTTTACCCAGTCTCCTATCTCATGTAACACTTTACTCACTCACCTATCTCAGGTAACACTTTACCCAGTCTCCTATCTCATGTAACACTTTACTCACTCACCTATCTCAGGTAACACTTTACACAGTCTCCTATCTCAGGTAACACTTTACCCAGTCTCCTATCTCAGGTAACACTTTACACACTCTCCTAGATTTATAAAGTTGCCCTGAGTAGTTGCTAGGGGTTTCCGAGGAGGGAGAGAAATAATAGGACTACTACTGCATTTGGCAATTTGTAAGAAGTGATAAGTATCAGGTTGTGCTTATGGCTGGTAACTTCAACATACAACATAAATTACAACAGAAGCAACTACTGGAAGAGGACATTGTAAAACTTTGATGACTCCTGTTGTGAAATGTTCTACATTGTAACTTCTATGACTCCATGTTCCACATTGTAAAACTTCTATGACTCCATGTCATGTTCCACTTTGTTCGGTCAGCAGCCATCCTTCGCACAGTGCCCCAACTCTGGTTCATTCTTTGCATCTCGGCTTCCACAGTTATCCGCCAGGTTGTTTTTAGTCAGCCTCTCTTTCACTTTCCTTCGGGAGTTCACAGCATTGCTGTTCTTGTGATGGTATCAGGGTCCCTTCTGAGGACGTTGCCAGCCCAACTCCAGCATCTGCCAGCTATGATGGTGTGCATGTCCTCCTGGTTACTCCAAATAAGTAGTTCTTGGTTGCTGATGGTATTCGGCCAAAAGATTCGGAGAATTTTCCTTAGGCAGATTGTTTGGAAGGAGGACAGTTTCGACATTTCCTTCTCTGTTACTCTCCAGCACTCCGCATCATAGAGAAGCACAGAAAGTACACAGCTCTCATACAGTCTTAATTTGGTTTTTGTGCTATACTGTGAAGACCTCCAAATGTTGCTGAGACCAGCAGAGGCTGTTTTTGCTTTATTCATTCTGTTGTTAATATCCTTGCTTGTTCCACCATCTGGTGTTACTTTGCATCCTAGGTAAGTAAATTTGTCTGTCTGTTCTAGTTTCTGGTTCCTTATTGTTATTGGCTCAGGATTGCCTACATTGAGTGTCATGACCTCTGTCTTCTTCAGATTGATGTTCAGACCAACCTGCTGGCTATACTTATTCAGTCTTATCGGTTTTTTCTTGGATGTGTTGATGTGAATGTGCGAGTAGTGCAATGTCATCTGCATATTCCAGGTCTTCCAGTGTTGAAAATGTTGTCCATCTAATTCCTCTTGGACTGCCCTATGTTGTCTGACGCATCACCCAATCTATGGCTGTCAAAAATAATGTTGTTGATAGGGGGCATTCCTGTCGTACTCCTGTTTTCACTTTGAAAGTTAGATTACTCAATCCAACACTGCATGTGAAGTTAAAATAGAGGCTTTTTATAATGGAAACAATATAGCTGGGAATTCCATAAGCCCTCAGTATTTTCCATAGGCTGTCCCTGTGTATGCTGTCAAAAGCCTTTTCAAAATTAACAAAGTTAATGTACAGCTATCTCTGCCATTCTAAGCACTGCTCTTTAATGTTCCTGAGTGTGAATATATGATCTGCACATCTTCTGTTTTTCTAAAACCCGCTTGTTCTTTCCTCAGTTTATGGTCAACTGCTTTTGAAATTCTCTGGATGATTATCCTGCCTAGTATTTTACTGGGAACTGAGAGGAGAGTAATTCCTCTCCAGTTGTTGCAGTCTGCAAGGTCACCCTTCTTTGGCAATTTGACAATTATTCCTTTACTCCACTCTGTTGGTGTTGTCTCAATTTCCCAGACTTGTGCAAATAGTGGTTCTAATAGTTCTGCTGCTAGTTCAGGGTCTGCTTTGAGTAACTCAGCATTTAAGTTATTGTGGCCAGGAGCTTTTCCATTCTTTAACCCTGTGATTGCCATGATGATTTCTTCCTTTCGTGGAATGTCTGTATTAACATCTAGATCATTTTCAGCCTCAGGAACATTCAACTGTGTCTCTGGGGGTTCCTTGTTCAGAGTTTCTCTGAAATGCTCTGCCCATCTTGTTTCCTGCCCCTTTGCTGTGGTGATGAGATTTCTTTGCTTGTGTCTTACTAACGTTATATTGTTTGCACCTCGTTTTCCACTGATAGTTTTTAGTTATTTTATAAACTGTTCATTTCTCAGTGCCTGCCTCTTCTGCCTGTCTTGCAAGGTCATCCAGAAATGTCCTTTTGTTGGCACGGGTTTGACGTTTTACTTCTTTATCCAGCTGACGGTACTGTTTGCTATATATTTCCTTTAACCTGGGGGACTTGGCTTCTGATTTCTTTCTTTTCATTTCCTTTCTCTTCGCTATGGTGTTTAATGTTTCTGGTGTTATTCAATCTTGTCTCTTTCTTTCCTGGAATCCCAAGGATGACTCGCTGCTTTCCTTGTATGTTGTTGAGATGGTGTTAAATTTCTGGTCGACATCATTGGTCGCTGTTCTTTCCTGTCTTTTGGCAATCTGATATCGTCTAGTAATGGGAGACCTCAATGCGAAAGTTGGAACACACAACACCTATAACAAAAGAGTAATGGGGAAATGCGGCAGTGGAACAGTAAATGAGAATGGGGACAAATTAATAAGCATCTGCAGTATTAACAACCTGGTCAATGGAGGAACACTTTTTCCACACAAAGAAGTGCACAAGTTAACGTGGGAATCACTAAATGGATGAGACAGAAACCAGATAGATCATATAATGATCAATGGCAGATGGAGACATGCACTACAAGATGTGAAAGTAAGAAGAGGCGCAGATGTGGGAAGTGACCATCACCTAGTAGTAGCAAGACTGAAGGTGAAACTCAGAGCTGCTGGACGAGTTGCAGTCAAACAGAAAAGATATAACGACACGAAACTTAAAGATCCCCTCACCAGAAAAGCTTTTGTGGCTGATGTAAAGAGATGTTTCACATTGTACAACATCTATGACTCCATGTTCCACATTGTACAACTTCTTTGACTCCATGTTTCACATTGTACAACATCTATGACTCCATTTTCCACATTGTACAACTTCTATGACTCCATGTTCCACATTGTACAATATCTATGACTCCATCTTTCACATTGTACAACATCTATGACTCCATGTTCCACATTGTACAACTTCTATGACTCCATGTTCCACATTGTACAACATCTGTGACTCCAACTTTCACATTGTACAACATCTATGACTCATGTTCCACATTGTACAACTTCTATAACTCTATATTTCACATTGTAAAACTTCAATGACTCCATGTTCCACATTGTACAATTTCTATGATTCCATGTTCCACATTTATAAGCTTCTGTGACTCCGTGTTCCACATTTATAAACTTCTATGACTCCGTGCTCCACATTGTAAAACTTCAATGACTCCATGTTCCACATTTATAAACTTCTATGACTCCATGTTTCACATTGTAAAACTTCAATGACTCCATGTTCCACATTTATAAACTTCTATGACTCCTCCTGTGCCAGAGCTGCAGCACTTGGCCACCACCACATCCACATAGCTCAGTCAGCGAGAGCAGGGGCCTGACCCCTGAACTTCTTGAACCCCCTGATGTTTATAACCCTCACAAACCCATCCAGATGCAGTGGAGTGACCCCTTGTCTTCGAGGTCAGCTTGGCAGCCAACACCACAAGGTAAGGAGAGCTGTGTTTGTTTGACTGTTGTTTGCATTGTATATGTCAGGCTGTGTTTGTCATTGGGGGTTCTAGCATTTCTTTACCTAACATTAATGAAGGTTCTAGCATTTCTTTACCTAACATTAATGAAGGTTCTAGCATTTCTTTACCTAACATTAATGAAGGTTCTAGCATTTCTTTACCTAACATTAATGGAGGTTCTAGCATTTCTTTACCTAACATTAATGGAAGTTCTAGCATTTCTTTATCTAACATTAATGAAGGTTCTAGCATTTCTTTACCTAACATTAATGGAGGTTCTAGCATTTCTTTACCAAACATTAATGGAGGTTCTAGCATTTCTTTACCTAACATTAATGGGGGTTGTGGCATTTCTTTACCTAACATTAATGGGGGTTGTGGCATTTCTTTACCTAATATTAATGGAGGTTCTAGCATTTCTTTACATAACATTAATGGAGGTTCTAGCATTTCTTTACCTAACATTAATGAAGGTTCTAGCATTTCTTTACCTAACATTAGTGGGGGTAGTGGCATTTCTTTACCTAACATTAATGGGGGTTCTAGCATTTCTGTACTAACTGAAATGATTGACAGCCAGCTAACAACATACAACATCAGATTCACTCTCCAGTGGATATACGAACACAATGACATACCAGACACTGAAAAAAAAACACAGACTAGCAAAACTATGAGCTAGCATGGTTCAGACACTCCAACCAACACACAGACAGCTAAACTAATACTCCAAAACTACTTCAAAGAGGAATGGCTAAAGTGATGGGTACAAGGGTCTACTGGACATGCCATGTAAAAAATAAAATGACCCACCCGAAGAAAATGACATTAGCCACATGAAACAGAGTACAGCAGACTCAACAAGCCACTTAAACAAGTTAAACCCTCACATGAGCCTAGTACAAGACAGTCTAACATGTGCTGCTCACATTCTAGAACTCACCACAGAAAGAAGAAAGCTTTTACCAGACTCCTCCACAATCACAAACATTCTTTACAGCACCACAAACAGCTACAGAACTCGATCAAATTCTTCAGCTTGGCACTGACTGCAAAAGATTTACGAGCTCATCAGCCCGAGTTAAACAACAACAACAATCCACCTCCAGTGTCCTTTCCTTCATGTCTTATTTTACAAGTATTTATTTGGTTCTGTCCAGCACCTCCATGTTGGTGATCCTGTTATATTATTGAAATCTTTTTATTCTATGCAAGCCAAAATTGTTGACATTCTGCAGCAGTATTGTTGCACTGTTTTCATCTATAATTGTTTCACTGTTTTCATCTATGATTGTTGCACTGTTTTCATCTATGATTGTTTCACTGTTTTCATCTATGATTGTTTCACTTTTTTCATCTATGATTGTTTCACTGTTTTCATCTATGATTGTTTCACTGTTTTCTTCTATGATTGTTTCACTGTTTTCATCTATGATTGTTTCACTGTTTTCATCTATGATTGTTTCACTGTTTTCATCTATGATTGTTTCAGTTTTCATCTATGATTGTTTCACTGTTTTCATCTATGATTGTTTCACTGTTTTCATCTATGATTGTTTCACTGTTTTCATCTTTGATTGTTGCACTGTTTTTATCTTTGATTGTTGCACTGTTTTCATCTATGATTGTTTCACTGTTTTCATCTATGATTGTTTCACTGTTTTCATCTATGATTGTTTCACTGTTTCATCTATGATTGTTTCACTGTTTTCATCTATGATTGTTTCACTGTTTTCATCTATGATTGTTTCAGTTTTCATCTATGATTGTTTCACTGTTTTCATCTATGATTGTTTCACTGTTTTCATCTATGATTGTTGCACTGTTTTCATTTATGATTGTTGCAGATGCCAGTAATCACAAGATATCACAGAGCATGCAAGGATTTGGAGGAACTAACTAAGGCAGCAACATCAGCCATTACGTTTTGACAGAAGAGTTACTCCAATTTGATCGTAGACAGATAATTGTGTTTATAGCAGTAAAAAGTGATTTAGAAATTGAGTGTTGTCTTCTGGCCTTGTTCACAAAATAAGTGCCGTGGTAGCACAGTGGTTAGTGCACTGGCTTCCCAGCTCAGAGGTCCATGGTTCAATCCTCAGTTGAGGTGGGATTTTTTAGACCAGAAATGGCTCCGAGGTCAACCCAGCCTCAAGAATTCAGTACCAAAGCAACTCTGGGAATGTAATTGATGGACCTTGTGTCAGGTTGAACTGTGATGGCCTAAAAAAAATGAGGTGCATTCGTAAAAGTCAACAAAATCGGCACAGGTAAACTGGTAGATAAATGTATATGCATTTTGAAACAGGGCTTTTAATGTCATAGTATTACAAAGTGGTACGTTAGCTCACATATACAAGAAAAGTAGTCAGAATATTTCACAATTCTTGTATGTATAAATAATGTAGATCTTCTGTATGCAAATTATTTTTTTAACCCACCTGTGTTGATTTTGGTCATGTATTTTATCATATTGGTATCACAAGGTTACAAGTTGCCACGGAAATGATTTGATTTTTTTTTTTTCAACATTAGTGAAAGAAAATAAAACTCTTGTTTGACGGAGGAGATAACTGGTAAGCAGTGGCCAAAAATGAAGTTAGTTATTCCTTGATGTAGCAAAATCTGCTAGTCTCTGTTGACAGTCAAGGTCAGATAATCAATGCAGAGATTGCTGGAAAGCATCAAGCGAGTTGTTGTGTAGCTTCACAGCAAAGTTGCTGGTTTCGGAACAGAAACCTGGTAGTGTCACGCTGCAGTCTACCCAGCTGTAATGTGTAATCTGACTGCTCTTGACTTAAGGAAGGTGAAGTCAATGAGGATGGGAACTTGTCACTCAATCTCCTAAAGCTGGACTTAGTCAAGTGAAGTCTCTAACATTTCACTCCTCTGTGGTAGTATCTGCTGTGGGACTACCTTTTTTCAATTGTGACAAACCCCAAGACGGCACATTATAAACGGCAGTCTATGAGTGTTGTTGTTGTTGTTGTTGTTGAGCTAGGCCTGCTGAGCTTCTTGCTCTTTCACAGCCAACACTAGGTTAAAGACTCCATGGTATTATTTACACTGTAGATCTAGGCTTTTGTGTCATTCTGAAATGTGTTGAGTTCAAGTCCATAAGCTCCAGTTTCTCCAGCTTGACTTTGCATCTAAAGAATAATGATATATGGTCCCAAGCTAAGAGGATGACGTGTGTGGCATACTGTGCATTCCCTGCCATACACTATCAAAGGCACAAACATAAGAACATAAAGAAGAGAAAATAGACATTACAATTATATTGTTGCTACAATTTATAAACAGACCACAGGTACAAATGGTAAATGTGGCATCTTCCTGCAGAGACAAGTAGAAAACCATGATTATCATTGTCTGTTACTGATGAGACAACCCAGATGACTGAAGGATAAAGCAGCCCAACTCGATGTCAGAGGATATTACTCACATCTGCTGGAGAGTTTTTAAAGTATGGAAGAAAATATTGTGAGCTAATTACAGCTGAAAGTCAAAGCTTTCTGAAGGTCAGGGCATCCACAGAGTTTAAATACAGCACAGCTCATCTGAGCTCTGAACAAGAGTTTAAATATAACAATACATGTGAGCTCTGGACATGAGTTTAAATACAACACATAACTGAGCGTAGGACAGAGAGTGGCCCACAACACAGCACATATCAAAGGTGTTCACAAATATGATTGCTTGAAGGCAGACATATTGTGACTGATGGAAGAACATTATGTTTCTTCTCATATTCACAAAACTTATTTTTCCTATCACCATTTGCAGTGCAATTCAGTAGTTGAGATTAAGTTTGCAAATGTGTATGCTTGTTTGTTTGTGTGTATGCTTGTTTGTTTGTATCTTTTCTATATATTATGCATGCCCTTTCCTTGTTTCTCTTATGTTCTGTTTATATTTGTCCTGTTTATATTTGTCCTGTTTATATTTGTCCTGTTTATATTTGTCCTGTTTACATTTGTCCTGTTTACATTTGTCCTGTTTACATTTGTCCTGTTTACATTTGTCCTGTTTACATTTGTTCTGTTTATATTTGTCCTGTTTATATTTGTCCTGTTTATATTTGTTCTGTTTATATTTGTTCTGTTTATATTGTATGTGTTTTATGTATACTTTTCTTATATGTTTGTTTTATATTTATTGTCCATTTTGTAACCATATAATGTCTGCTGTCCTTAATTTGTGTGTGTGTTTTTTTAATATTTGCAGTAAGTTCTTTATTAATTGGATCCTGAGACTCTCCCTTAAAAAAAAAAAAAATTGTGTCAACAAGACCTGTTTTTACTGTTTTGATTTGATAGAGATAAGATGTGTTCCACTCCCTGGTAAAATCTGGAACTGATGCTGATGAGGTTATTGTTACTGGTCCAGCAGCATTTGGGCTCGCGCCTTTCGGCCCAGTGTCATGTAGTTGTATCTGCATGTGCTCGCAGGTTCTTTTGCTCCATGTAAGATGTTCTTCTTCTCTGTCCTCGGAGGAAGGAGCATTTTCCTAACATCATCAAGTGCCGGGCACTCAAAGAGGTGGTGGTCAACAGTTTCATAGGTGTAGTTAACATAGCTGGCACTCTAGAGGGTGTTGTGGTTGGATTCTGTTCAAGTGACTGTTGAGTGGTATATGCATGCATGCTACCCTTCGGAGATGAAAAACCTGTACAAAAAATATTGTGCTGGTTAATTCTAACACATGCAGGATTACAGTAATAATAGGTAACGGTAAAAAAGGATCCAGTTACATGCCCTTTGAGGCGTATTGAGAAAATGGTGTTAGGCCCATATTTTCTTGACCATCTGCACACTAGGAGTGATGTGGTCAGCATCACGCTGGCCACATAACATTCAAAGAGTTGCTCTGCTAATCAATTCATGAGGCTGGGTCGACCCCGTAGCCATTTCTGGTCTAAAAATTCCTACTTCAACTGGGGATCGAACCATGGACCACTGAGCTCAGAAGCCAGTGCACTAACCACTGTGCTACTGTGACTCTCAACAGTAATAAATACTTGATATTAATTGACAGAAGCTGTTGTAGAAACTGATAATATCATCCTCAACAGCTTATAGCTTCATAAGGTCATAGGTCATTGACCTAGTTAATGCCAAGCCTTTTCTGTTCTGTGCCATCAGTTCTTCATGTCCTTTTTGTTTTAATATATAACTGTCAGGGAAAAACTCTACTACTGTCTCTGGCATGATGCACAAGGCAACTAATATGACAATGTTCAAGTGGCTGGCAACTTCATTATGTCAAACAAATTGCTAGAGACACCACTGCTGCAAGAGTACATGAACACATGGTGCAGGTCAAGGACACCAGCTGCTGTGTGCTCTGTAAGGAGCAAAAAAGGAAATATTAATGTGTGTGTGTTTATATCTTCTGTCATTTGTGTTGTTTAAACATTGTCTTGTGTTGTGTGCTGTACATACTGTCATTTATTTGTTTGTTTATAAACTTGTGTTTTATATCTTCTGTCATTTGTGTTGTTTAAACATTGTCTTGTGTTGTGTGCTGTACATACTGTCATTTATTTGTTTGTTTATAAACTTGTGTTTTATATCTTCTATCATTTGTGTTGTTTACAAATTGTCTTGTGTTGTGTGCTGTACATACTGTCATTTATTTGTTTGTTTATAAACTTGTGTTTTATATCTTCTGTCATTTGTGTTGTTTACAAATTGTCTTGTGTTGTGTACATACTGTTATTTATTTGTTTGTTTATAAACTTGTATTTTATGTGTATTTTATACGTTACTATAATGTCATTTGTGATACAGTTTTTATGTTTCATTCGTAAGCTGGTTTGGGTTTTTTTATATTCAGATCTCATGTCAGACAAGTGATAGTAAATAGTCTTCATATTTGTAGCTGTTAACGTTCTACGATTGTCTTCTGGTGCTCAGCTTCCAGTGTTTCTGTCAGTAACTGGTAAAACAAACGTAGGACATTAATTAATCAAGCCAGAGACAGAAGTGAGCATGCTGCTAAGGCATTTAAAGAACTGATGCAGATTGGCGAGACAAGGGTATTTTGGAGAGGTTTAGTTGAAATCCTGCACTTTCAGGGAAAGTTGGAACATGAAAAAATAAGCTGGGAAGCCTCAGCTGAGGATGGGAACTTGTGGAGAAACATTGCTTAAATGGGAGTCAGGGGGTGAGAAGATCTTCAGATCATCAAGCTGAACAAGAGCATGAAGCAGAACATAAATAAAATCTGTTGAACATCTCGGCTTAGTTGTAACTGTGCCATGTGTGGCAGATATTGCTGGGGGAGACGAGATCATGTGTGACACTGCTGATTGTCTTCACAAGGTCTTTTCTTTTTTGTCCTTAATATGTCTTCTTTTGTTGTCCTTATAAGGTCTTCTGTATTTGTCCTTAAAATGTATTCTGTGGTTATCTTTAATAGGTGTTGTTTTGTTGTCTTTTAAGAGCTTTCTGATGTTGCCCTTAGAAGGTGGTCAGTCCTCTTCAAAGACAGGAAAATGTCACTAGACTCTGGCTAATAATGGGCTGATCACCCGTTGGCTTGTCACACCGATTACGGAAACAACGGCAGATGGATCTATTTGTTGTTGCCCTAAAGACGCCGCTAGGCGTGATGGGAAACTACAACAGAGAAAATCAATCTGCTGTTGCCCTTAAGACGCCACAAGGCGTGATGGCCTCTGACTGCTTGGTCGGTCTTTGGCTAAGGACGGAAGAAGAAGAAGACTCTGGCTAATGCTGACTTCAGATTTTGTGATACATTTTATAGAGGAACCTTCAGTTCTTCAAGCACAGAATTAGGATTTGGAATATGGACTGTCTGAAGATACAGCAGGAATATACAGCAACTGGTGCAGGACCAACCTGGTAGAATGTTCTGGTAAAGATTCTGTGCTCCAGCAGGAACTCAGAAGATAAAGTTAGCCAAGTATTTTCTGATTTGTGAAGGATTATTTTGTACGAGCAGATAACTACTTAATGTGATAGTATTAAATCCAGTGACATTTCCTTACATTTTATTCCGGGATATTTTTTAAAATTGTGTGCCACACTTTCCAATTGTGAAATAGCTGCTGTATTTTGTGGCAAGTGTCTACATTATTCTGTTTGATCATCTCTGTGGGAAGTCCTGACACTGTCAATAATTCTGTTCTGGAGAATTCCACGACAGCTGGAAGTTGAGAATGTGATAGTATTAAATCCATTAGTCTTCTTTTGATTGTATACGGGAATATTTTTTGTTATTTTTAATGAGTGCCAAACCTTTTAACTATGAACTGATTTTCTGTTGATATGTTCTAACTTTTTTATGCATCATTCTGTGCAGTTATGTCCATAGGAAAGTCTGTGTATATTCTTCACTATATCGAAGATCTGTTTAATGTTAGCCATTATTTGTCATCTAGTCACCGCTGCTATTTTTAGCACAGAATGTTATGGTGTGCTGTTAAAAATAACTCCATGTTTTAAGTAATTTTTATTTTATTGACCTTGATAAATTGCTTTTTTTTTTTAAAGCAGCATTTGTGCCATGAAATCTGAATAGTCTGTTAACATCTGTGAACGATTTACAAAGTTTCATTTTTTTGTTTTTCTTTAACAAAACCGTTTTCCATGATCATAGGAGCAATGAAAATGCTTAGCAACACAAGACCTACGGACATTTGGATGAGACTGTTTCCAGGTGTTGTAAGAGACAAAGAAAGCTTGATACATTTTTTTTTAAAGAATATGTTGACATAAATAGTAAAATTCATGACAACACGTACCAGAATACGTTTGGTATCGGTGGTAGATGCTGTTGTAAAACCTGATGCTGGAATAAGGGTCAAAGGTGAACTAGTATGAATGTTTGTTTTACAGATGCACTAGAAGATGTTTTGGGTGAAACACCTTCATTAGTTGAAATAACACATGAAAATTCAAACTGTCACCAGTACCCTATAAAACCCTGTGGAGCATAGAGCTTTGATCTGTTCATGTCAGACTGTCCCATCTTCCGCCATCTCATCTGTTCATGTCAGGCTGTCCCATCTTCTGCCATCTCATCTGTTCATGTCAGGCTGTCCCATCTTCTGCCATCTCATCTGTTCATGTCAGGCTGTCCCATCTTCCACCATCTCATCTGTTCATGTCAGGCTGTCTCATCTTCTGCCATCTCATCTGTTCATGTCAGGCTGTCCCATTTTCCGCCATCTCATCTGTTCATGTCAGGCTGTCCCATCTTCCGCCATCTCATCTGCTCATGTCAGGCTGTCCCATCTTCCGCCATCTCATTTTCTCTCAGTGTCTTTGCTTTAAAATTTTAAAAATCTGTCTCCAATTCTGTTCTCTCTATGTTTGTGGGGCTTCCTTCAGAATTTTTTATCATGGGGATACCAGAGCAAGACCTACCCTGTAATACTATCACTGTGTTCCTCAGTATGTGGTTTATTAAATGCCAGCTTCTGGGATATGCTGTCAATTTTATAAGAAAGAGAGATAAGTGTGGTTATGTAAGATTGAATGAAAGAGAAGATGGAGCTGTTTATGGTTGTTTGAGTATTATTTATCTGTCACTAAACTATGTTTGTTGGTGATTTCTGTTGTTGTCATGTGTTATCTGCACTGAAGAAAACATTTCACCAAAACATCTTGTAATCTGTTTTGTGCATGGCTAAAACTGATATTCCTTTGTCCTGTACTTGTTGGGCATGTCTTTTTTGTCCCAGTTTAGTGAGCTGTCTTCAGTTATGTTTGTTTACTAATTGTTATAATGAGTTACTGAAGCCTGTAGAATTCCACAACTTCTTATACATTCAGTTTTTATTTTAACCTTATTATGTTAACATTATCTATGTCTGCAGATTTTAACTTTATGAGTTAATGCTCTTTTTATTAAAGGTACACCTTATCCTTGCATATTTGACCTGTCTTATTACCATCATCATCATCATCTTCATCCCTTTAGGCTCCTGAAGGAGCACTGGGCCACTGCTGCAGGAAGATTTCCTCACCATCTATGGGGCACTCCAAATATGCAGGGCTAAAGATTTCCTCACCATCTATGGGGCCCTCCAAATATGCAGGGCTAAAGATTTCCACACCATCTATGGGGCCCTACAAATATGCAGGGCTAAAATGCTGTACACTGTTTCTGGGCTGTCCCACAGAATTGGCATGTCCTGCACAGAGCCACTTCCCAGCGCCCCTCCCGTTTCATCCATTCATTGTGAGATCCTCCTGCATGTAGCCATCCAGGTAAAAGCCGGCGTTAAATCTGGGGCTCAGGTGATTTCTCCCCCCAGCTTAGTGTGCAGTGTTGGGTTCTCAATATGTTTCCCCACAGGAGGAATAGTGATTTTGTTACCACTCTGGTCTGGTGTGGCTTCTTGGTCCTTGAAACATTGGCTAGACAACTCAAAGTTTGTTTGTTTCTAGGATGCACCACATGGAAGTGCTTGTGGGACTTGGTTAAAGTCAAGCCCTGGAAGTCATGTGACAGCAGCATCATGTGACTATTGCATCAAACCACAATCAAATAAAAAAAAAGGTAAAGGTAGACCCATAGGGGAATGAAGTGTTAGAGACTTCACTACACCAGGTCAAGCTTTATCAATGGGTTGTTGCTGCCTTTGTCTTCCCTAAGTCTAGAGCAGAGTCAAGTACCCATTTACAGCTGGGTAAATTGGAATGTGATGCTGCCAGGTATTGAACCCAGAACCTGATAGCTTTGCTATGAGAGGCAAGTGCTCCAATCACTCTGCCAATCAAAAACTTCTTAACATAACATGGCTATTGTAAATAATAAATGTTCAGTTTTTGCTTCTTACACAGCAAGGGGTCACCACTGAGGTTGATGTCCATGCAGGAAGCCAGGTCTAAGTGTGTGCTGTACAACATGACTCTGTTTAAGAATGCAGCTAAAACCAGGACTCTGCCTCAGCATCAACAAAACCAAACTAATTATAGTAACATCTGTACTAGTCTTGTCTCTGGCGATGGTAAGAAAGGATAGACACGCCCCAAATGAGTTGCCTCTTACAACTAAAACCTGTACAGTATCAGTGATATTTCTCAACAGATCGCTTTCAAACACTGGTTTTTTTTTAAAAATACATTTGAGATGACTTTTGACACTTGTGACCTAAATTATATAAAGCAGTAGAGCTGATTCCCCTCCCTTCCCCAAATAATTATTTCCCAGTATTTTTAGTAAAATGCCTGTATTTCAATGTCTGTGTTTTTCACAGTTTTATCGTAAGACACCAAAGCCATCCTGTGGCTGTAATACATCATGTTAACCAGGTATTTAAGTAATGACGTACATGTTCCAGCAGAGTGATCTCCCTGATCTCGTTCAATAATTTTGTGTTTGAGATTTTTTTCTTGTAACTTTTTTGTTGTATCACTGTTACCCTCAGTTGTCATGTTATTTGTTGTATCACCGTTACCCTCAGTTGTCATGTTATTTGTTGTATCACCATTACCCTCAGTTGTCATGTTATTTGTTGTATCACCGTTACCCTCAGTTGTCATGTTATTTGTTGTATCACCGTTACCCTCAGTTGTCATGTTATTTGTTGTATCACCGTTACCCTCAGTTGTCATGTTATTTGTTGTATCACCGTTACCCTCAGTTGTCATGTTATTTGTTGTATCACCGTTACCCTCAGTTGTCATGTTATTTGTTGTATCACCGTTACCCTCAATTGTCATGTTATTTGTTGTATCACCGTTACCCTCAGTTGTCATGTTATTTGTTGTATCACCGTTACCCTTAGTTGTCATGTTATTTGTTGTATCACCGTTACCCCTTAGTTGTCATGTTATTTGTTGTATCACCGTTACCCTCAGTTGTCATGTTATTTGTTGTATCACCGTTACCCTCAGTTGTCATGTTATTTGTTGTATCACCGTTACCCTCAGTTGTCATGTTATTTGTTGTATCACCGTTACCCTCAGTTGTCATGTTATTTGTTGTATCACCGTTACCCTCAGTTGTCATGTTATTTGTTGTATCACCGTTACCCTCAGTTGTCATGTTATTTGTTGTATCACCGTTACCCCTCAGTTGTCATGTTATTTGTTGTATCACCGTTACCCTCAGTTGTCATGTTATTTGTTGTATCACCATTACCCTCAGTTGTCATGTTATTTGTTGTATCACCGTTACCCTCAGTTGTCATGTTATTTGTTGTATCACCGTTACCCTCAGTTGTCATGTTATTTGTTGTATCACCGTTACCCTCAGTTGTCATGTTATTTGTTGTATCACCGTTACCCTCAGTTGTCATGTTATTTGTTGTATCACCGTTACCCTCAGTTGTCATGTTATTTGTTGTATCACCGTTACCCTCAGTTGTCATGTTATTTGTTGTATCACCGTTACCCTCAGTTGTCATGTTATTTGTTGTATCACCGTTACCCTCAGTTGTCATGTTATTTGTTGTATCACCGTTACCCTCAGTTGTCATGTTATTTGTTGTATCACCGTTACCCCCAGTTGTCATGTTATTTGTTGTATCACCGTTACCCTCAGTTGTCATGTTATTTGTTGTATCACCGTTACCCTCAGTTGTCATGTTATTTGTTGTATCACCGTTACCCTCAGTTGTCATGTTATTTGTTGTATCACCGTTACCCTCAGTTGTCATGTTATTTGTTGTATCACCGTTACCCTCAGTTGTCATGTTATTTGTTGTATCACCGTTACCCTCAGTTGTCATGTTATTTTTTGTATCACCGTTACCCTCAGTTGTCATGTTATTTTTTGTATCACCATTACCCTCAGTTGTCATGTTATTTTTTGTATCACCGTTACCCTCAGTTGTCATGTTATTTGTTGTATCACCGTTACCCTCAGTTGTCATGTTACACCACAAAATTTCGGTCAAAGACTCATCTGTTTTTTTTGTTTTTGTTTTTCCAATAGTGGAGGTGTGTTTATTTATTTATAACCTCAGGTGTGGTCTTCAGGAAGGAGGCAACCTACTGATATTTTTAATGAAATAACTTTTGGTTTTTATTACATTTTTCTGTGTGCCTGTGTGTGAATAATAAAATCTTTATTTGTTTGAAATTGAAGACTTCTGTTTAAAATGTCTGTGTGTTAGTACTATATACTGGAGTTAGCATCTTCCAGTCTCCATCAAATGTTACCATGCAATCTGTTTTTGTGTATGCACAGAAGGTGACATTTGACAGGGCTGGCAACCCCATGATGTCAAACTGTTGCCATAGAAACCACTACTGTAAGAACAATGCTTGGTCAAGGTCATGTTGACTCCTTGCTGTGAAATGATGACAGGAGTTAGTACAGGCATACATGCCACATGCTATGGTTTACCCATAATCTGTACAAGGTGTTTGTGTTTTCAGATGTGTACACCCTGTACATAATTTCTGTACAGGTTTTCTAACCCATTCCCCTTATTACTGTGTCTCAGAGTTCTTTTATAAGGTGCTATTGAACACAGGATTTCCCAGTCTGTTAGTGATAATTAAGCACAGAAATAGACTAAATGATGACACCATCACATTATTTTTACAGCGTAAAATAAACTCAGACATTTATTGTTTGAGTTTTAAAATAAGTGAAGACCTGCTTTAAAAGGCAAAGTCCCTGTGCCTCATTTATAATGCAGCCCACTGTAATTGAAAATATATTTACACGAATTAACTCTTTTGATGTTTTTTTCAGTCTTTGTACAGGTTTTGCGGGTCTTTGTACAGGGTTTTGGATTTTTTGTACAGGTTTTTCATCTCCGCGGTGTGGCATGTATGGTACAGGCTTTCTAAGAACAACGACAATGCTGGCAACCCCATGATGTCAAACTGTTGCCATAGAAACCATTGCTATAAGAACGACGACAGTGCTGGCTCCGTGCTCTGTTAGGAGCATCAAGGAGAAAGAAGAACAATAAGAGGTAACAGTAGTCCCGTAGTAGACACTGCTGTAGGGGAGTCAATAGTTAGGGCCTTCACCTTTGCCTACCCTAACTCATGAGCAGAGTCAGGTACCCATTTGCAGCTGGGTAGAATGGAGTATGACTGTACTAGGTTTCAGTCTAGGAACCCGGTAACTGCGCCACAAGAAGAAAGCATTTGTGCAGTCACATATTTATAAGTCTAGTTGACATAAAGTTGTTTAAATGTAGTTATCTGGACTGACTGTGTGAGTGTGAGATAGAAAGTTAATATGATCTAGTTATCTAGACTGTTGAGTAGGTGTGTGTATGTGTGTTAGAAATTGTATATAATCTAGTTATGTAGACTATAGTAGGTGTGTGTGTAGTTGCTGATATTCTCTGAAGAGACAAAGAATGAACTCAGGACAATTGCTGTGTTGTAAAAGGTGACTAACGTCCATCAGGCTGGCAACCTCATCATATAAAACAAATTGCTACAAAAAAGAAAAGAAATGTTTACAGGTTTCCTTGGCGACCAGTTTCAGTGGTAGTAGCTCCAGGCTTTATTAGCAACAAAACCGGAAATGATGATATGTCACGGATTGCCTCCCCAGCTTTGCAGTAGTGGTCCAAAGGTGACCAAAACTCAAGAGTATCTACGAGGGGCATTCAGAAAGTAATGCACCACATCGTTTTTCTCAGCTAATAATGAAGATAGAAGCATGAAATTTTGCACACTTCAAATATGGCATGTGCCAATTGTGTGCACCAAATTGCACTGCAGCCGGCCAAATAATACCGCTGCCCTAAACCGTTGAAATGGAGCATGTTAGCAACTTGCGTTATAAACAGCGAATTGTGATAGAATTTCTCGTTGCAGAGAAGGAAACTGTTGTGAATATTCACAAGCGTCTGTGTGATGTGTATGGAAGTTTTGCAGTCGACAGGAGTACAGTTAGTCGCTGGGTTCAGAGAATCAAAGAATCAGGAAGTGGAGATACGGAGCTGCTTGATCGGCCGCGCTGTGGACGTCCTGCCACAGCCACCAACACAGAAATGTTTAAATGCGCTGAGGTCATTATTCTTACTGATAGGCGAATCACTACTCAACAATTGGCCTTACAGCTGTCAGTCAGCATTGGCAGTGCAAATGCAGTTATAAAAACTCTCGGAATTTCTAAGGTTTGCGCAAGATGGGTTCCTCGAAGTCTCACAAATGACCACCAATTGCAAAGGAAAGCAATTTCTTCTGAATTGTTGGAGCATTTCAATGCTGATGGAGAGAACTTTTTGGCTAAGATCGGTACAGGTGACGAAACCTGGGCACATTATTTTGAACCTGAGACAAAAAGACAGTCAATGGAGTGGCATCATCCGCAATCACCAAGAAGAAAGAAATTCAAGACAATTCCTTCAGCTGGAAAGGTCATGATCACTGTCTTTTGGGACATTGAAGGTGTGATTCTTGTGGACGTTATGCCAAGAGGAGAGACAATCAATTCGCAAGCTTACATTAAGACATTGAAAAAAAACTCAATCAACGTTTTCGCAGAGTTCGGCCGCACAAGAATCCAGCAGACCTGCTTCTCCTTCACGACAATGCGCGCCCTCACACAAGTCTGGCAACACGGGAAGCAATCACCAAATTGGGTTGGACTGTACTACCCCATCCACCCTATAGTCCCGATTTGGCACCCTCTGATTTTCATCTATTTGGTCCACTTAAAGATGCACTCAGTGGGACAAGGTTTGAAGATGATGAAGGAGTGATTCATGCAGTGAAGAAATGGCTACATGATCAAGACAAAATCTGGTACGGGCTAGGAATACATGCACTTGTTTCGCGCTGGCATAAAGCCGTACAAGTTGATGGGGATTATGTTGAATAATACCGATGTTTACATGACATATCCATGTATATTGTTTATAAATTTCATGCTATTTGAATAAACAGCTCCTGAGAAAAACGATGTGGTGCATTACTTTCTGAACGCCCCTCGTAATATTGGCTTCCAATGTGTCTACCTGCACGCAAGATTACTCTTGGCAGAGATGTAGATAGAAGGTTAATGACACTTCTACCTTAAGGGACATTCACAAGATATTTCCAGAAGTCACGAACAATGTTGCATTGGGCTGAACAATTGTTAACGCATTATATCTGGTCCGTCGCCTTTTGTAAAGGATTTAAGCAATGGTTTAGCCCGTTAAGCCCCCAGTTGGTGTAATCCAACGAAATTCCTCGTATAAGTAATAGCTCTGTTTAGAGGTAAATATATGTCTAGGTATTTATATATATATTAAATATTCTGGCTCATACGTTTGCTTTCATACATATAAAAAAAATTAAACGACTATGATTGTTTAGTTTTAAAACAACTTGTAACAATTTTAATAATGAATTAGTCTTTAACAGTTAAAATAAATATGGGTATGAATGCTAATTGTTCCTGTTGCACACAGGTTGTATACACGGCGGATGCGTCCTCTCATACGTCCACCGCTGCTGGTCTTACGTTTGATGCCGAATTCCAGCAATCATAGCCTTGATGATTCATCGATTGCATTGTCATTTTTAATAGACAAACATTAATCGCCCTCAGTATTTCTTCCTTATCCATGGCCAATGCACCTTTTATGGGTGCTCTTGAAGCTAGTCTGTCAGCTCTTTCATTGTCATGTACCACGGCATGACCAGGACAGTAGATCCATATCAGTTCTTGAAGATTCTATGCTTCTATGGAGGTTTTCCATTCATGTCAAAGTCAACCATATTGGACCTTTCGAAGCATGGATTGTGAGTCTGATACAATAACTGCCTTTGTTAATAGTCTCAGACAGCCATCTTAAGGCAGCAGTATCTGCCTCTACCTCCATTCTCATGCTGGAGGTTGTTATCATGTAACATATAAGGAAGGGAAACCCGAGGCCTGTAAACAGTAAATAAATATTAGACAAACATAAAGGTATGTTTTCAGGCACTCGTAAGAAATAAAGAAGTAGAACACTAGACAACAGAAAAACAACAGACATGAGTGGCTTACCCAGGATTTGAACCCCGGACCTTCCGTACGACAACACCGCCTAGCTATACAAGCGAATCACACTATCCTCCTGGCCAGCTAGGCATCCCCAAAAAAAGATGCTTTACTGACCGGTCATTAGTGCGAAACACAAGACAACACCGGAAGTTTACAATGGGCAGCTTAGCCTTATTAATGACGCAATCACTTCTGTTGTTCCCCTATTATACAGTATATGTCAGTCCACACAAGACAAAGACCTTGATACTGTGTCTAGTAAATGATAGAAGACTTAAGAACAGAGGGTAGGTTCTTATCATGTAAGCCCCGCTATGTTCAGCGACGGTTCTGCCCTTTACTCTAGCAGAGAAGCCCCGCCCTGATTTATTACCACAAATTACAGACCCATCAGTGTTCACAATGGCATCATCATCCCCAGCATTATCATTTATAAGCTGATCAATTTCCAGCTTTGCTCTCCCTTTGGCCCAAGTTCTGCATTCTCTACCAAGGCTGATGATGACTTGCTGGTAGTTCATCCAGCTCTCATCCGACTTACTCCACTCTTCTCCCTTGAATATACTTTCAACTGGGGTCACCTGTCTAATAGTCTCCTCCGCCTGCGCCATCCATGGCATCCCCCTCTTTATTCTCACTCCTTTGATGTCAGCTATGTTTCCATGCAGGGGATGCCTTTTGTCTGTGGTTACACGCATATACGCTTTTACCTGGGCCATCGTATATCTGGATCTAATTCTTGACTTACCACTTCAATCACGTGTTACATTAAACTAACCAATACTTGTCACACCACTCCAATCATGTGTTATTTAAACCAACTAATACTTGTCACACCACTCCAATCACTTGTTATTTAAACCAACCAATACTTGTCTTACCACTCCAATCACGTGTTATTTAAACCAACAAATACTTGTCACACCACTCCAATCACGTATTATTTAAACTAACCAATACTTGTCTTACAACTCCAATCACGTGTTATTTAAACCAACCAATACTTGTCACACCACTCCAATCACGTGTTATTTAAACCAACCAATACTTGTCACACTGTGACAGACAACTCATCCGTCCTGAATTTGTTAGATGATGGTAAGAACCCTCTCATAACATCGGTACCCCTGAAGTGTTGGATGATATGGTACGACCCTTTTGTTAAGGTATTTTATTGGCATGGTCTGCTAGAGGTTAACAGCATAAGATTAATAGGTGACTACGTTTAATATAATGTAAATAATTGTTAGTTAGTGTACGCGATACACACGATTGATTATGACGTGTATGCGTTGGTATGTCACGCACCGTGACTAGGTTACCACACCCTTTTCTTAGATGACCGTCAAACGGATAAGACGTGTCCTATAATCCTTCCAGTGGTAGGCATGATATTGCCGCACATATGTTATTGCAGTACGGACATGGGTCAGTCCGATATTCTTATGAAGAGAGGAATGTATCGAGGTTAGTAATTTTAACTAAAGTCAAGGAAGGATGAAATTATGGTCCACATTCGTTTTATATCGCCAGACGTCTAATCTCATTGTCGGCCGTTGGATGTCCCAACCGCGCGTACATATAGTTACGACGTTCTGACTATAGTGTTGCATATTATTGGACCAGGACTATAATGCATGGATAGCATTTATGATGTATGATTCAATTCTAATATATAATGTTTTCATAATCAACCTCCATGGACTGTCTACTGTTTGAAATGTATATTAAAAAATTGTGTGGACTCGAGAAGAGACTTATCACGTTCATTGAAGTTACAAATTCAACAATTATGATACTGAGTTCAAACCTTGTGACAGACAGAAAGTATTAACTCACATTCGCGTAACTATTCCAACAATAGCACGATCAAGAATTAATGAATCAAATGACCAGAACTAAGAAGCTTATTGAATCAATGAGAACGGTGGCTTTCCACAACGACCACTGAAATAGAAGACGGGGCCGCAACAACAATAAAAGAAGTGAATCGTATAAAGCCCCGCAACAAAGTGGTTGCCATTGCTGGGGAACGAAGGAAGAAAGAAATTTTTCTTGTTTACATACTTTCACGGACTGTTTACGATTACAAGAAAACGTTCAAGTCACATGATTCCGAACATGACGTGGCTTGTGTAACTATGCAAAAATCAGTGACGTCACAATATTCCGTGTACAAGCCAACGATCGAAGGACGATGCCAGCTCACCTAATGTTTCATTCAAGAATACAACTTCTCAGTAGATCATAGGATTGAAAAGACATTATTTACCAACAAGGAGCAAACAGTCCTATCCTCTAGTCTAGGCCGTTGGTGAAGATCGCATCGGACGACGGGTTAAAAGATAAGTCTCAGTTCGTGACTGTTGTCATTCATAAGAAACATCACTGAGTCTAATTCACATTTTGCAGGCATGTCCGTTCTATATATTTTATATGCACGTTATATTTGTTTTCATTGTTTGTGCTGTGCCTAATTTGTGGGAGGTTGGAGTGGAGATTCAGAATGAATAAATTATGGCTCTACGGATTGCCGATATTCATTCTGAACGGTCTTTAGGGTAGTGAATTAAATCGCATTTCGCGGAGAACGCGTCGATGACATTTCCGGGGCTTGTTTCGTTCGGGACTGCATTTAATTCACAGTATATGTTAGATGTCTAGTTTGGTGAAATAATCGGTGTATTTTATCGTATTCAGTTTAAATTCTATTTAGTTTGGTAACAATGTTAGTAATCTATCTTGTTCTTTCTGATCTTGCTATTATTCAGTTCATTTTTTTTTTGTATAACCGTCAATGAGTCCATGTTTGCGTCATTAATTTTTTGTGTACGCAGATTTAACTCTATATTCAGTTAACCTTCACCCTACTCTATATTTCCGGTTTGCAGATTTGGTTTCATAATATCAATTTTTATTGTAGAAACGTCTTGTTTCGTGATAATATGGTTTGTTTATCCTTGGTTTACCCATCGTATCGTATGTCCTCATTTCATCTGTTCATGATTTAACACTAATAATATAATTTCTTGCTTAATAAGAGTGTATATGAATATAATTAAAATTTAATGACTTTTAAGGAGAATTAGGGACTTTGCACCAATTTGCAGTGGTAGTCCAAGAAATGGGCGATGCACTTTATAGCTCATGATTAAGGCATAAAATAATAATAATATATATTTATAAAATAATTTGACTTTTTAGTCTGTCCTGCATATAAAGGACATAGTGTATATTATTTGGTACATTTTTTCCATTACTAAATGATTTACTTAGCACATATCACTGACTGAATGATATAATACTTGAGGAATAATACTATTTATTATTAGGTGCATGATAGTAAATCAGCACCCGAAATAGATAAATATCATAACTATTTATGATATATTAACGAGTATATATGTAATATTTTCCCAACATAGTATGTCTATGTATGGAATCTACAAATAATAGTTAGATAATATTACAATTAATTAAATTGAACATTCCCAGATTAAGTTCAATAATATTATGATTGTTTATATCGACTATTCATAAATTGAATAAGTATAATAATTACTTAAAATTTATTGGTGATTATTACATAACCATTACGTACAATATTAACGTCAAGATGCTTAACTTAGACTATTTTATTAAAAATGGTAAAGATTTTGGGAAAAAAGGAGAACTTCTCGAGGCTTATGCATTGGCTGAATTTGCAAAATATAAGGCAGAAGAGGAGGAAAAGAAAGCCATTGCTAAAGCAGAGATGGAAGAACTTGAAAGAAAACAGGCGGAAAAGAAGGCAGAATTAAGACAAGAAGAAGAAAGAAAGATAGCAAGAGATGAAATCCTACGGATTGAAGAAGAGAATAAATTGAAACGACAAGAAATCATACTGCAGCAAGAAATGGAATTGCAACGACTTAAATTAGAAACAGCAAAACTTAATTCACAGGGCGCTGCAGCAACCCAAAATGATACTGCTCAATCTGGATCTTCATCCACACGACTTAAAGGTAATTATTACTTTAAGCTGCCTCCATTCAAGTTACACGTAGATGACCTTTCATCGTGGCTCGCGCGCTTTGAGGACATATGTAAGGTGAATAACCTTGACAAAGCGGCATGGGCACTGAAACTTAAGGAATTTCTAGATGGCGAACCTGCAAGTGCAGCACAAAATATAGATCCAACACTATCAACAGACTATGAGGCCATTAAGACGTTGTTACTACGTCGTTTCCACTTGAACGAAGAGGCATGTAGATTGCGTTTTAAAAGTTTGTTGCCAGATAACAATAGAGATTTCACAGGTTTTATTGCTAACATACGCAATACTTTTAACAGATGGGTTGAACTGGCAGGTGTCAACAAATCCTACGACAAGTTAGTCGATTTGTTATTGAGGGATAAAGTATTATCGTCTGTCAGCCCACCATTCTTTGCTTATCTGCAAGAAAGAAAACCAGAATCTATTGATGAGTTAGAAAAAATTTCTTTAAATTACTGCACAGCTCATCCGAATGCTAATATTTCTGGCACATTGATAAGAGAACCACTTCCTGTAGCCTCCAATATGGCATATCATAATCATAACAAACCTAGAACACACAGTGTAGACAGGGGTAGGTTCAAAGGAAACTATGACATTAATTTTCATAAGGGACAGAATAACTTTAACAATAACTTTAATAGAGGACGACAACAAACCAGAAACTATTCACCTCAGTCAAGAAATAACAGTAATCCACGTAACTCAAGTTATAATCGATCATATAACTATAATAATGATTACAAGTGGAACAATAGCGATAATTATAACTCGAGACATCGAGATAACAGTTACAATAGAGGACAACGGGATAATTCATCTAATTATTCTCGTCATCGTTCTCATTCTCGTAGATCGACAACTTATAACCATAATACAGGGGCAGCTGTTACTACTGCTACAACCCCTAGGGTTCAGAGTTCAACTACTGATAACAAAATACAGTCATCGTCTACTTGTTTTGCAATGAATTATAACGTGGCAAATAGTTGCCCAACATGTAATCTTATATTTCAGAAAGCAAAAGAGACAGTTCTGAACTGCGGTCATATTCTACCAGAAGTCAGTCTAGCAGTCAATGACGGAACAGGATCACTGATCTTCAACAGAGGAAAAGTTAATGGATCCATCGTCTCAGTCTTAAGAGATTCGGGATCGACCACGATCGGAATCCGTCAGACACTTGTTCATCCAAATTGTGCAACTGGAGAACATGTCAGGTGCATGACTTTTGGGGGAACCATAGAATATTATCCAACAGCTATTATTTACATTGACACACCTTTCTTCACAGGCAATGTTAAAGCATGCATGTTAAGAAACCCAATTGCCGACCTTATGGTGGGATGCATACACGGGAGTAAAGATTGCACACCAGATGAGATTATTCAATGGGAAAAAAATAATCTATACATCGGAAATGCAGCAATAACCAGAGCACATACAAAACAATTAGAGACTATAGACACGGAAAACAAGGAAACAAATGATCATGAAAATATCGAGATTCATTCTGCTATTGACCGAGTATCATTTGCTGCAAAACAGAGGGAAGACAGGTCACTAACAAAATTTTTTACGCTGGTCAACAAAGATGACAATCTTTCTAGGAACATAAATTATAGTCAGTGGTTTAGTATTAAAAATGACATTTTATTAAGATGTTTTTATGGATAAAACTCAGATAAGACAACAAGTCATGGTACCTTTTGCTTTTAGGCGGTACATACTTCAACATGCACATGATTCTAAGTGTGCAGGTCACATGGGTTATACTCGTACACGTTCACGAGTATTATCTTCTTTTTTTTTTGGCCGGGAGTATCACGAGATATTTCACAGTACGTACGCTCCTGTACGATATGCCAAGAAGTGAAAGCACGGGGAGCCTTTCACACGGCGCCTATTCAGGCTTGTGATATATCGGTGAGACCTTTCGACAAAATGGCCATTGATATCATTGGCCCACTTTTACCATCAGCCAGAGGACATAGGTTTATTCTCACTTGCATCGATTTATGCACACGATGGCCAGAAGCCATCCCATTAAAAACAACCACCACCACAGATGTAGCTGATGCACTACACTTGATCTTTTCTAGAGTAGGTTTTCCTAGAAAACTTTTGTCAGATCATGGTTCTCAATTTATATCTGAGACTATGACGGAGGTAATGAAGACTTGGCAAATAGATAGAAACCTCAGCAGCATTTATCACCCAATGAGTAATGGTGCTGTAGAAAGACTTAACCGTACACTCAAACAAATGCTACATAAAGTTACAGTTAACCATCCACAGGACTGGGACAGAGTGCTACCAGCGGTGTTATTCGCTTATCGAGAGGTGCCAAATGAACAAACTGGCTTCTCTCCGTTTCATTTAGTCTTTGGCGCTCCTCCAAGAGGTCCTATGGGACTGATAAAAGATTTATTAATCGATTCTGAGATGACTCAGGACACTCAGTCATCCTATGAATATGTAATTAATCTCCGGAATAACATTATTGATGCCTGTCAAATGGCAACAGCTTCATCTGAGGCTGCGAAAGAGAAAGCTAGAACTTTCCAAAACAGTAATAGACGATTACGTCAATTATTTCCAGGAGATCAAGCTTATGTGTTATTGCCACATAACAATAATAGACTACTAATCTCGTGGAATGGTCCTTACCAGGTTATCAATAAGATTTCTGATGTTGATTATGTCCTGGACATTAAGGGACATCACAAAATATTTCACATAAATATGCTCAAGCAATTTCATACTCGACCTGAACATCTACAAGCTATTTTTCATGAATTAGATGACACTTTCAGACCTACATGTCACTATTCTAATTTATCCGTTATCCAGGAAGAAGAATCTTCTTTTCCTGAGGTACAGTTAGCTTTACCTGTACCTGTAGTACAATCTAGCGAATCTTGGCGGGACGTAACCATCTCTTCGTCGGTTACACCGCAACAGCATCAAAAGATTGCTGATCTGCTACAATCTTATCCAGATGTGTTGACCGATGTTCCAGGTCGCACATCAGTCATTAATCATGACATCACTCTTAACGAGGATACTCCAATTCGGGTACATCCTTATTCTGTTCCTATACACTTTCTTACTAAAACTACTAAGGAACTTGAACAGATGTTATCTTTAGGAATTATCGAAACTAGTAATTCCCCATTTTCTTCTCCATTAGTTATTGTCCGAAAGAAGGACAATAACATTAGACTATGCGTCGACTATAGAAAATTAAATGCACAAACGATAGTTGATAGCGAACCACATCCACTTCTCGATGACTTACTGCCACGTCTATCGACAGCAACTATATTTACTAAGATAGACTTAACTAAAGGTTATTGGCAGATACCACTAACCGAAAAAGCAAAATACTACACAGCGTTTTCAACTCCGCTAGGTCTATACCAGTGGAACGTGATGCCTTTTGGGCTGGTTAACGCTCCAGCTACCTTTGTTCGCATGATGCGACACATTTTTTCAGGTAGACCAGACATTATTACATATATAGATGACATATGCTTGTTTAGTTCATCTTTTGAGGAACATTTTTTGGGTCTTGGATACGTTTTTGATACCTTGAGAAGGTACAAGTTAACTGCTAAACCTACAAAATTACAGGTAGCATTTCATGAGATCACTTTTTTGGGTCACATTATTGGAGCTGGATATATCCGAACATTACCCAGTACAGTTTCAAAAATTTTAAACATTTCCGTTCCTCAAACGAAGAAACAAGTGAGAAGCTTGTTAGGTCTAGTCCAATATTACAGTAGATTCGTACCTAACTTGTCATCCATCACTGCTGTATTGTCCTCATTACTAAAGAAGAACATGCCAGTGAAAGTGACATGGACTGACGAATGTGACAGAATTTTTCGGCAAATAATTTCTATATTTTCAAATCCACCTATTTTGAGATTAATTGATGCTTCTAAAAAGTTCATTCTTCGTACAGATGCGAGTAACTACGGAATTGGCGCATGTTTGCTCCAATACCATGACGACATCCTCCATCCAAACTTGTACGTGTCACGAAAACTGAAACCACCAGAAGTGAAGTACTCTACGGTTGATCGCGAACTCTTAGCCGTCGTGTGGGCGATAACCAAACTAGAAAAATTCCTACTGGGAGCCCCTTTTGTAGTACAAACCGATCAAAGGGCCGTAGCATCACTACAACGAGCAAATCACAAGAGTCCAAAATTGACCAGATTTGCTATACTCCTCCAACCCTTCGAGTTTTCAATCGAGTACATCACAGGATCCGACAACATCTTGGCAGATACATTATCTCGAAATCCTAATGATGTCGATTCCTAATTTACGTTGTTTGTCGCAAAGACAATACATGTACAGAGAAACTTAATCAAAGAACATAGCACCATCGTTGCTTTTTGACACATGAATGAACCATTTACTCAGCTGCTTTCTATAGGCAAATTATACGCAAAGTGACTGCAATCAATTGACACTATATTCGTCTTTACACCGGGACTTTCCTGGTTTACATTTGTCACAACATTGTTTCAAAACACTTCGGAGAAAATAAATGACATTCCAGTCGAACTAATTCGTTATATAACGTGATTCAGAATACTTGAACATTTTGTCTAATGGAAATTCAAGGATCAAGACTACGAATGGATCTTCATATCCAATGTTAATTACTTTAATTTATTCTTTAAAACTAATCCACATTAAAATGACAAGTGAGTTGAATTTTAAAAAAATGAATGAAACTTAAAAAAATGAAAGAAAGAAAAGAAAACTCACATAATTCTTTGATTATATTCTTAGAATTACATGATTATATTGCATACTATTGTTTAAATTAGTTAGAAAGGTATTAATAACTTAATACTACACTTACTTGATGTTCAACACACATAACTTAGTTAAATTTATACATCATTTTTTTTCTTTTCTCTAATTTATTCTTTATTCGTTATTATGTCTTTCTTTAACAGATCCTCTCATTTTTCTTACATTAGATTTTCAACAACTTATTCTTATTCCATACCTAGTATAGTTATTTAGTTTAATTTTAACACTTTAAATTAGTCTGACATGACATTTTATCACGACATATTTTAAGTTAATTAATTATTTAATTAGAGATCGACATTACCATTCTCTTTTAGTTCTTATTACCATTTATATTTATTTATGATATAAATAATGAATATATTACATGACTATTGGTTAGTCGACATGACCACGACATTGGTTCTAGACAGAACGTCGTAGGCCATATGCCGCAATCTCGTTAAATTTTTTTTTTGATATTGTTAACATATTGGTATTTTTTCAGATGGGTTTTTGTTAAAAAAAATCTATCTAATAGATTTTTTTTTCCCCCAGTGGACAGGGAATTGTTAAGGTATTTTATTGGCATGGTCTGCTAGAGGTTAACAGCATAAGATTAATAGGTGACTACGTTTAATATAATGTAAATAATTGTTAGTTAGTGTACGCGATACACACGATTGATTATGACGTGTATGCGTTGGTATGTCACGCACCGTGACTAGGTTACCACACCCTTTTCTTAGATGACCGTCAAACGGATAAGACGTGTCCTATAATCCTTCCAGTGGTAGGCATGATATTGCCGCACATATGTTATTGCAGTACGGACATGGGTCAGTCCGATATTCTTATGAAGAGAGGAATGTATCGAGGTTAGTAATTTTAACTAAAGTCAAGGAAGGATGAAATTATGGTCCACATTCGTTTTATATATCGCCAGACGTCTAATCTCATTGTCGGCCGTTGGATGTCCCAACCGCGCGTACATATAGTTACGACGTTCTGACTATAGTGTTGCATATTATTGGACCAGGACTATAATGCATGGATAGCATTTATGATGTATGATTCAATTCTAATATATAATGTTTTCATAATCAACCTCCATGGACTGTCTACTGTTTGAAATGTATATTAAAAATTGTGTGGACTCGAGAAGAGACTTATCACGTTCATTGAAGTTACAAATTCAACAATTATGATACTGAGTTCAAACCTTGTGACAGACAGAAAGTATTAACTCACATTCGCGTAACTATTCCAACAATAGCACGATCAAGAATTAATGAATCAAATGACCAGAACTAAGAAGCTTATTGAATCAATGAGAACGGTGGCTTTCCACAACGACCACTGAAATAGAAGACGGGGCCGCAACAACAATAAAAGAAGTGAATCGTATAAAGCCCCGCAACACCTTTGTAACGACCCCTTCGTATAGCATCAGTGCCCCCGAATATTGTGGTAACTTTTCGTCAAACGGGATTTTTTTTCACCTGGACTCATTAGCTATGCAACCGTTCCACACATATGGTCAACACGTTGGCTGATTAATATGTGGACAGTTTATCTACCGTTCATTCTGGTCATCGCATTGATTTAAGGAGAGATTAAATCATGCCCACGGACATCTCTTGAGCAATCATATGCAGTATTTTCATTAACTTAGCCCAGTGGGGGCGGTGCCAGAATCAAACAGATAGTAGCGGCACACGATCAAACAGACTGAGGGATCTCAGGAAAGACTATCGGCGTTATCAAAGGCAGTAGTGGTCCCTGAAACGAGCGACGCAAGTTCCCTGCCGGTATTTCGCATCTCGGTGTTAAACACGAAACCGATCGCAGTGGGAGCGAACGGGAAAGCCGACGTGCAAGCAGCGAGCAGAGATACGTCAGACCAGGGGCGGCTTCTCTCTTTAGTCTGGCGGTCAGATCCCCAATATATTTGTTAAAGTGATCAGTGGTCTAGTGCTTTCATTTTATTTCACTGGATTTTGTGTTTATTTAAATCTATTAAATTAAACTCATCCCAAAAGTTCCAGTGGTAAAGTTAATGATATATCTATTATAATATTTCCAAAAATAATAGATGTTTTAATGTTAAAGTAACTTTTAAAGTCGCGAAGGAATTTATAATTAATAAATTTAGTTAAGTCCTATATATATAGAGGTGTATTTTAACCATTAGACTCGTGACGTGTTTTCTTAAATACATAATTAAATACGCGAGTGTATATAATAGCCTTAACAGTAAATTTATCGCGCATTAGAATATTATTTGATTTTTGAGGTGTGATTATGTTGTCATGGGTTTTCTATCTTTTTCTATAGAATGATCACCTTTGCAATCCCAGCATAAAGAAATCATACAGAGAGTTTCAGACTCGGTTCTTAAACTTCCAGACATATTGATGAAACATTTTTTAAATTTAATCTTGTGGCAGTCCGATGCGACCTAGCTATCATAATTACATGAAAGAAAGCCTACCCAAGAACATTTAAATAAATCATCAAATTTAATTTTAATCTTTGAGATAAACTGGAAGATGAACAGTGCCAGTAGCGATATTTTATTTACTGCTCTGCTGTGAGAGAATACCGATTTACCTGACTGTGACTGAGCCTAGTTTTTCCTCACTGGATTAAAAACTTTACCGGACAGTTGCTATCATCACGTCTTGAAGGAATTTTACCACCACTTCATTTTCACCCCTGTGTCGAACTGTGTCAGTGCCATCCCATAGACTCCTTTTTATATAATAAAACACAAGAACTCTTAGGCTTCAAGTCCGGCGATAAGTGGGAATATTTGCTATCAGCAAATCTCGCTACATCTGGGGCAGGACATCGAAGTACTAGACAGTTTCACATGTCTAGAGTGTAATTTCTGTTTATATAATTCTATGGATTGTCTGATGCTGCAATCGGTAAGTGTGAGTGAATATATGAGTGTGGATCCTCACGCGCGTGCATGAATGACAGGAGATTTTAATTTGTTTGAACAACCATTTGTTAATTTGCCTATCGGGTAATACATTTTCAGTATACCCTGCATTGTTCCTTTAAGTGGGATATTTTGTTAACTCTGTTTACACCCACCCCCTTCTTTCCCCTTTCATTTGCCTAGTAAAGGGAAGAACAATTGGGAATAACAGGTTTATTTTTACCACCCATACCTAAGATTTGTAACCCCTCTTTCAGAGTAATTAACTTCATTCATTCATAACCCTCCACTCCCAAAGGAGCATAGGCCTTCAACAAACACATGCCAAGTCCTCCTGTCACGTGCCATCATCTCAAGTTCTTTCCATGTTCTCCTCATCATTTTCACCTCTGTTTCCAACTCTCTTCTCCATGTACTTCTTGGTCTTCCTCTGCCTCTCTTGCCCTGGGGGTTCCAGAACAAGGACTGCCATGTAATGCTATCAACAGGTTTCCTCAGTGTGTGTCCTATCCATCGCCATCGTCTTCTTCTCATCTCTTGTTCCACTGGCACTTGTCCAGTTCTTGTCATCAGTTCCACATTGGTAACCTTGTCATACCATTTTAATCCCTCTATTCTACGCAAGCACCCATTTATGAAAGTCTGTAGCTTTTTGGTTGTTGTCTTTGTTGTTCTCCATGTCTCCGAGCCATACAATAGGACTGACTTCACATTTGAGTTGAAGATTCTTATTTTCGTGTTGGATCCTATTTCTCTTGATCTCCATATATTTCCCAATGCAATGAAAGCTCCTCTTGCTTTTTGTATTCTTATTTTGATATCGCTGTCTGTCCCTCCAACTTTATCTATATTACTGCCAAGATATGTGTATGATTCTACATCTTGTATTGGCGTTTCTTCAAGTTCAACCCTGTTTTCATTACCTGCATTTATTCGCATTATCTTTGTCTTTTCCTTGTGTATTTTCAGACCCAGTTGCTGTGACCTCTCATTGAGTGTTTTCAATTTGTCCTGCATCTGATTATGGTTATGGAAATGGAATCCAGTGGACTCTGACTAAGCAGTTGGATGATCTGGATTTTGCTGATGATTTGGCTCTCCTGTCCCATAACCGTAATCAGATGCAGGACAAATTGAAAACACTCGATGAGAGGTCACAGCAATTGGGTCTGAAAATACACAGGGAAAAGACAAAATAATGCGAATAATTAACTTCACTGCTAGGTTACTGTTGCTGTCATTTTTGACGGAGTCATCTGTCAAGTTATTTGCTTATGTTTTTATCATAAGAATAATTGTGTCTTTACCTGCGATGTCAGGTTGATTAGGGGTTGTCTTCCCTTGTTTATTCATTCATTGTGTTTGACCTTTAGGGTCAAAGGTAGACAGTTCAGGCGTATGCCCATGGGCAGGTTTTTTTAAGCGGGAGTTGAGTTAGACTTCCGGCAAGCCGGGAAGTGTCCTGGTTTCTGAAGGGACGAGAGTCCATTGTGTTTTTCAGGAAGAATCTTCGAAGTGACTGCACTGGCAGTTTTCCCCAGTGAATCTCTGTGCGTTGGAATGACAGCAGAGTTCCTTGTTAAGTTCTGTGGACTCGGTTACAGGTAATACCGACTTTTTCCATTACTATGCTTTCGGTAGCAGAACATGTTAGAAGATTGCCTAGTCTGTGAACTGCAGCTCACCGGTCCTCCATTACAGAACATATATGTTGGGCTCAAGGTAGCCATCCAAGACTATTAGTCTTCATACCATCCAGAAATCCAGTGACGAAGATATATTGTGGGAGCCGCAGATTGGCGGCAGATTTATGTCTACAATAAGCATTACTGCAGGGTTGATGGTAACCTGCTTATCAGAAGTACACAGCCGACGTCAGAACGAGGCCTGTGTTTTCGGCTATTATACTACAGCCTGATAATGTGCAATTGGCGGGGAATGCCAAGTTGCACCTATGTGTCAAAGTGATTAAGGTATCTGACGCGTTTAGTCAGTAATCCCAGGGCGACGCCACGAACTATCCTTATTGAAGAACATTGTATTGACCATGCACGAATATTCAAATGTTTACCAGCTTGCTGAATGCCTAATGTATACCTATCGATTTCCGGTCAGCATGACCTTGTTTACAATGACTGTTCCTGTTGATACCATGTGTGTTCTCGTCAATAAATGTTTTGAAACGTGTCTGCAGTGTCCAAGCATCCTTGACTACTGCATGTGAGTGTATGGGTTGCAGGGTCTACATACATAAGAGCCTAAACACATTCGCGCCTTCATTCGCACCCACACTCAGTTCATCATCCGCTCGCACTACACACCTAACAACATGTATACTGTCTTGGGCCAGTGATCACCTCAACAAGAGAAAAGTACAGTTACATTTTTGGTGGGCCAGTTACGTGGGCTCTTCTGATACATTTCTGGTACGCCAGCCTTAAACAGACACCCCACCAGGCTACTTACACTTCTGGATGATGGGGCTATTTTCGTGAGAAGGACAAGTACACCTTACATTTGTGGGTTTAAGCTGGACAGAGCGAGAAATTAACATTTCCGTGGACTTATGCTACATTTATTATGCCTCCAGTGTTGTCCAGAAATTTACATTTCTACATGTGCTACATGTCATGAGGAACAAAGTGGACAACTGAGAATAACACACATACTCTATGCTTTCAAGTTTTGTCTACAACAGGACAGAAATAGGTCATCAACTGTTGACCCAGATAAACAGTGCTAGCATTTATGTTATAATGCTACATAAACCACAACAGGACAAGTACTGAAGTTAACATCTAGGCATTTGCTACGTGGACCACAACTGCAAGTCAAGTCCCTTACAGTAAACGGTACCGCTGGTCGTTTACACGTTTCAGTCAACAACAGACTTTTCTACGCCCGAGCATTCAAGCTACATTGTTCGAGGTCAAGTTCCTGTTTGTAAACAGTACGTGGAAATTGTAAACATTCAATGTGCAAGATACGAGAAGGTCATAGTAACTTTTGTTCGTGAATACCACTTTATGCTACAGTGGATTTGACATTCAGTGCGCGCTTGACATTTTGTTTCTGTGTTCGCAAGGAGCAAGAAATTTACTTTAGTTTCAGCTGTGACTGAACTTGTTTTGCAACACATTGAATTGATTGCTATTTATGTTAATTGTACTATTTTTGTGTATTTTTCTTGTTTTCTTTTGCGGGTTTTCGGTTGGTGGGTCTTACGGTAAATATGCCACTTAATCGAGGGTTACTGTAAGCGTTCTGTAGGGATTGCAATTTTCTTAATTGAAATTTGCTAGCGACTTTTGTTGCTATTTTTTTTTTTTTAGCTGTGACGACATCAGTTAGTGTTGTTTTCGTTATTTTTCTGTTCTTTGATTTTCGATTAATTTTGTTTGTATCTGTTCTTCTCTCATTCCTTCCGTTTATTTCTTTACACCTTTTCGTTTATAACAGTGTTGCCATTTGTCTTGTTTATTTTTCGCGGTCATCATTACACATTTGTGTAACATTTTCTTTACTTTTTGCTGTATTGTTTATTTGACTTCCGCGAACGTTTTCGGTTTTCTGTATCTTTGTCTTGTATTTGATTGTGTCATACACAGTCTACATACATACACTTGGTCATGTATTATTATTATTGATAAGGTACACTCTTCATATAGAGATTGTTAATAAAGTATTATTATATAAGATATTTATACAAGTTCTTTGATAAAAGACTTGTTATCCACAAAGATTGAGACAAGGTGAAATACATATTCAAGTTCTTTATAAAAAGACTTGTACCCATAGTGAGTGGGATATAAAGGAATTATTTTCCACAGGTACTCAAGTGATTTTTTGTTACATTATAAACAAGAGGACCATACAAGGTCTTTGTCTAAGACTAAGAGAGTGAAATAAAGTGAAGATGGAACTTGATGAAAGACTCGCAACTTTGGAGTTAGAGAAACTGAAATTGGCGAGTACGGGTGCTCAGCAAACAACTTCGAGTACGACAAAGGAGTTTGTTAATAGGATCAAACTACCTCATTTCAAATTATCTAGATAGATTCCAATTTTTATGCGATACGCATAACATAAAAAAGGAAAAATATGTTGAACAACTGATGGAATTTTTTACAGGTGACACAGTGACTACTCTTATGACAATAGACGAACATGACAGGACTAATTATGATGTTGTCAGAGCAGCATTGCTAAAAAAATACCAACTAAAAGAAGAAGACTATCGTCTTCGTTTTAGGACAATGTTGCCAGAAAATGGAGTAGATTTCTCTGATTTTGTTACAAAAATACGTCGTACATTTACACGATGGGTTGAGTTGTCTCAGACTGAGAAAACATATGAAGGTCTAATGGACTTATTATTGCGAGATAAGGTTTTGTCATCAGTTAATGATTCTTTTCTTGCATTCCTTCATGAGCGTAAGCCTAAAAACTTAAAAGATATGGAGGAATACTGTTGTCAGTATGCCACCGCGCATCCCCATGCTACAGTTAGCAATTCTAAAGTGAAAGAAGGGTTGCCAGCTGCTTCGGCAACACCATATGGCCCTAATTTCAAAAAAAAATTTCAGGGTGCTCAACAAAACTGGAATAGGGGAAGTAATCAGAATTACACTCAGAAGCGGAGTAATCCAACACATGATGGTTCTTCGTCTATGAATTGGAGACAAGATGGTAGTTCTCATAATTTTAATGGTAATAATCTTAGACACTTTCGCAAGGGTTATCGTAATAATAACCATTCGAGCTTTCGAGATAACCATTCTCGACGTCAAGATTATGACGATGGTGAATTTAGAAACCGGGATTCAAACCGGAATGATGATTACAATAGGCAATATGGTAACAATTACAGGGGAAATGATAGTAGAAATAATTACAGGGGAAATGATAATCGAGGCAGACCTAGATTTAACAAAAAAAGACCTTTCCAACAGGCAAACTCTGCACAACAAGAGTTTGATGGAGCCTGTAATACAGTAAATGATAGTGGTAACTCTAGGGCTATCACTGGTTGTGCTTTCGATTTTGGGAGAGCAACTGAATGCCCCCAATGCTTAACATTGTTCGACTCATCGACTGTATCTACTCTAAGTTGTGGTCACCCTCTTCCTGCTCTACCTGCTACAGTTGCGCATGATGGGAGAGGATCTCTCATCTTACATAAAGGTCTAATAAATGATAGGCTAGTCTCAGTACTCTTCGATTCGGGATGTACTACCGTCGGGGTTAGGGAATCTCTGATAGATCCTTGCTGTGCCACTGGAAAAACAATCAAATGTGTTACATTTGGTGGTACTATGGAAAGTTATCCTACTGCTATTATTAGGATTGACACTCCCTTCTTCACAGGAGATGTCCATGCATGTCTTCTTCCTAATCCTATTGCGGATCTTATAATCGGTCGTATTCATGGGGTTAAGGAATGTACCCCGCAACAAATTTCTAGTTGGGAGGAAAAAAACATTCAAACGGTCAATGCAGTGGTGACAAGAGCTCAAGCTTTTCCAGCTTAGTGATTGCCCATATCACGGCGAGCAATTCTCTGTCTACAGTCGAATATTTAGTCTCCGGAGGTTTCAGCTTGCGTGAGATGTATAATACAGGATGAAGGATATCATCATGATATTGGAGTAGACAGGCCCCGAGTCCGTAATTACTCGCATCTGTACGGAGGACAAACTTTTTAGAAGCATCTGGTAATTTTAATACTGGTGGGCATGAAAAAATTCTTAATATACTGCGAAAAGTTCTGTCACATTCGTCTGTCCAATTTATCCTTAACGGCATGTTCTTCTTTAATAACGATGACAAGACAGCCGTGATGGATGACAAGTGAGGTACAAATCTGCTATAGTATTGGACTAACCCTAACAGACTCCTAACCTGTTTCTTCGTTTGAGGAACAGATAAATTTAATATTTTAGAAACCGTACTCGGAATTGTTTGGATACGTCCTGATCCAATAATATGCCCCAGGAATGTTATCTCATTACACGCTATTTGAATTTTAGTTGGTATAGCGGTTAAATGGTTATCCCGCAATATTTCCAAAACTGATTTAAGACCCAAAAAATGTTCCTCAAATGATGAACTAAACAAACATATGTCGTCAATGTAGGTAATTATGTCTGATCTACCTGATAAAATTTTTCGCATCATGCGAATAAAGGTAGCTGGAGCATTCATTAGCCCAAAAGGCATCACGTTCCACTGGTAAAGACCTTGTGGAGTTGAGAATGCTTGTAGTATTTGGCTCTTTCGGTTAGTGGAATCTGCCAATAACCTTTGGTTAAGTCAATCTTAGTGAAAAGTGTAGCATTGGATAGACGAGGAAGTAAATCGTCAAGGATAGGATGTGGTTCGCTATCAGGTATTGTCTGCGCATTAAGTTTCCTATAGTCAACACATAAACGTATGTTGTTGTCCTTTTTCCGGACAATGACTAAAGGTGAAGAAAATGGAGATGTACTAGTTTCAATAATACCTAATGATATCATCTGTTCGAGTTCCTGAGATGTCTTACTCAGAAAATGTAGAGGTACAGAATAAGGATGAACACGAATTGGTGTATCATCGTTAAGAATAATATCGTGACTAATTACAGATGTGCAACCCGGTACATCCGTTAACACATCTGGGAATGATTGTAGAAGATCAGCAATACGTTGATGCTGTTGCGGTGTAACCGTAGAAGAAATGGTCACATCACGCCAAGATTCAGTAGATTGGACAATAAGTACAGGTAAAGGCATCTGCACTTCAGGAAAAGAAGATTCTTCCTCCTGTATAACAGATAAATTAGAATAATGACAAGTAGATACCGTATTGTCATCTAGTTCATGAAAAATTGACTGTAAGTGTATAGGACGTGTATGAAATTGCTTGAGCATATTAATATGGAATATCTTTCTGTGTCCCTTGATATCTAAGACGTAATCAACGTCGGAAATTTTATCAGTAACCTTATAAGGACCAGTCCATGAGATCAATAACTTATTGTTATTGTGAGGAAGTAATACATAAGCCTCATCGCCTGGGAATAATTGGCGTAATCGTCTAGATCGATTTTGTATAGATCGAGCCTTAGCTTTTGCAGCCTCAGAAGAAGCTGTTGCCAATTGGCAAGACTCAATAATATTATTCCGAAGATTAATCACATACTCATAAGATGACTGAGTGTCCTGAGTCATCTCTGCATCAATTAATAAATCTTTTATCAGTCCCATAGGTCCTCTCGGAGGGGCACCAAAAACTAACTCAAAGGGAGAGAAGCCAGTTTGTTCATGTGGCACCTCTCGGTAAGCAAACAGGACAGCTGGGAGTGCTCTGTCCCAGTCCTGAGGGTGTTTAACAGTAACCTTATGTAAAAGTTGTTTAAGCGTACGTTTAAGTCTTTCAACTGCACCGTTACTCATGGGATGATAAATGCTACTCAAATTCCTATCAATGTTCCAGGTTTTCATTACTTCCTTCATGGTATCGGATATAAACTGCGACCCATGGTCAGATAATAATTTTCTAGGAAACCCTATTATAGAAAAAATTAGATGTAGTGCATCAGCTACATCTGTGGTAGTGGTGGTCTTCAATGGAATGGCTTCTGGCCATCGTGTGCATAAATCAATGCACGTGAGAACAAATCTATGTCCTCTCGCAGATGGTAGAAGTGGACCAATTATATCTATGGCCATCTTGTCAAAAGGTCGTACTGAGATATCGCAAGCCTGAATAGGCGCCGTGTGAAAAGCTCCACGTGCTTTCACTTCCTGGCATGTAGTACAGGAACGTACATACTGCGAAATATCCCGTGACACTCCTGGCCAAAAGAATGAAGACAATACTCGAGATCGTGTTTGAGTATATCCCATATGTCCTGCACACTGCGAATCATGCGCGTGTTGAAGAATGTACCGTCTAAAAGCACCCGGTACCATCACTTGTTGTTTTACCTGTGATTTATCACTAAAACATCTAATCAGTATATCATTTTTAATAATAAACCAATGTTTGTTCTTATTACATGAAGTTAGATTATCAACCTTATTAACTAGGTTAAAAAATTTGTTTAAAGATTTGTCATTTTTTTTGTTTGTTTGCAAATGATTCCCTGTCAATAGGTGAATTGACCTCAATATCCTCCTGTTTCTCTGCATCCATCTTATTATCATTGACACTCTCCATGAGCTGAGTCTGAGCTCTAGTCGTCACGGCGTTTCCAGTGCATAGATTTTGTTTCTCCCATTCAATAATATCTTCTGGTGAACAATCCTTGCTGCCGTGTATGCGACCCACCATAAGATCTGCAATCGGCCTTTTTAGCATGCATACCTTCACGTTCCCTGTGAAAAAAGGTGTTTTAACATGGATAATAGCTGTGGGGTAAAACTCAATAGTTCCCCCAAAAGTCATGCAACGGACATATTCCCCAGTTGCACAGCTAGGATGTACCAGCGACTGTCGCACTCCAATTGTTGTGGACCCCGAATCTCTCAATACAGAAACTATGGAACCGTTAACTATCCCTCTGTTAAAAATCAGAGAGCCTGTTCCATCATTGGCTGCAAGACCTACTTCTGGTGGAATGTGTCCGCAGTTTAGCACTGTCTCCTTTGCCTTCTGAAAAATAAGATTGCATTGTGGGCAACTATTCGCCACGTTATAATTTATAGCAAAACATGCAGCAGAAGATTGTATTGCATTATCGTTAGGCGGAACCTGAACACTAGGGGTTGTATCATTTGTAACTGCTGCACCAGTATTATGATGAAAATGGGATGATCCACGAGAATGAGATCGATTACGGGAATAATCGTTAGAATTATCTCGTTGCCCCCTGTAGTAACTGTTATCTCGATGTCTCGAGCCACGATTATTAGCATTCCAATTGCTGTTATTATTGTAGTTATTTGATCTATTATAATTAGCGTTCTGTTGACTGTTGTTGTAGGTTGATTGCTGTGAATAATTCCTATTCCATGATCTTCCTCTGTTAAAATCATTTTTATTGTTGAAATTATTATTATTATTATGTCCTTTATGAAAATTAACATTGTAATTTCCCTTGAACCTACTTCTGTCTACGCTATGAGGTCTCGGTTTGTTATTGTTATAGTATGCCATATTGGAAGCCACAGGTAGAGGTTCCCTTATCAACGAGTTAGAAATGTTCGCATTCGGATGCGCATTGCAATAGTTCAAAGAAATTTTTTCTAACTCATCAATGGTAACTGGCTTTCGTTCTTGCAAATATGCAAAGAATGGTGGGCTGACAGAGGATAATACCTTATCACGTAACAACAAATCAACTAATTTGTCATATGATTTGTTGACATCTGCCAGTTCAAGCCATCTATTAAATGTATTGCGAATGTTCGCATTAAACCCTGCAAAGTCTTTAGGAGAGTCAGGTAAGATATTTTTAAATTTTAACCTACAATTTTCTTCGTCCAAATGAAACCTTCGTAAAAGTAAGGTTTTAATAGCATCATAATTATTAGCTATTGTTGGGTCAGCATTCAGAGATGCCGTCAATGGTTCCCCATCTAAAAATTCATTTAACTTAAGTACCCATGTATCCTTAGGCAAGTGATTTGATTTGCATGTCTGTTCAAATCTTGATAAAAATGATGATAAATCATCAAAATTTAATTTAAAATGGGGTAATTTAAAGTTGTAAAAATGTTTGTTTTGGTTGGATGAAGACCCATTTTGTGCGTTATCATTCTGGGTTGCAGCAGCACTTTGTGCCTGAAATCTTGCTGTTTCATTCTGAAGACGGGCCATTTCCAACTCGTCTCTCCTTTTTTTTCTTCTTCTTGTCGACGTTCCTCCCTTTCCTGTCTAGCAATTTCTCTTTGTCTATTTTCTTTTTCTATTTCTTTCATTTCACGGTCTGCCTCTTCTTTTTTTAATGTAGCTTTCCTTCTCTCTTCTTTTTCCTCCTGTTCCGCTAATTCTGCTTTATATTTAGCAAATTCTGCCAATGAGTATGCTTCTAAAGCTTCTCCCTTTTTACCAAAATCTTTCCCATTTTTAATAAAATGATCCAAGGTAAGCATCTTGCCTTTTATCTTGTAAGTAATTACAGATCTATAATAATCAATAATAAAATCTATGTCCTTATTTGTAACAGCTCAAAATATGAATACTCAGTATAACCAACTGTAATATTCTCTTAATAATTGTTGTAAGTTCAACAACCATTCAATATTTTATAATATTATAAGTAGTCAATAATATATATCATAAATAGTTATGATATTTACTTATTCAAGATGCTGAATTTATATCCTGCACCTAATATCACTATTAAATAATTATGGGCATTATTCCTCCATGTTACTTGCAATTATAAAGTTTTGGTTTTATGCCATACTCATCATGTATAAAGTGCTTTGCTAGTTTCTAGAACCACCACTGCAAATTGTTGCAATGTTCTTGATTCATGATCAAAGTTCCCAAAAATTAATTAATTAAATATATTATTAAAATCAATTCATAGAAATATTATTATTACATAACATTAATGAAGACAATACAAATGATTAACCAAGGCTTAACAGTACAGTAGCACAATACAAAAGTGACATTTTCACAAAAATAAGTGATATTATAAAACCAAGTCTACTAACCGGAAATATAGAAGGGTGAAGGTTAACTGAAGTAAAAGAACATATTTGGCACTACGAATGATGACGTCACAGGACTCATTTGACGATAATACAATACATTTAAATAAAATTAAAGATAGCCAGATTAGAATAAACAGGATAGGTTACGAACATATGACTGTAACTGAATAAAAATAAAACTGAATACGGTAAAATACAACGGTTATTTCACAGAACTAGACACCTAACATACAAGGTGAATTAATGCAGGTCCGAACGAAACAATCACCGGTAATGTCTTCGACGCGTTCTTCGCGAAATGCGATTAATTCACGGCCTTAAGGAACGATCGGAATTGAGCTTGACGTTCGAAAACCATAAGTTCAATTCCGATTCCCATCCTACCTCCCACTACATGTAAAAAGACAGAAACAACATTTAACATTTAGCATGGTAAAAAAAAAAGAACATGGCGTGAAGTCGGACAAATAGGATTAACTTATTGTAACCTTCAAATAAGTTACTTATCTTTTTGCCTCGATAGATTCATACAATGCTTGCTTCGCCAACGGACAGTAGGACTTATATTTCATGCTCATTGAGTATTTTTTTACAATTAAATTCCAGTTCCACATCACATTGGCCACCACTGTTGCGTGGGTGGTTACTGGTGTTGGAGGGTCCTTCGTTCGATTATTATAAGTTTAGTTGGTATGCTTGCTTATCTATCATTACACAACTTGTGTCCAAGCAAACCTCGGTTCCGTACGAACTGATCCATTATTACTATAAACTTCCTACAAGAAAGAGTTCATCAGGTCAAAGGACCATCAACAATGCAAGTTGAAGCAATCAAACGTAATCAAAGGAATGTGGGTAAGTCTTCGATTCGAGTCCAATATTTATTACAAGTTGACGCACGAAGACAGTTCACATTGGTATACATTCATATATAGTTCATTAGAAATTACGTGCATAGTATTCATGTCCGTCCGTGTCAAAACAATATGTCAGATGAACATCATGGCTATGTACATGCGCTGCTGTAGTCAACAGCCAGAAATGAGCGCATGAGTTCTTGACAGCTACAAATTGAATCATAATACGATTCTCCTTCCATCATTTAATTTACTTAATAATCTCATACTTTAGATTAATCCGAACTGACCCTGAGTTCTACATTGATTCATATATAGGCTATATACTAGGCCTTTCCTTGGAAGAAATACAAGACACGACTTCTCTGCTTGACGGATAGCGTAACAAGGGCCATGTAACCAAGTCACCAAGCGTGACCTTCCCAACGCGAATGCGTCATAATCTTAGCATATATTTCGCGTTCAGTATACCGTAAAATATCGACATATTCTATTAATGTTATTGACCCCAAACGTTGCGCACTACTAACCCCCAGCAGACGCCGTCATTTATAATAACACCGTAACAGACTGTCCAATTTATTTCCGCACTTTGGCCGTCTAACGAGATAGATTTGAGACGGTCTTCTAGGGTGTCAGTGAATGACTGTTTAATTTTTGTCTTCTTTAGTTTGGTAATATCCAGCCTTTTTTTAGTTTTCTTTCCCTGAGGGCGCCTGGCAGGTTGGATACGAATTTTAAGTTTAGACACAATGAGGCGATGATCAGTCCAGCATTCGGCACCACACATGGACTTGGTCACCCGGACATCTTGCCTGTCCTTCTTCCTAACAATTACATAGTCAATTAGGTGCCAATGCTTCGAGCGAGGGTGCATCCAGGAGGTCCTGTTGCGGATAGGAAGTCGAAAAATGGTGTTGGTGACAAGGAGTTTATGTTCTGCGCAAGTCTGGAGGAGAAGAAGTCCATTGCTGTTACAGCGACCCACGCCGTACTTTCCGATGGTGCCATTCCAGGAGATGTTATCTGAGCCTACTCTTGCATTAAAGTCACCAAGAATAATAAGCTTATCTGCTTTGGGAACTGATGCAATGACTGCATGTAGTTCTTCGTAAAACTTATCCTTGACGTCATCCTGGTTTGTCATAGTTGGTGCATACGCGCTAATGATGGTGGCATGTTTCCTTCCATAAAGCAGCGGGATCTTGACCGTCATGAGTCGGTCATTTATTCCCTTTGGGGGCTCCGCTAGCTTGCCAATAATTGCTGTTTTGATTGCAAATCCAACCCCTGCTTCTCGTCTTTCTTCAGTTCCTCTTCCGCTCCAATAGAATGTATAACCTGCACCCTTTTCGCAAAGTTGGCCCTCGCCTGCAAGTCGAGTTTCACTCAGTGCTGCTATGTCAATGTTGTATCTGGCCAGTTCTCTTCCTATCAGGGCAGTTCGCCTCTCAGGTCTGTTTATGTTAAAGTCTTTGTCGAGTAGAGTGCGCACATTCCATGCGCCTAGAATGAGGGGGGAAAATCTGTCCTTTCTTTTTCTTATGTCGCCCGCTGAAGTAGGGTACCCACCAACCGCGGTAAGCTGGTTAGGTAATGGTGGAGCAGGCAATGTTTAGGGCACCTTTTCTAGCCCCTTCCTCATGCCATGGAGGTAAGCAGTGCTTTCCTAAAGAGGGCTGCTCAGTCACTCAGGGGGCTGCCGAATCCCACTGCTGCTCCGATCAGTGGAAGACGACCATATGGCCTGAGCCGCCTGTGTGTAGGTCTGCGACTACGACTGCCAGCGCACCCACGCCTGCCGCTTCGCCGCTCGCCCATCGCCACAGGACTTGTTGTGAGTGGATGGATGAGTGGATGAAAGAGTGACTTGCGCAGTGATTTGGTTTAAAGTGAGGAAGAGTTGCGCAATTCGTCGACCTCACTCTCTCGCCTGGATCCATCTTAATCCAGTGGCAAGACAAGTCAAGACGACTGGAGATGAAGTCAGGTGCAGTGGGTGACCATGGCTTTCTACGTGCCTCGCCATGCTCCTTACGCTCCACAGCGCGTTGTTGGCAATCGCCGTCATGCCCATTGAACCAACAGGTGGTTTCTTCCGCGCAGTCTACCGAATTCAGTCTTTGCATGCATGGGTAGGCAGACCCTAACTCACCGAAGGTTTATAACCAGTCGGCTACCCTCACCTAGTTTAGCCGGCCTGTCAAAGCCGTTTCCCGGGGGGTGGCCGCTGTCACATGCTGACAGCTACGAAGAGCCACAGGTGAGAGCTGAATGCCAGGTTTGGACCAAAGGTGGCCGAGCTGCCCTGAAAAGGGCATGACAGCTCCTTAACCAGAAGTACTACCCATACCTGACATCCCAAACCCCCCATCTTTGTCTAATATAAGCGGGAAGGGCTTAGTCGATACCAATCTTCTTCACCCCCCCCCCCCCCCCCCACCTTGTTAGTTGTATTTTCTGTACTTATGATAATTTTATGTAACACTTGATATTTGTTTGGGATTTGATTTTTAAGGTTAATAAACATCATAAACTTATTTAGTACTGTGTTGGAAATACCCAAAGCCCAACATTTCCCCTATTTGTGTAATATAGCTTGTATTCACGTGCGTCTGTGTGTTTGAAGCACCAAATCGATGTGAGCGCAGATGTGTGTCTGGAGACTGGCAAATAATTGTTTGACCAGGAGAGTCTGAAGAGAAGATTGAGAGGAACGATTTGTCGTAAATAAGTCTGTCTTTACTCTCCCCAGCACTCTGTGAAGCAACTATTTACTCTCTACATTTTCTATCACTGAGCTTTTCATCATCATTCTCCACTCTAAACCGGACCACCATTTCTAAGACTCTTTCTCTCAAAATAAATTTACGACACACACCACTCCAATCACGTGTTATTTAAACTAACCAATACTTGTCTTACCACTCCAATCATGTTATTTAAACCAACCATTACTTGTCTTACCACTTCAATCACGTGTTATTTAAACCAACCAATACTTGTCTTACCACTTCAATCACGTGTTATTTAAACCAACCAATACTTGTCTTACCATTTCAATCACGAGTTATTTAAACCAGCCAATACTTGTCTTCCTGCCATCACTGGTGTCAATACCTTGTCGAGGTATGGCGGCTTGCGTACCCTGATTACCCCCAGAGCTACGCCAGCGGGAGATTTACTCCTGGAAGGTTCCACCAAGCTGGACAGGTTTGCGCGACGTCCTGACCGCAAAACGTGAAACAAGAATAGGATTTTGGAATGTTAGGACAATGAACGAGACGGGTAAACTAAAACAGGTCACGGCAGAAATGAGAAACTATAGGTTACACATTCTAGGGATAAGCGAAAGCAGATGGACAGGGGCAGGAAAAGTTAAAACAGTAACAGGAGAAACAGTACTTTACTCTGGAAGAGAGGATGGACAGCACAATGGAGGTGTAGCCATTATTCTACAGAAAGGAATAGAAAGGACATTACTGGAATGGAAACCCATCAACAACAGACTGATAAGATTAAGATTGAGAGGTAGATTCACCAATAATACAATGCTACGCACCAACGAATGACAGCGATGAAGAGGTCAAGGATGAATTCTATCAACAACTGCAGAAAGAAATGAAAGACACACCTAGATATGATCGTATCATAGTAATGGGAGACCTCAATGCGAAAGTTGGAACACACAATACATATAATGAAAGAGTAATGGGGAAATGCGGCAGCGAAACAGCAAACGAAAATGGGGATAAATTAATAAGTTTCTGTAGTATTAACAACCTGGTCATTGGAGGAACACTTTTCCCACACAAAGAAATTCCCAAATTAACATGGGAATCACCAAATAGTCGGGACAGAAACCAGATAGACCACATCATGGTTAACGGTAGATGGAGACATGCATTACAAGATGTAAAGGTAAGAAAAGGTGCGGATGTGGGAAGTGATCACCATTTAGTAGTAGCAAAACTGAAAGTGAAACTAAGAAGGGCTGGACCAACTGTAACTACACAGAAAAGGTTTGACATCAGCAAATTGAAGGACCCCCTTACCAGAAAAGCTTTTGCGGCTGACATAAAGAAACGATATCAGTTTGCCAAAAGTCAGGAAAAGACATTGACTTATGATATAGACCAGAAATTCAACACCATTTCAACAATATATAAGGAAAGCAGCAAATCATGCTTGGGATTACAGGAAAGGAAGAAGCAAGACTGGATAACACCAGAAACATTAAACACCATAACGATGAGAAAGGAAATGAAAAGAAAGAAAACAGAAGCGAAGTCCCCCAGGTTAAAGCAATTATATAGCGAACAGTACAGTCAGCTGGACAAGGAAGTTAAACGCCAAACCCGAGCCAACAAAAGGTATTTCCTAGACGATCTTGCAAGACAGGCAGAAGAGGCAGCACTGAGAAATGAACAAAGCACAGTATACAAAATAACTAAATTCATCAGCGGAAAACGAGGTGCAAACAATATTACATTAGTAAGAGATAAGGAAGGAAATCTCATCACGACAGCAGAGGGACAGGAAACAAGATGGGCAGAGCATTTCAGAGAAACTCTGAACAAGGAACCACCAGAGACACAATTGAATGTTCCTGAGGCTGAAAACGATCTAGATGTTAATACAGACATTCCACTAAAAGAAGAAATCATCACAGCAATCAAAGGGTTAAAGAATGGAAAAGCTCCTGGCCATGATAACTTAAATTTAGAGCTATTTAAGACAGACCCTGAGCTAGCAGCAGAACTATTAGAACTACTATTTACACAAGTCTGGAAAACAGGGACAACACCAACAGAGTGGAGCAAAGGAATAATTGTCAAATTGCCCAAGAAGGGAGATCTTGCAGACTGCAATAATTGGAGAGGAATCACTCTTCTCTCAGTTCCCAGCAAAATACTAGGCAGGATAATTATACAGAGAATTTCAAAAGCAGTAGACCACAAACTGAGGAAGGAACAAGCAGGATTTAGAAAGAACAGATGATGTGTAGATCATATATTTACCCTCAGGAACATTATAGAGCAGTGCTCAGAATGGCAAAGATAGCTGTACATTAATTTCGTTGAATCAGCAACTGGTACAGACAGACACCTTCACATACCTAGGATGCATAGTAACACCAGACGGCGGAGCAAGCAAAGACATCAACAACTGAATGAACAAAGCAAGAACAGCCTTTTTTAGCCTAAACAACATCTGGATGTCCTCTCAATACAGCACAAGCACAAAATTAAGATTATATCAGAGCTGTGTGCTTTCTGTGCTTCTCTATGGTGCGGAATGCTGGAGAGTTACAGAGAAGGAAATGTCGAAATTGTCCTCTTTTCACACAACATGCCTAAGAAAGATTCACCAAATATTTTGGCCGAATACCATCACCAACCAAGATCTGCTTACTCGGAGCAAGCAAGAGGACATGCACACCATCATAGCTGGCAGACGCTGGAGTTGGGTTGGCCATGTCCTCAGAAGAGACCCCGATGCCATCACACGAACAGCTATGCTATGGACCCCTGAAGGAAAACTAAAGAGAGGCCGACCAAAAACAACTTGGCGGTGGACTGTGGAGGCTGAGATGCAAAGAATGAACCAGAGTTGGGGCACTGTACGAAGCATGGCCACCGACCGAGCAAAGTGGAATCAATTTGTTGTTGCCCTACAAGACGCCACTAGGCGTGATGGCCACTGACTTCTTTGACGGTCGGCGGCTAAGGATCAAAGAAGAAGAATACTTCTTGTCTTCACCATTCATATTCATTTACATTCTACTAGACACGAGTGTTATAATGTTTATCTTGTGTGTTATATGGTCTATACTGGTAAATAGGAAAGTTATGGAGTCTGTAAAAGTGTGAGTTATTTCGTGTCCTATATTCCATACTTGTGTGCAGTGACATGAGTGACTACCTCCACTGATACACTTTTCCTATCGCTTCAGTTACTTTTTGATTGTCTATTGTCCTTCTTCTTTCTGTCTGTCTACCTCACCAATGCCTTCTATTGACTTATTTTTGTGAATTATTGACACTCATACACAATGCCTAGAGACGCAGGTGTCGTAAAGTCAGATGGGAGGACAAGCAGTGAAACAGTAGAACGAGTTAAAAGACAAGAGTTAATGAAACATAAATGCTGACAATAAAAAGTATGGACATAGAAAGCTGACAAACTAAATGTAGAAGGCTGACAGAAAAGATGACAGATTTGACACGTGTAGAATATACTGTAAATGTTTGATAGCGAGTAGTCATAAGAACCGTAACTCTGTACATACAAAATCATCTTCCAATATTGGTATTGTTACAGTTACATCCCTTGGCTTATGCTTCTCAGATTTAATCGAATTTTTAGTTCTCACTTTCATTCCAGAAAGAAGATGAACCACGACTGCAGGTGGGCCTCTGTAGGAATCTTGTATCCAATCACTTCATGTCGCTATGGCAACGCTTGCTTCTGTGGCAACTTTTGTTTACATGAGTTGCTAGTCCCATGCACTTGTAGTCATGACAATGTAATTTACTGTCAGCTCAAATCAGTCTTGACCGCCAGACCACAAGGTCTTTCATATTTGGACATGCTCCTTAATATAACCAATAGATAAAATCAGATGCGCTGGGCCACAGGCACCTAACCTAACAGCTGAAATGAAATTTAAACTGTTATGTGAGATTGTCAACGACGTACCTCACGCTATAAGTTCCTTCGCTCTGTAGCTTTAGAGCTTGCATGCTCATCCACACACCGCATTATTGTTGGATACAATCTTCAACTTTTTGTATTCCCTCTAGAATGTTCTAGCTATTCTCTCCCCCCCCCCCCCCCTTTTTTTTTTTAATTAAAAAAAAACCGATACTCTACTGCAAACTCAATCGAAGTTCGTTGCTCTCAACATAAATTGTGGTGTGTAGGTTGTTAGCTGCTTCATTCAGTCATTGATCCAATACCTTTCAGCTAGCTTGCCTACCAACAACAGACCTATATCTTTGCTGTCACGTGACATCAGCTCAAGATCTTTACATGTTTTCATCATCTTTTTTTTTTCTTCATTTCTGTCTCCAGTTCTCTTCTCCGTGCGTTTTTCGGTCACTTGTCTCCCCCTGGGGGTTCCAGAATAAAGACTGTCTGGTAACGCTGTCAACAATGTGTTCTACGCATCGCAGGCGTCGTCAATCTCATCTCTTGTCCCTCTGGCACTTGTCTGGTTCTTGTCATCAGCTCCACATTCGTGATCATGATCTTTTGTTCCGCGTTCTTGCCGCTTGTCTATTCCTCGTTAAAAAATTAATGCTTAATTTACTTGAACCAGTTTAATATTGTAGGAGTATAGAGGTAGTACCAACGGGCTGATCACCCGTTTGCCAGTCACTTCGATTACGGAAACAACAGCAAATGGATTGATTTGCCGTTGCCCTAAAGACGCCAATAGGCGTGATGGGAAACAATGGCAAAGAAAACCTATCTGCTGTTGCCCTAAGACGCCACTAGGCGTAATGGCCACTGACTGCTTTGACGGTCGGTGGCTAAGGACGGAAGAAGAAGAAGAAGAATAGAGGTAGTGCTTGTCATCACGGAACATGCCACGTCATAAATGAGCTGCACAAATATGCGCTAGATCACTCACTCACTCACTCACTCACTCACTCAGTCACTCACTCACTCAGTCACTCACTCAGTCACTCACTCACTCAGTCACTCACTCACTCAGTCACTCACTCACTCAGTCACTCACTCACTCAGTCACTCAGTCACTCACTCACTCACTCACTCACGAAGAAACGGTGTGACATAGATCAAACGGCCAGTTACAGTTGTGCAGTAGGAGAGCCAGTAGGCGGCACGCAAGACTGATTGGCTTCTGTGAGAGCTCACTTTCAAAATTAAACGTTTGTTTGGGGGTGGGGATTTTTGTACATTTTCTCAACACGCGACCAACGAGAGTGACAACTTGTGGTCAGATGACCCCTCAACTAATCCAGTATGAATTACTGCCTGTGCCTTCAACACACTCAGACAAAGTCTATCTCGCCCCAGTTCCCTTCTCTGCGTGTTTTTGGGATATCCCCTGCCCTAGGGGTTCCAGCAAAGGTACTGCCTAGTAATGCGATATACTGGTTTCATCGAAGTGTATCCTTAACCAAGGTCAAAGGTCAACGACTTTTCGTCACTTCAACTGGTATTTGCCTGGCTCTCTCCAACAATGTGCACATTGGTGACCTTGTCATACCATTTTAATCCTTCAGTTCTGCTTTGGCACCAGTTTATGAGTTTGTAACTCCTTTGTTCTCGTTTTTTGTTTTTCTCTATGTTTCAGAAGCATCCAGTAGAACTATCTATCACATAAGATAACAAACAGTAAGAGGAGCTATGGATGAATTGAGAAATATTTGGAAATTTGCTGGCTAAATCCAAACCAGGTTTACCAGACTGACGACTATTATGGCTACATGCTTGAATAGCACGAGGATATACGACATACGAAACTTAAGTACTATTTTTATATTCGAAAGCAAATCGCGGACAATCAATAAAATCAAACAGCCGATATCAATTATGTTTTTTTTTTTTACAGAGAAGAAGGTTAAAAGCCGAGTGGACAGCTAAGAAAACAAAGGCAAATGATGAGGTCATGAACGAGGTCAATATGTCAAAGAAACGATGTCCGCCTTGTTTGGACGTGTTAGGGGGGGAGGTAATTTAACATTACTAACACATTGTGACTAGGGGCATAATTATTGGCAGTATCGGCTTTAGAGAAAGGCCTTTTAGATTCAGCCCTCCCTCGTCCCCCCAAATGTTTTCCTAACATGTGCCTGGTGGCTCATAATATAAACGGTAGATTATATTCTTGTTTTGTGTTACGCTTATAAACCTAGGTTTAAATTCTTGTTTTACGTTACGCTTACAATCCTAGATTTAAAGTCTTGTTTCCAAGAATATGTATTTACCAAGAATAGTTTTTACTTTTTAAACAATGTGCTCAGTATCATTTAGAACATCCCGTACAAGGAAAGAATTGATTTACTGTGCTAGGAGCTTCCATCCAACTAGCCCACCAGGACGAAAATCTTTAGATACGCCCTTGATTATTGGATCATAGCGTCAAGGACGACAAAGTCAGTGTAACCACCATGAAGTGTATAGAAAAGCAACAACAAAACTGATAAACAGAAGCAGGGACATACAGTTCAAAACACGAGCCGACACGGCAGCAGTTACGAAAATCGAAGGACAAATATGACGGAGGTTGTTGTCAGCAGACTAAGTTTAGCGAACGAAGGGATTTAAAACAACAGCTAAAACAAAAGCGTTACGGTGTTAGATTTAGCAGACGACATTAAGTATCGAAATGTCAAAAAAAGGATCTAGGAGTGGTTACACAATATGTTATGTAGGAAAAGCAACGCCAAATTCTAAGTTTAACACCAATACGCCATTTTTCGGCTCTGCGTTGAACAAAGAAGTGTCAGTTTCAGGCTCTGAGTTTAACCAAGAAATGTCAGGCTCTGATTTTAACCAAGATAATGTCAGGCTCTTAGTTTAACCAAGAAATGTCAGATCCGGGCTCTAAACTTAATTCTTTTAAAAGTCAGGCTCTAAGTTTTAACAAAGAAAGCTCAGGCTCTAAGTTTAAGAAAGAAATGTCATGCTTAACGTTTAACCAAGAAATGCCAGGTTCTGAGTTTAACCAAGAAATGTCAAATCAGACTCTAACTTTAACAAAGAAATGGCAGGCTCTAAGTTTAACATAGAAATATCAGGATTAAAGTTTAACCAGGAAATGTCAGGCTTTGAGTTTAACAAATAAATGTCAGATTCAGGCTCTAAGTTTAACCAAAAATTGTTATGCTCAAAGTTTAACAAAGAAATGTCAGTGTGACAAGTTCAATCTTCGATCGTTACATTTCTCTGAGATCAACTTTAACTTTATCCTGCCCCCCCCCCCCCCCCCCCTTTCTTTTTTCTCAGCCGCTCCTTATCGCATTTTTTCGCTCCTAGCGACCAAGGTTATCTTATTACATCTCGTCACACCACTCACACACCTACCCCTCTCTCCTGGTTATGTTCTCCTTTGTTATCGGTGACGCTTATCGAAGGTGTGAACTTGCCACATTGACTTTTCGTTTATTACTAGCTCCAGACGAAGTAAGAATCTACACTGAGCGACCTACTGTTAAATCCGACTTCTTGTCTGGGAAGATACACGCTGCCAGGTTGCTTCATGATAAGGTGCGTGCTCGTAAAGCATGACATGATAAAAAAAACACGGTAGATCTCACTGAGATGTAGGAAAAGACCATCTTGCTGAAGATTAAGACACGGACAATGATGTAATACTTCCAGCACATGGATTTTGCCGTGATAAACAGTTACAAGGACATAACATCTGGGAGGAGATTATAATGTTAAATCTGTGAAGTAGTGAGTTTGTAAACATGACAGGCGAAATGGAAGAAGCAAGACCTTACATGGTTATGGAGTTTTAAAATCACGTCTTATGTTGTCATGTAGTAATGTTCTACAGATGGGTAGTTGGGGGGTGGGGGGGGGGGGAGACCACTACCCATAGCAGACACTAATTCGTGGCTGGATTGACACGGAAGTTATTGTTAATGTTAATCAGAATCGACCTCACTGCACTCCGGGCAAACCCATAGGTGCTCAGTCTCCCTCAGCAAATGTCGAAGAGTATGAATGCTAATTGTACTTGTAGCACGCTGGTTGTACATATGACGGATGCAACATCTCTCACGTCCATTTCTGCTAGTCCCACGTTTGATGCCAAACTCCAACAGTCTCAGCCTTGTTGATTCATCCATTGCAGTATCATTATTCATTATGCTAAACCAAACCACTTCTGACTGAAGTTTTTCCAACCAAACTACATTGGGTGTATGGGCAAAAAATGTCGCTTATAAAAAGTTTAACAAAGAAATGTCATGCTCAAAGCAAGTTTCACAAAAAAATGTCAGGCTCTACGTGATAATGCCAGGTTTCGAACCCGGTAATTTTCCCTCGAGAAGAAAGAGCTTTAACCACCCTGCCAAGCGACACTTTTTTTAAGGCGTATGTAAATATAAAAGCGGTTACAAGGTCTTATTCAAGAAAATATGCGACGTTGCTGCCCGCAGTGCACTCCCCTGTTACTTTGTCATCGTTGTTTACATTCTGCTGCGGAGCAGGAAAACAAAGACGGATTAACAGACGTCCATTTTTACAGCACTTGACATGGATAAATGTAACTGGCAGACAAACGGCCGTGTTGTTCTGCAAAACTTAACTGTTGTTTACGCTGAAGTGACGGATAGAAACAGGGAAGCAAAGCTTGATAATTTTACGTCGTGACGCCAAACGTTTGACCGGATGTGAACTCGGCGCGAGATACTGTAACAGATTTATTGAAATCTTTGATTTAACGTAACTGGGACAGTGTCAGATTAGCTCATTTTGTTGTCGTGTGTTGATTCAAAGAAAACGCCAACCTGGTGACTGTCGTCGGCCCTGGCGCCTTTTATAATATTGCGTGGACGAGTTTCTTTAACACTCATTTTTAAAAATTATTTTTGTTGTCTTCTTAATTTTATGGTCGTTTTGTTTTTGTCTTATTGTTTTTGTTTCGCTTATCACACAACTTGTTGCTACCAATAATATACTTCCCAGATCACAAGCTCATTTATATTTGGACATGCGCCCTAATATAACCGATGGACCCTGTGTCTAGGCTGATCGGTGCGCGCGTCGACAAAACGAGGTAGACTTTTTTTTATTTTTAAAGAAAACATTAAATAATATTCTGGTACCACTACAACAACAACTACTACTACTGCTGCTGCAGCTACTACTACTACTACTACCACGACTGTTTATCAGTACTTAGTTTCACTTAGTACTAATACTAAAAATACTACTGATTACTACTGTAACTATTTACTACTATAACTACTTACTACTACTACTTCTTACTCCTACTTTTTACTTCTACATGCTACTACTTATTCCTAATTCTTACTACTTCTAACTACTTCTTACTCATACTTACTTCATCTTATTCCTAATTCTTACTCCTACTTACTACTTCTTACTCCTACTTCTTACTTCTGCTTACTACTTCTTTCTTCTAATTACTAATTTTTACTCCTACTTACTACTACTACTTCTATCTCATACTTACTACTATTACTTCTTATAACTACTTACAACTAGCACAACTTCTTACTCCTAAATGCTACTACTACTCCTACTATCTCATACTTACTACTACTACTTCTTACAACTACTTACAACTAGCACAACTTCTTACTCCTACTTACTACTACTACTATTCCTACTTCTAATAGCTACTACTACTACTCCTACTTACTACTATTTATTATTCCTAATTGCTACTGCTACCTCTACTTACTCCTACTTACTACTACTACTACTTCTTACTCCTAATTAGTACTCCTACTTCTACTTACTAATACCACTTCTTCTTACTCCTTAGTGCTACTGCTTCTTACTCCTACTTACAACTTCTACTTACTACTACTATTTCTTACTCCTACTTACTACTATTACTTCTTACAACTACTTACAACTAGCACAACTTCTTACTCCTACTTACTACTACTTCTTACTCCTAATTAGTACTCCTACTTCTACTTACTAATACCACTTCTTCTTACTCCTTAGTGCTACTGCTTCTTACTCCTACTTACAACTTCTACTTACTACTACTATTTCTTACTCCTACTTACTACTATTACTTCTTACAACTACTTACAACTAGCACAACTTCTTACTCCTACTTACTACTACTTCTTACTCCTAATTAGTACTCCTACTTCTACTTACTAATACCACTTCTTCTTACTCCTTAGTGCTACTGCTTCTTACTCCTACTTACAACTTCTACTTACTACTACTATTTCTTACTCCTACTTACTACTATTACTTCTTACAACTACTTACAACTAGCACAACTTCTTACTCCTACTTACTACTACTTCTTACTCCTAATTAGTACTCCTACTTCTACTTACTAATACCACTTCTTCTTACTCCTTAGTGCTACTGCTTCTTACTCCTACTTACAACTTCTACTTACTACTACTATTTCTTACTCCTACTTACTACTATTACTTCTTACAACTACTTACAACTAGCACAACTTCTTACTCCTAATTAGTACTCCTACTTCTACTTACTAATACCACTTCTTCTTACTCCTTAGTGCTACTGCTTCTTACTCCTACTTACAACTTCTACTTACTACTACTATTTCTTACTCCTACTTACTACTATTACTTCTTACAACTACTTACAACTAGCACAACTTCTTACTCCTACTTACTACTACTTCTTACTCCTAATTAGTACTCCTACTTCTACTTACTAATACCACTTCTTCTTACTCCTTAGTGCTACTGCTTCTTACTCCTACTTACTAACTTTTTTCTATACTTACTACTTACTATTTCTTACTCCTACTTACTACTATTACTTCTTACAACTACTTACAACTAGCAAAAGCAACTTCTTTACTCCTACTTACTACTACTACCACTCCTAATTAGTACTCCTACTTCTACTTACTAATACCACTTCTTCTTACTCCTTAGTGCTACTGCTTCTTACTCCTACTTACAACTTCTACTTACTTACTACTATTTTCTTACTCCTACTTACTTACTATTACTTCTTACAACTACTTACAACTAGCACAACATAATTTCTTACTCCTAAACTTACTACTACTTCTTACTCCTAATTAGTACTCCTACCTACTATTACTACTAATACCACTTCTTCTTACTCCTTATGCTATGCTTCTTACTCCTACTTACAATTCTACTTACTACTACTATTTCTTACTCCTACTTACTACTATTATTCTTACAACTACTTACAACTAGCACAAAACTTCTTACTCCTACTTACTACTACTTCTTACTCCTAATTAGTACTCCTACTTCTACTTACTAATACCACTTCTTCTTTTACTCCTATTCCAAACTTAGTGCTACTGCTTCTTACTCCTACTTACAACTTCTACTTACTACTACTATATCTTACTTCTACTTACTACTATTACTTCTTACAACTACTTACAACTAGCACAACTTCTACTTACTACTACTACCACTTCTTCTTACTCCTTAGTGCTACTGCTTCTTACTCCTACTTACAACTTCTACTTACTACTACTATTTCTTACTCCTACTTACTACTATTACTTCTTACAACTACTTACAACTAGCACAACTTCTTACTCCTACTTACTACTACTTCTTACTCCTAATTAGTACTCCTACTTCTACTTACTACTACCACTTCTACTTACTACTACTTCTACTTACTACTACTACCACTTCTACTTACTACTACTACTATTTCTTACTCCTACTTACTACTATTACTTCTTACAACTACTTACAACTAGCACAACTTCTTACTCCTACTTACTACTACTTCTTACTCCTAATTAGTACTCCTACTTCTACTTACTAATACCACTTCTTCTTACTCCTTAGTGCTACTGCTTCTTACTCCTACTTACAACTTCTACTTACTACTACTATTTCTTACTCCTACTTACTACTATTACTTCTTACAACTACTTACAACTAGCACAACTTCTTACTCCTACTTACTACTACTTCTTACTCCTAATTAGTACTCCTACTTCTACTTACTAATACCACTTCTTCTTACTCCTTAGTGCTACTGCTTCTTACTCCTACTTACAACTTCTACTTACTACTACTATTTCTTACTCCTACTTAATACTAGTACTTCTTATTCCCTACTTACTACTATTTCTCACTCCTACTTACTACTACTACTACTTCTTACTTGTACATACTACTACTATTTCTCACTCCTACTTACTACTACTACTATTTCTTACTTGTACTTACTACTACAATTTCTTACTCTTACTTACTACTACTACTATTTCTTACTCCTACTTACTACTACTAATACTTCATACTTGTACTCACTACTCCTATTTCTTACTCCTACTTACTAATCCTACTTACTACTACTACTTCTTACTTGTACTTACTACTACTATTTCTTACTCCCACTTACTACTACTACTATATCTTACTTCTATTTACTACTACTACTACTACTACTACTACTACTACTACTACTACTACTACTACTACTACTACTACTACTACTACTACTACTACTACTACTACTACTACTACTACTTCTTACTACTAATACTACTTCTTACTTCTACTTACTACTACTACTACTACTATTTCTTACTTCTACTTACTACTACTACAAATTACTTCTACTTACTTCTACTACTATTTCTTACTTCAAATTACTACTACTATTTTTTACTCCTATCTACTACAACTACTATTTCTTACTTGTACTTACTACTACTACTATATCTTACTTCTGTTTACTACTACTACTACTTCTTACTCCTACTTACTACTACTAATACTTCATACTTGTACTCACTACTCCTATTTCTTACTCCTACTTACTACTACTACTTCTTACTTGTACTTACTACTGCTATTTCTTACTCCCACTTACTACTACTACTATATCTTACTTCTGTTTACTACTACTACTACTACTACTTCTTACTTCTAGTTACTACTACTACTATTTCTTACTTCTACTTGTAACTACTATTTCTTACTTCTAGTTACTACTACTATTCTTCTTCTTCTTCCATCCTTAGCCATCAACCGGCAAAGCAGTATGTGGCCAGTACGCCTAGTGGCATCTTAGGGCAACAACAAATTGATCAATCTATCGCTGTTTCCACCACGCCTAGTGGCGTCTTTGTGGAACAAAAACAGACCAAACAATCTATCATTGTTTCCGTAATCAGATTGGTTGGCAAGCAGGTGATCAACCCACTGTGCGAAGTTTTTTTACGGGATGGGGTAAACAGCCCCATGCCCAACCCTCCTTAGTCGCTTTTTACGACATGCGTGGTAGGGTGCAGTGTTACTATTCTTTGCTCCCCTTTCGGGCCCCGGTAACACACGGGTGACTACTACTATTACTTACTCGTATTTACTACTACTATTTCTTACTCCTACTTACTACTACTATTTCTTACTTTTACTTACTACTACTACTACTACTACTACTTCTTACTTCTACTTATTACTACTACTACTACTACTACTACTACTACTACTACTACTACTACTACTACTACTACTACTACTACTACTACTACTACTACTACTACTACTACTACTACTACTACTTCTTACTTCTCCTTACTACTACTACTTCTTACTCCTACTTACTACTACTACTACTACTACTACTACTACTACTACTACTACTACTACTACTACTACTACTACTACTACTACTACTACTACTACTACTACTACTACTGTTACTTCTTACTTCTACTTATTACTACTATTTGTTACTCCTACTTACTACTAATACTACTTCATACTTCTACTTGCTAATGCTACTATTTCTTACTCCTACTTACTACTACTATTTCCTATGCCTACTTACTACTACTACTACTTCTTACTCCTACTTACTACTACTTCTAACTCCTATTTACTACTACTACTTCTAACTCCTACTTACTACTACTTCTTACTCCTACTTACTACTTCTACTATTTCTGACTCCTACTTAGTACTACCTCCTCTTTCTGCTGCTTACTACTACTACTACTACTACTACTACTACTACTACTACTACTACTACTACTACTACTACTACTACTACTACTACTACTACTTTTTCTTTCTACTACTTTCTACTACTATATAGATATATATTTTAATTAATATATACTACAGGTTCTGGATTATACATATGCCTTTCTCTCTGTAATGATTAATTCACTTATGAATTTGCCAAAATCACTATATACAAATTTAATGCTCAATTACTTTGAAACAAATGTACACAAATATGAAATGGTAATTATGAGAAATTATGGTTCATCATAGATCTCTGTTTGGGAGAGGAAAATATAGTCTTCTGAGGTGGCCTGCTAAACTTAGCTTCCAAATTGTTGAACTGTTGGTGCTGCTGGTTCCGTTACTTCGTCTCTATGGCAAGGTCACATCTCCAAAGGATTCTGGATGTAACAGCTTCCGGTCAAGGCAGGGATCTTCACCACCCGTGCGATGTAGGTTTAACGTGTCGATCTCAAGCTTCGAACCACAGACTTGTACAGGTGGTAACGTGGGTAGAACCTCAAATGGTCTCTCTAATTCGTGCTACCAACCTAGTATCTAGGCAAATCTTAGACGTCTTGCTCAGGTAAATAGTCTTGGCAACTTAACGCAGATGTCTCGAAAACACGTCTGGGATATTATTTTTCATTCTAGAATTCCTCTGTGACTTGTGAGTAGTTTCTATATGAATCCAGTTCCATATTAATATTGACGAGTTTCCTTTTCCAGTGGATAAAAGATGCTCTGATACGTTTTTTCGTTCCTAAAAATTCAGAATCCTGACTATCTTTTTATGTGGCAAGGTCCGAGCTGTCAACTTTGACGATTTCAGGAATGCAGTGTCGTATGCTAGATGGTCTACGTTATATCGTAGCTCTCGGCCCACGCTTGTTGCATGGCGCTCTGACAAATCTTCCAATCGCGTGGTTGTTTATTGGCGCCTCAAATGTCAGCCAATACATTCAAAGTTCATATTATGAAAATGTTTCCTCATGCAGTATTCTGTATGACTCATGCGTTTGAAAATATCAAACAGTCATCCTCCGTATATGGTGTCACGGATTGCCTCCCCTGCTTTGCAGTAGTGGTCCAACAATGGCCAAAACCCAAGAGTATTTAAATGGGTCGTCAAAGGTGTTTACCTTCGCACAAGATTACTCTTGGCAGAGATGTAGATAGAAGTGTAATGATGCTTCTATCCGAAAGGAGCATTCACAAGACAATTCAGAAGTCAAGAACCATGCGGCATAGCACTGAGCAATTGTTAACTTATATCTGTCCGTCGCCTTTTGTGAAGGATTTAAGCAATGGTTTTTAGCTCCTTTCAAGCCCCCAGCTGAGTTAATTCAGCGAATTCCTCTTATAATGGTATAGCTCTGTTTAGAGGTAAATATATGTATATATATATATATATATATATATATATATATATATATATATATATATATATATATATATATATTATATTCTGGCTCATACGTTTGCTTTCATACATATAAAAAACTGGAGCGACTATGATCTATGATTGTTTAGTTTTAAAACAACATGTAACAATTTTAATAATGAATTAGTCTTAAACAGTTAAAATAAATATGAAAAATATTGGTGGAATTTTGCTATAAATACAAGTTTTCGTCACTGAGACGTGGGTGAGGATTTATCAAAGTCCGTTGCTTTTGCCTTTTGTACCAGAAAACGTAATTCTTGGTGAGTCCTGTCGCCGTGGTTTTCGTCACTTCTTGGTGATGAGTGTACTTCTCTCACACGAGTGATGTAGTAACTTCAGTACTTCGAACCGTCTGATAACTTGTAACCACGTACCTATATTTTTGGATTATACACAATCTCCTCGCACAGGTTTCGGATGGACACGAGCAAATTTTGGTGCATATGCTCTCGAATCAATTTCGTCTGAGAAATTCCTCTTATGACGGTGTTCTATGAATCACTTGGTCTGGGATATTATTTCTCTTATGACTGGTGATCCAATTTCTAGGTTTCCAGTCTCTGTATTTATAAAGGCTGGCTTACTTTTTAAGGTTTTAAGTCTCCCAAATACTTCGATCTGTCACTTATAAGTATGGAATTCTAGGTCCGATCCTTCTCTTTCTGGCTTTTTGGGGGTTGCTCGTTTGAAGTTGCGAAGCTGTCTGTTCTGAGTCTCTGAGTTCGCTAGATTTTATTTTCAGTTTCCAGTTCACATCACAGATTGTACTTCCCGGCAAACTTGCAAATGAGATTCATTGTATAGTCCAGCACTCACTTCAATCCAATCATAAGCTCTTTTTCGCACAACGTGGGTTGGGGTGTTTAAATTCATAATTTCCCCCGCGTGTTTAAAATATTAAATTTAATATTCCTGTGATAAGAGGTTTTGATGTTACTAAATATGGGCTATCCTGGACAAATAGATGTATCAGAGGATACCATAATTGTGCCAGATAAGAGACTGGTCTTATAGGTAATACCCCCTTCTCTTTAAAGAGCAAGGGTGTATAGACAATCCAGGTGAGGTCAGACTATGTAAGTTCCCAGAGTAAAGACTGATGATGATGTTCTCTGGGTCCCTAACTGTCACCTCTTTAGATCTCACCAGGACTAAAGAATCTGTGTGGTGTGTTATGGCAAGGTGTCTAGGGTAATGTAGTAAATGTATTTAATTTCAAAACAGAACTTTAACTCAATGAAAATTAAGTAAATACGACTGTTTGAAAAGTTTAGATATATATAGAGATATATACAATTTAATGTTCCTGTACCTCAAACTTTTGGGTCAGGAATTCTCAAAATCAAGACATGTGTATTTACAAAATAGAACTAAATATGTTGGACACTCTGTCCATGTCTTTTAAACAAAATAGGTCACTAAAATGTCTACACCCAGTTCTTGTTTCTATGCTTGATAATACCACTATTCTGTAATTGGAAGGTCTGTTGTTTTCATCCCTCCAAGGTAAAGTTTATTGTGTGGAATTGGATTTGAATGAACTATCATGTGCCTTTTGTGAAGGACTTATCTTGAACTTTATTGATACAGTTGGCTCATAAGTATTCAGGTTCACCAAAACGTTGTGCCTCCTGGACGAAGATGAGGAGTTTAGCTGCAGGTTATAGTATGAGCATTCAACTCCCTCGTGTTCTTCTTCCCCAGGTTTCTGCAACAACTAGGTCTTTGTAATTCAACCCTCAAGTAAAGAATCTTCACATACACAGGCTAACCAGCCGTAAAGGGCTATAGCAATGATCTGTCAGAACAGACGGCAAAAGCTTGTCCCTTCTGTCTTTTTCAAGCAGGTCAGCTTGGCATGGAAGTTTTCGATTTATGGCGGACTATACAAGACGTTGTAACTTTTTATCACCCTAACCCCGACCAATCGGATGACGAGTTTAAAAAATTAACTTTTTCCTAGGCTATAGAATTAAGCATTTTAAAGCGTGTTTGTCTAATCTGACCGAATTTGTTTATTTTATATCATAGTTATTTGTGAACCGATTTTAATTATCAAAAGTGATAATTAAACAGCCAATTATTCTCTATCGTTCTATGTAGTTTTCCTTTATTTATTCCTTTGCATTCAAAAGGGGTTAATTTTTGTGTGATTAAAGTTGATCTTAACCTGATGTGAAAATATTACTAAATTAAATTTTTCTACGTCAGGATAATTTTGTATGAGGGAATCTCTATGTGTATATGTTAAGCAATATCAGCGCTATAATTTGAAATATCTCTTGCATTTCAAGTATCTTTTGTTATCAAGAAAAAAATTATTTAAGTTCGGTCAAAAACGCAAAATAGGCATTATTTCCACTTCAACCAAAAATTTTGTCATTACAAAAAAGAGGTAACGATTTGATTGGTTGTTAAATTTTACTACGTTCATCGATAAATATTGGGATGGGTGTGTGAGGGGGGGGGGGGGGGGGGTAACTTTTAACTTGTTTTCTTAGAAAAATTCAAATACTCTTAGTTAAATGTTGGCGGTAAATTTGACTAGACCCTCAGACAAATTTCAAATACTGTAGTTATTTATAGATTTTAAATAAGTTAGCTAGTACGTTTTAAGCGGGGAATTTGAGCGTGTTGTGATACAGATACACTTCACTACAATTCCCACACGTGACCTCTTTATAATAAGACGTAATATTTCCGGTGACGTCTTTTGCACTCTCACAAACAAATGTGTGAACTGATTACCTGTCTCAATGCCTTCCGTCAAGATTGTCTGGCCAGACAGATTATCTGCGATGATCACACACAGGTATGGTCCCGTGAAACGATTTTCTCATTATCGCCTGTGTGTGTGAATACGGTATCCCATTCATCCTCGTACGAGACCATATTGTCAGACGAAGATCATCTCCTATCAAAGGTGTTCAGACTGATAGAATGAGATAAACATATTACCGCTGACCGGTGATAATAACCGGGTATTGTTACGAAAATACCACAGTTCACCTGGCGGAACATAAATAAGTATGAGGAGGGGTAAAGCAAAATGTAAGAGATAAAGATAGTCCCATAGCAGATACTTCTGTAGGAGAGTGGAGTGTTAGAGACTTCACCCTATTAGATTCAGCATAGAGCAAAATAATAAATGAAAGGGCAAATAATTGCCATATAAGCAATCGGATAGAAAAATTAAGAAGAAATGATACTGCCGGAGGGCTGAAGGAGTGAGAGATCACACAAAAGAGCATGTTCAGACGTTCTGTGACATATGGAGTTGCTACATCCGACAATTCTTGGTAATATTTACATTACAACTTCTTACATTTTTCCTGTCGAGTCGGAAGTAATTATGGAATCTTAGGAAACACTTCATGCTCGCATTTACCTGGAGTCAATGTGGTATTATCACGTTTTAGGGACTCAGTTAATCTCTCAGGGATGGGCGATACGCTTGTCTGGCCCTGTCATGCATCGAAGCGTGAAACGGGAATGTCACAGTATAAATATTATAGAATATTAAGCTGGTCACGCTGTAGAGTGTCGACCTTATTTTAATTTAAAACCCGTTTGGTCGGTTGGGCCAGAGCGGAAGAGTATAAAATTTTTGGAGGGAAGACATTCTAGGAGATGTCTACCGTCCCGTGAGGACGCTGTCCCTTTGTCAGCTGTGGTGCTGGGATTATGTGAATGCCATTTTGGTTTATATTTCTTGCCGATTTTCAGGTGGTCAGGATTATTTGGTATACTGCTAGAACGTTGGTGTAAGTTCTAGTGGTTTTTTCCTGGATATTATTTATGTTAAGTATCTTGCATTCATGTAGTGCTTTGCTTCAGTACAGGGCTTAGCTAGTGAGCGAAAGTCATTGTGTAGTCACTGGATAGATTAGATCGGTGATTATGTTACTGCTATATTGAGCTGTTGATTATGGCAAGTAGTTTGGCAGTTCCATTGCATCGTTATTCTATGTGTATTATTAGCCGTGTGTGGCTTCTGTGTGTGCGCAATATTTATTAAAGGGACCAAACCTGTTTCAGGTGTTATTGCATTATTCATGTCAGCTATTGTGTACTGTGGTCTTACCTTTAGACAGCGGGCTAAGAGTCTAGTCTGAGTATATATTAAACCCATAGACCAGTAGAGAGTATATTCTGACAGTGAACAATAACAGTAGGGGAAAAGAGAGTGCTAACAAAAGAATAATGCAACTAATTCAGTACGCACAACAAATGTAGTTCAGTACTGCCGGAGAAGAGAAGAGATCGCACAAATTATGTCACATACTCCTACTTATTACTAGTAGTTCTTCTTATTCCTACTTACTACAACTAATTCTTAGAAATACTTGCTACTACTAATACTTCTTACTCCTACTTACTATTACTACTTACTCTTATTTACTACTACTACTTACTCTTATTTACTACTACTATTTCTTACTCCTACTTACTACTACTTCTTACTCCTCTTTACTCTTTGTCACGAAATGGATTTAGGACTAGAGACTGTCTACATATAGTGACAAGACAATAGTAAGAAGAAAGACTGAAATGATAGATTCAGATAGAAATATAGTGCAAAATGTGAAAGTTGAGACCATTGGCTCTGAGGTTGAGAACCGAGGTTGATTCTTTCCTCGCCACTTCGGACGTTTAAATTGCTATGGCCTCGAACCACCTCTAACTACCCTACGGGGATAAGGTTCAATTAAGATTCACAAACACCAAGGTACAGACAACATATAGCTACTGTACTAAAGGAAATGACTGATGCCAGCTACAATTTATACAAGTTTATTATACACCTATAAACAAACATATGCATGTCAAATACAAAAAATGCGAGGATGCACACCTGAAACAAAATCAAGCACAGTTAAAAATGCATCAACCCCAACCCTTCTCCCACAATTGCAACCTGTATGGAGAAAGAAGGTAATGTTAACTGAAATGAACTCCACTGCACTTGATGTCGCCTACACTCCAAACTAGCTGTTCTAAATTCTAACTCTAACTCTAAGTCCACTGATAGCTGGAACGACTGCGAAGTGACTACACAATCTCTGCACAGACTTCGGTTCTACACAGCCTATCCTGGAATCTCCTGAACACAACTAACTGCACCTCTAAACTTCAGCAGCTGTCCTCTGCTATGATTCACCAAAACTAACAGTTCTGCCTATCTGTGCTGACTTCAGTAGAGAGAATGTTTACCCTCTCTCTCTCCACTAACTCTGGAATTGATGACTGAGGTTTAACAGAACCCCACTGGATTCTGGACTGGAACTGTAGCTGACTTCTACCACTCTGAAATTACCTGCCCGAGTACCTATAACTGGGCCGTCGGCTTTATTATGGCCGTGAAGAAACGAACATAAAAATTACAACGCTGGCAGCCTGCCAAATCTGCGTGTGTAACGAGCGTCAGAGCTCAGGATTTATCCACAAAAAATCCTATTCGCTGGAAAATGTCTTCCCCTGGCTGGGAAAACGTATTTTCTTCCTCTCCTTCCACTACTGGCAACTAACGTAAAACCCTTGCGGTTCTGCGAATGCCCCAACTTTGCCGTGGGAGAAATTTTGTGGTCTCAAAATTCCGCTCTCATTCTCACAAAACCGGTACCTGCTGTTTTAGACAAAACAAAACAACAGCTAAACAAACCATAATAATACATTTAAAATAACAATTAACTTCCTTACTCTTCACCACGTAACTCCCCTCTCTACCTGAGCCTACAAAGTAAACATTGGCTAACCCAGATCGCTTGTTCTGTCTGACTAACTCCGAGCAACAACAATATTTTCAATGGCCCGTACTGTGGCCTACTTTTTACGCTGACACTAATGCTGTAATGTTTAATACAAAATAAAACTAGCCCTCTCTAGGAATTCCTAAAATTCCCGTCAGTATGATTAATCACCTCAAAATTGAAATAAAATATTATTCCCTTAACATAAATAAATTTCATCTCCATCTTCTGAATACACAGAATAACAAAGCACAATCAATAACCTATAACCCTGTTTACGCTAGCATCTACATGCCGTCAAAAGTTATACATAATGGTTATCAATTAAATCTCAGTAGTTACAACACGTGGTTACAATTTTATGACCACGTGCTTCTCTCCCCCTCGTCCCTCTGAACATCGTATCAATAAAGATACCGTAACCACGCGCTCCTGCATACATATTCATTACTGATAGCACACACGTGCTCCAATTAATACCTCTATCACTTCCGTTCACAGATATATGCGTAACTATATAAATAGCGAGCATCAATACTCTCACTAAAATCACAAATAAAAATACACATTACACACGCTCCCGACTATTCTGTAAATACATATGATTCGCAGATGCGAGTTTCTCTCCCGACCGACTTTGCAATAATACAAAGCGGTGATATCTCAACTTTTAAACCATGCCGCTATTCCTTCAACAAGGAATTAAATGGACCTATAAAGTTTCTCAAGTCTATCACTAAGATCGTATTTGATGGCTCTGGCTTTAAGAATTAACATTAAACTTAAACTGCCCAAAGAAACTTAAATGATCGGCTAGGACTAGAAAAATTAAATAAAGTCCTCACGCAAAAATTCATGCTTACCAAATCTCGAATGTCCAACTGAAGGCAATCGACAATATGCTTCTGGCACCCGGCTTTGGCAATTTTTCATTAAAAGAGAAAGAGGCTATGAAATATAGGCCTTTTATAATCAAGACCCCCACGCGCCGACTTCATGACGTCATATGCGCGGCGTGGTTCTAAAGCCAATCGGAGCTCTGCATTTCAACTGCAGTTATCTCTCAGCCAATCAGAACCTTAGATCTTTCTGATGCAACCAGTTTCTGCTAGACAAAGAACCGGGAATTGGTCCTAGCCCTATACTGCGGAAATGAAGCAAAAATGGCCGCAAATAATTTAACTCCCGAAAAATGCGTATATGGCCACGCAATATCTTTAAAAAAAGGACACTGGTGCAAATCCTGATCTAGCCTCTATAATCTTAATCTAGAATAATACTTTCTAATTCCCTACACCCCCATTCTAAACACATAGATCAAACTCCATCCTGATCTCATCTTGAAAAAACGTAAATAATAGAAGGAGAAGAAACATGGAGAAGGATTACCTGTAATCCCTCCTAAAAATAGTGAACTAAACGCAAGGAGAAAAAGACATGGGCCATTTGAAAGACAGAATCTCAGTACTCTCGTCACACTATTCCTACTTTTTACTCCTATTTCTTCATACTACCACTAACACTTCTTACTTCTACTTACTACTACTACTTCTACTTACTGCTACTTCTACTTACTACTACTACCACTTCTACTTACTACTACTACTACTTCTACTTACTACTACTTCTACTTACTACTACTACTACTTCTACTTACTACTACTTCTACTTACTACTACTACTACTTCTACTTACTACTACTTCTACTTACTACTACTTCTACTTACTACTACTTCTACTTACTACTACTACCACTTCTACTTACTGCTACTTCTACTTACTACTACTACCACTTCTACTTACTACTACTACTACTTCTACTTACTACTACTTCTACTTACTACTACTACTACTTCTACTTACTACTACTTCTACTTACTACTACTACTACTACTACTACTACTACTACTACTACTACTACTACTACTACTACTACTACTTCTACTTACTACTACTTCTACTTACTACTACTACTACTTCTACTTACTACTACAAACAACTACTACTTACTACTTACTACCACTTCACTTACAAACTGCTACTTCTACTTTACTACTACTACCAACTTCTACTTACTACTACAACCTCTACTTACTACTACTACCAACTTCTACTTAACTAATCCTTCTACTACTACTACTACCCCACTCTACTACTTTCTACTAACTCTACTACTACTAACTAAACTCACTACTTAACTACTAACTACTACTCTAAACTACTACTACTACTAAATACTTTACTTACTACTACTTCTACTTACTACTACTACACTACTAACTAACTTACCACTTACTACCTTACTATGCTACTAACTACTTACTATTCTTACTAACTACTTCTACTATCTAAACTCTACTACTACTACTACTACTTCTACTACAAAACTAACTACTTCCACTTACTAACCTAACACTAACTACTTAACAACTATACTACTACTACTACCAACTCTACTTACTACTAACTAAACCAAAATTGCCTACTACTACTACTTCTACTACTACTACTAACAACTACTACTAATAAACTCTCTCTACTTCTACTGACTACTATACTTCAAAACTACTAACTTACTACTACTACTACTACTAACTATCTTAACTACTACTTAACTTTATTCAACTAAACACTTAACTAAACTTACTACTACTACTACTTACTCTACTAACTACTACTACTTTACTACTATACTACTTAAACTACTTACTACTATCCTACTAACTACTACTACTACTACTACTACTACTACTATCTACTTACTACTACTGGGACCCCTACTTTACTTCTACTCTACTTACTACTAAACACTTCTACTTACTACTACTTAACTACTTACTACTTACTACTAAACTACTTTAACTACTACTAAACTTTACTACTTTATTACTACTTACGTTACTAACTCTAACTTAACAACTATCCACTACTTACTTATTTACTTACTACTACTTTACTACTAACTTCTACTTACTACTACTACTATACTAACTACTACTACTACTATTCTTCTAAACTTCTACTTACTACTATTACTTTTACTTACTACTTACTACCACTTTCTACTACTAACTACTTACTACTAACTATACTAACTTTAAAACTATACTTACATACTAACTACTTACTACTACTTAACTTAACCTAAACATACTAAACTATACTTTACTGACTACTTACTACTACTTTACTACTTACTACACTACTTCTACTTACTACTAACTTTACTACTACTACTACTACTAAACTACTTCTACTTACTAACTTACTTACTTCTACTATTACTACTACTACTATTACTTAACTACTAATTTACCTTACTTACTACTACTTAAATACTACTACTACTCTACTTAAACTACTAACTAAACTTACTACTTACTTACACTACTACACTAAACTAACTATAATTCTAACTACTACTACTATCTAACTAACTATTACTACTACTTCTACTACTTAAACTACTACACTACAACTACTAACTACTTACTACTACTACTACTTTACTTACTACTACTACTAACTTACTACTTACTCACTACTACTATTACTACTAATACTACTATACTACTACTACTACTACTACTACTAACTTACTACTACTACTAAAACTTACTACTTTCTACTACTAACTACTACTACTACTAACTTACTAACTTACTACTACTACTACTACTACTACTACTACTATTCTAACTACTACTTACTACTACTTAACTACTTACTCCTTCTAACTTCTATTTACTAACTTCTACTACAAACTTACTAAACTAAAACTACTTACTACTACTACTACTAATTACTACTACTATCTACTTACTTTTTACTACTACTACTACTACTACTACTACTACTACTACTACTACTACTACTACTAACCTTACTACTTACTAAACTTAAACTACTCTATACTACTACTACTAAACTACTACTACTAACTATACTAACTAACAAAAAACTACTACTAACTACTACTACTCTACTTACTATACTACTATTCTACTAATACTACTTACTTACTAACTCAATAATTACTACCACTTACTACTACTTACTAAACTACTACTTAATAACTCTTACTACTACTAACTACTTAACTACTAACTTACTACTATTACTACTACTTACTAACTTTATACATAACTATAACCACTATCTTAATTACTTACTACTTACTATATCTACTAAAATTCCTAACTACTACTAATACTACTACTTCTACTTACACTTACTTACTACTACTACTTTACTAAACTCTACTACTAACTACTACTACTACTATCTACTACTAACTACTTAACTACTACTACTACTTCTAAACTTAACTTACTAACTAAACTCTACCTTAACTACTTACTACTAACTAACTTTTTAACTACTACTTTAAACTACTACTAAACTCTACTACTACATTACTACTACTACTTTTACTACTTACTTACTACTAAAACTACTACTTACTAACTTCTACTTACAACTACTACTAAAACTACTAAACTAACAACTACTTACTACTACTACTACTACTAATTACTAAACTTTAACTTACTACTACTACTACTAACTTTAATCTACTACTCTACTACTACTAATACTACTACTCTACTACTGCCGCCACTACTCTACTACTACTACTACTACTACTACTACTACTACTACTACTACTACTAATACTACACTAACTAAACTTCTACTAAATTACTTTACTACTAAACACAATACTTACTAACTAACTTTACTACTACTTACTACTACTACTTACTACTACTACTACTACTACTATACTACTACTACTACTACTACTACTACTACTACTACTACTACTACTACTACTATTACTACTACTATTACTACTCCTACTACTCCTACTACTACTACTACTACTACTACTACTACTACTACTACTACTACTACTACTACTACTACTACTACTACTACTACTACTAATACTTCTACTACTACTAATACTTCTACTACTAATACTTCTACTACTAATAAAACTACTACTACTACTACTACTACTACTACTACTACTAAATTACTTACTACTTAACTACTTACTTACTACTTACTTAACTACTACTCAACTCTACTAAACTACTTCCTAACTACTACTACTACTACTACTAACTACTTACTACTACTACTACTACCTAACTAACTACTAATACTACTCTATACTACTACTACTACTACTACTACTACTACTACTACTACTACTACTTACTAACTACTATACTACTTACTACTATCTACTTTACTATACTACTAACTACTTAACTTACTACTACTTACTACTTACTACTTAACTACTACTACTACTACTACTACTACTACTACTACTACTACTACTACTACTACTAACTAACTACTACTACTACTACTTACCTAACTACTTACTTACTACTACTTCTACTACTACTACTTCTAACTTAATACTACTACTAAACTACTACTACTTACTACTACTTTACTACTACTACTACTAAACTCTAAAACTATACTACTAACTACTACTACCTACTAAACTACTACTCTACTTACTACTACTTTCTACTACTACTCCTAACTACTACTACTTACTACTACTAACATCTACTTACTACTACTACTACTACTACTAACTTCCTACTAACTCTACTTACTACTTACTACTACTACTCACTTTTAACTACTTTAACTACTTCACTTACTACTAACAATGAACTACTACTACTACTAACTTACTTACTACTAAACCCTACTTACAAACCCTACTTCTACTACTACTACTACTTACTAACTACTTACTACTACTACCTACTACTATTACTACTTATAACTATACTACTCTACTTACTACTACTACTTACTACTACTAAACAACTTATACTTAAACTACTACAAATCTACTACTACTACTACTACTACTACTACTACTACTACTACTACTACTACTACTACTACTACTACTACTACTACTACTACTACTACTACTACTACTACTACTACTACTACTTCTACTTAATACTACTACTACTACTACTACTACTACTACTACTACTACTACTACTACTACTACTACTACTACTACTACTACTACTACTACTACTACTACTACTACTACTACTACTACTACTACTACTACTACTACTACTACATTACTACTACTACTACTACTACTACTACTACTACTACTACTACTACTACTACTACTACTACTACTACTACTACTACTACTACTACTACTACTACTACTACTTTACTTCTACTATACTATTAACCTACGTTTACCTACTTCTAAAACTACTACTACTTAAACTACTCTACTACTACTAACTAATTACTAACTAACTAACTTATTACTACTACTTCTACTACTAACTACCTACTACTTTACTACTACTACTACTAACTACTAACTACTACTACTACATACTTACTACTACTACATACTACTTACTACTTACTACTACTAATCTACTACTAACCACTACTACTAACTACTAACTACTACTAACTACTAAAAATACTATCTTACTACTACTCTACTTACTACTACTTCTACTTACTACTAACTACTACCCTAATTACTACTAACTACTACTTACTACTACTACAACTACTTCTACTTAATACTACTAACCTACTAACTGCTACTTTACTACTAAACTTCTCAACTACTAAAACTATACTACTACTTACTACTACTACTACTTACTACTACTACTACTAACTTACTACTACACTACTTACTACTACTAATTACTTACTACAAACCTAACTTACTACTATCACTACTACTATTATTAACTTCTACTACTTACTTCTACTTACTACTACTACCACTCTCTACTACTAATACTACTACTACTACTACTACAACTACTATACTTACTACAACTACTTTACTAAGTACTACTACTACTAACTAAAACCACTTTACTAACATTACTAACTAACTTCTACTTACTACACGCTAACTTACTAAATCTACTTACTACTAATTACTACTCACTAAACTACTAAGAATTCTACTACTTATTACTATACTCTATACCTACTACTACCACTTCTACTACCCTCTACTTCTACTTACTACTACTACTCACTACTACTAACTACTCTACTACTACTTCTACTTTACTACTACTACAACTTCCTATACTTATTACTACTACTTCTACTTACTACTACTACTTCTACTAACTATACCCTTCTACTTGCACTTTACTACTACTACTTCTACTTAACTACTTCTACTTTACTACTCTACTACTTACTAACTTACTGCTACTACCCTACTTACTACTACTACTATTACTACTTATTGAAACTAACTACTACTAAACTACTACTACTCTATACTTCCTACACTACTACTACTTCTACTACTACTACTACCACTACGTCTACTTACTGCTCTACTAATCTACTAACTACTACTACCACTACTCTACTTACTACTACTTACCTACTTACTACTACTACCACTTTACTTACTACTAACTACTACTACACTACTTCTACTACTACTTACTAACTTCTAACTTACTACTACTCTACAAACTACAACTAACTTCTACTTACTACAACTACCACTTTACTACTGCTACCCTAAACTACTTACTAAACTAACTCAACTAAACCACTACACCTAAAATCATTACTACACTACTACTACACAACTACTACTACTGCTATTAACTTCTACTATACTACTACTTACTACTAAACTCTACTATAACTTACTTACTACTTACTAATTCTAACTTTACTACTACTATACTTTCTACTTCTACTGCCTAAAACTTCTTACTAAAACTACTACTACTAACTTCTACTTACTGCTACTACTACTCTACTAAACTACTACTTCAACAACTACTTACTAAACCCCTACTACTCACCACTACTACTACTGTACTATCTACTTACCAACTACTAATAAACTAACTACTACTTCTACTACTTACTACTACTACTACCACTTCTACTTACTACTACTACCACTTCTACTTACTACTACTTCTACTTACTACTACTACCACTTCTACTTACTGCTACTTCTACTTACTACTACTACCACTTCTACTTACTGCTACTTCTACTTACTACTACTACCACTTCTACTTACTACTACTTCTACTTACTACTACTACCACTTCTACTTACTACTACTTCCACTTCTACTTACTGCTACTTCTACTTACTACTACTACCACTTCTACTTACTACTACTACTACTTCTACTTACTACTACTACCACTTCTACTTACTGCTACTTCTACTTACTACTACTTCTACTTATTGCTACTTCTACTTACTACTACTACTTCTACTTATTGCTACTTCTACTTACTACTACTACTACTTCTACTTACTACTACTTCTACTTACTACTACTTCTACTTACTACTACTACTACTTCTACTTATTGCTACTTCTACTTACTACTACTACTACTTCTACTTATTGCTACTTCTACTTACTACTACTACTACTTCTACTTATTGCTACTTCTACTTACTACTACTACTACTTCTACTTATTGCTACTTCTACTTACTACTACTACCACTTCTACTTACTACTACTTCTACTTACTACTACTACCACTTCTACTTACTGCTACTTCTACTTACTACTACTACCACTTCTACTTACTACTACTTCTACTTACTACTACTACCACTTCTACTTACTGCTACTTCTACTTACTACTACTACCACTTCTACTTACTGCTACTTCTACTTACTACTACTACTTCTACTTACTACTACTACCACTTCTACTTACTGCTACTTCTACTTACTACTACTACCACTTCTACTTACTACTACTACCACTTCTACTTACTGCTACTTCTACTTACTACTACTACCACTTCTACTTACTACTACTTCTACTTACTACTACTTCTACTTACTACTACTACCACTTCTACTTACTGCTACTTCTACTTACTACTACTACCACTTCTACTTACTGCTACTTCTACTTACTACTACTACCACTTCTACTTACTACTACTTCTACTTACTACTACTTCTACTTACTACTACTACCACTTCTACTTACTACTACTACTACTTCTACTTACTACTACTACTACTACTTCTTACTCCTCTTTACTACTACTACTGTTTACTACTACTACTTTTTACTACTACTACTGTTTACTACTACTACTTTTTACTACTACTACTTCTTACTCCTACTTACTACTATTACTTCTTACTCTACTTAATACTACTACTTATTATTAAAACCATGATATCATCGTTCACTCGCTGTTCTCTCTGCAGTTTTGTTTTCCTGGAAGTTTCTACAGGACTGAGTAGCCTGTCTCATACCCAACCTCTATTAGTCGCCTTTTACGATATGCTTTGCAAGTTACAGTGTTCTTTTCTACCCTTTGAGGCCCGGGTAACAACTCCACAACGAAGGTTGGCTGTAATGGATCTCCAACGTCTTCTGTCTCTTGTCTTGGTGGTGCACTCTGATAGACTCTTTCCTGTCCATCTCTTGATGTTATCTTCCCACTTATAGCGCTGTCTTCCCCTTGCACGTTTGCCTTCAACTCTCCCTTCTGTTATGGTCTTCTGCAAGGTGTTATGCCTTTTTACGTGGCCAAAGTATTTTAGCTGCCGAACTTTGACCTCCCTCATTAGTTCTCTTTTCATAGCTAGATTTTCTAGGACCTCCTTATTTGTTTTCATCTCTTTCCATGAGATACGCCCCATTCTTCTATATATCCACATTTCAAGAGCCTCAATTCTTTCTTCCAAATGCTTATTCATCGTTCATGTTTCTGCACCATACAGAAATGCAGAATATAAATAACACTTTATGATTCTCAGTTTTAATTTGTGAGATAACTGGATGTCAGTATATGTTTCATGTTGTTGAATGTAGCTTTGGCCATTCCTATTCTCCTCTTGATTTCTGTTTCACATCTGCCATCTTCTGTTATTATATGACCAAGATATACGTAGCTCTTGACTTGTTCCAGGATCTTCCCACCAATGCTTACCTTCAGTGTGGGTTTATCGTCTGTTTTGCTAATTATCATAGTTTTTGTTTTCTCAATATTAATGTCGAGTCCACATTCATGACTTATACTGTTCACTTGCTTCACCAGTTCCCTAACTCCCGTTCGCTTTCAGCTAACAACACGGTATATCTGCATATCTAAGGTTGTTTATTGACCTTCCACTGATGTTCAGTCCTGGTATTTCCTGTATCTGTTTGAAAATTTTTTCGGTGTATAAATTAAATATGCAGGGGGACAGCACACAACCTTGTCTGACACCTCTTTTTATGTCTATGTATGGTGAATAATTCCTTCCAGATCTTACTGTGGCAGTTTGCTCCCAATAAAGGTTACTGAGTATTCTTATATCTTTTCCATCAATACCTATGTCTTTGAGGCATTCAATTATTTTCTCATACTATTATGTCATACCTGCTATTTTGTTGCTACAACTACAACCACACTCCGCTATTTCTTGCATACAGCTTCATTTCTACTACTTGCCAGCAACACTGTTAGAACTAGCACTCCTACAACCTTCATCTCTACCTCCTGCAGCATCGTCACATTACACCTCATATTACAACTATCCATCACATTTAAATTGCAAAGAACAACAGAAAAATACATAACACAGTCAAAACAGAAATATAACTAGGAAAATAGTTGATGATCCACAGAAAATCTATCGATTCAAATTTTGTTTGTGATCAGTTACAACAACCGCCACGGTTATTCTGTTTGTAGATACGCCAAAAAACTAACTAAGCCAGATTAGCTGGGCTATTTTTAGAACGTTAGCTAAATATCTTATTCGGTTTCTCTTATTTATTGTTTGTACCTTAAAGTACTGATAACGAGTGGTCTAGATATGGTTCATGACCTGGCCGGATTGATAACTCTTGCTAGATATACACTAGAACTGATTAGTCACCCCTTATCTAGCTGCAACAATGCCACGCCATATTTCTCAGTAGTACGAAGTACTTCACTTAGATTCAGGTACGATATAATTTGCACAGAAGCAGCTACAGATAACAGTTGCTGCAACTCCCACGTAACGTTCAGCAGTAGTGCTTTGTTTTAGCATACCTTCTAAACGAATTTGTAACAAATCTCAGGCGTGCGTGACACCGATTATTCCTGTTTTTGCAAGGCTACCATATCGGAAGTGTTGGGCAGGTCAAGGTTCACGCTGGTCTACTTTCGTCTGTTTACTTTCAGACATTTTCACTGAAGGATATACCAGTACCAAAACAAGAACCATCTTTAAGGTTCGCTATAATTAGACAATTGTATTAGAAAATATTTTTCTGGCGCACACACAAACATCCATAAATATGCACTACTGAGTGTCAACGATAGAAGTGTGTATAATGATTCAGCCTACTCAGTGACACGCCACTTCACCCTCCGCTGTATCGATGTCTCTACACACACTACAATAATTGCGTAGTTGCTGTGTTTTTTATTTTAATTCAACACGTCACGCTTTCATTTAATTTTGTTTTTAATAAAATCGCGCACCCAGTTACTCTGTGACACATTTGTGGTTGCGAGCAGAGTTGTCGGTTTAGTTAAGGTAACCTAGCAACAGGAATTCACGAGGTGTGGCTTTTCTCCCAGTTGTAAATACATCTTTGCTCCTTACGGAGCGGGAGCCGCGGTAGCATAGTGGTTAGAGCACTGGCTTCCTAGCTCAGTGGTATATGGTTCGATCCCCAGATGAGGTGGGATTTTTTTAGGCTGTAAACGGCTCCTGGGTCGACCCAGCCCCAACTGGGTACCAGAGCAACTCTGGGAAGGTTAAGGGGGCCGGCGTGATGTTTACCACGTCACCCCTAGTGTGCCGATGGTCAAGAAAATATGGGCCTAACACAATCGCATCCATACGTCAAGACTGGGACATAAGTGGAGCGGTATACGGCCATCTTCGTTTTCTTACCAACTTCTCTCTTGCTGATGAATCCTCGATGTATGGCCTGAAAAAGTCTCACAGCTGCCTCTTTTCGAGTGGCCAACTCTTCTTTGATGCCTCCCTTCCGGTCTATAACAGCTCCAAGGTATTTAAAGTGGTCGACCTGCTCCAGGACCTGTTCTCCCAGCTTAATCTGATGCCTTCTTTCTTCTCGTGATATCACCATAGTTTTTGTTTTAGAGCTGCTTATGACCATCCCTCTCTTCTCCAGCTCTTCGTTCCAGACTTGCAGGTTGGATTGGAGATGTGCCTCTGATTTAGCAATCAGGGCAACATCATCAGCAAATGCCAGCTCTGAAATACAGACCTGTCTCATCTTCCAGTACCCCCCTGAATACTTTCTTGTTCTCTCCTTACATGCCTTGATGACATCGTCCATGAGGACTATGAAAAGATAAGGTGACAGGATTTCACCTTGTCTTACATCAGTGGTGGTTCTGAACTCTTCTGACTTTATGGTTTGCCGTCCTCACATAATTTCTGCAAGACTTGTAGAAGCTCCGTATAGCATGAATCAGATGTGCTGGAGTGATCTTCTCTGCCAAACAGTCCCAAAGTTTGCGCCAATGGACCCTGTCAAACGCCTTTTCCAGATCTATGAAACAGAGATGGATCTCACTCTTATACTCAAGAGCCTTTTCACTCAGCTGTCTGAGTGTGAAGATTAAGGTCTTGAGTACTTCGGTTTGGTCGGAATCCGCACTGGACCTCATCCAGTTGTAGCTCAGCTAGGCGTCTGAGTTTCTGCTCTAGGATTCTAGAGTAGATTTTACCAGGGACACTGAGAAGGGATATGCCTCTATGGTTTCCACATTGTCGATTGTCACCCTTTTTGAAAATCGGTGTTATGATGGCAATCTCCCAATCCATTGGTATGGTCTTGTTGCACCACGCTGCCTGTAGGATCCTTAAGAGTAATAGGTTGCCTGCTGCTCCCATGTACAACACCGTTTCTGGTGTTATACCATCGTGCCCTGCTGCTTTGCCCATCTTGATTTTCTCCAGTGCTGCCTTCAGTTCTTCCATCTTTATGTCATCTTCACCACCATTGGTGTTCTCTTCTGTGCTAGTGGTTATCATTTCTGATGCTTGACCTTGCTCACCATCAAGGAGTTCTGACAAATATTCTTTCCATCGTTCCATTACTTCCTTCGGGGCAGTAAGCAATTTGCCTTGTTTGTCCTTTATAAATTTAAGAGAGCACTGTTTTTCGTTAAGACTAATTGATTATTAAATTTGTTACATGTTATTTTAAACCATAACAATTATTGTTGATTCAGTTATTATAGGTGTGAAAGCAAACGTGTGAGCAAGACTCTTTAATATATATACATCTAGATAATATACTACTGGACAAAAGTTAAGGGCCGCCATTCAGTTTAGACAAGGTTTATATAATTCTTCGTGAGCAGGGTCGATTTTCCAAATGTCCGGTAACTTGAAATCTCTCAAGAAGTCTCTGAATGGTAGAGTGGGACACTGCTGAACGTCTTGCAACATGACGAACAGATTGACCATCCTGAATCCATGCCATGGCTCGACCACGGTCTACAGTGCTGAGACTTCTTCTTGGTGGCATGGCTAATGCAGTGATCATTTCGACCCCTTGTCATACTGATTTATTGCATACCAACGGTGAACACTCTTTACCGATGATCTTTTTTCCACGTGCATTCAAATTCAACTCACTTTTTCACCTTTTGAACTAGTGGGGCGTGTTGCAAAAACCACGAGTTTTTGCAGCAACAATGGCAATTTTCACGTGCGGGTTAAAGTGACCCAGTTTTTGGACATTTAAAAAAAATTAACCTAGTGCACACAGAAATGTATACACATTTCTCTGAGCTCAGTTTTAATGACATTTTCACTTGTCTTTATAGTTTGCCAATCAATTATATAAACCTTGTCTAAACTGAATGGCGGCCCTTAACTTTTGTCCAGTAGTATATATTTACATCTATAGAGCAAATACTTATAAAAGGAATTTCGCTGGATTTACACCAGCTGGGAGTTTGAACGGGATAAAACCATTGCTTAGTTCTTCACAAAAGGTGACGAATCAGATATAAGTTAATAGTGCTCTGCCCTATGCAGCATTGTTCTTGACTTCTGTAAACATTCTTGTGAACACACCCATGAGATAGAAGCATCATTATCCTTCTATCTACAACTCTGCCAAGAGTAATCTTGTGTGAACGTAGACACATTTGAAGACCCATATTGGACATTTTGAAGACCCATTTTGGATACTCATGAGTGTTGGCAACTGGTGGACCACTACTGCATAGCTAAGGGGAGGCAATCCGTGACACGGTGGTTTATGTAGCAATTTGTTGTACATCATTGGGTTGCCAGCCTCACACTAGTGGCCTTGTACGACATGCCTGAGGGGGCAGTAGTCCTATTGTTTCTTTGTCTCACTAGAGATCCCCGGCAACTGCACAGCACAGTTATCACTCCGGCCTACACTAATTAAGACAAAGAAAAAGATCCCGTTACACGCCCATTAAGGCATATTGGGCATATGGTGTTAGGCCCATATTTTCTAGATCATCGGCACACGAGGGGTGATGTGGTCAGCATCACGCCGGCCGCCCTAACCTTCCTAGAGTTGCTCTGGTACCCAATTCATGAGGCTGGGTTGACCCCGGAGCCATTTGCGGTCTAAAAAATCCCACCTCGTCTGGGGATCGAACCATGGACCACTGAGCTAGGAAGCCAGTGCGCTAACCACTGTGCTACTACGACAAAGAAAGCGCAGACGAAACATATGGAGGTGTCGTATGTGCCATGTAAGAGGGCGGCCACGTTGAAGACGGATAGAAACCTAAATGGAGTTGGATCTAATATTGGAGGCTATCGACAAAAACAGCAAGGAAGACAATGAGACAAGCAAGAAAGACAATGAGACAAGCAAGAAAGACAATGAGACAAGCAAGAAAGACAATGAGACAAGCAAGAAAGACAATGAGACAAGCAAGAAAGACAATGAGACAAGCAAGAAAGACAATGAGACAAGCAAGGAAGACAATGAGACAAGCAAGGAAGACAATGAGACAAGCAAGAAAGACAATGAGACAAGCAAGAAAGACAATGAGACAAGCAAGGAAGACAATGAGACAAGCAAGAAAGACAATGAGACAAGCAAGGAAGACAATGAGACAAGCAAGAAAGACAATGAGACAAGCAAGAAAGACAATGAGACAAGCAAGAAAGACAATGAGACAAGCAAGGAAGACAATGAGACAAGCAAGGAAGACAATGAGACAAGCAAGACAGACAATGAGATAAGCAAGAAAGACAATGAGACAAGCAAGAAAGACAATGAGACAAGCAAGACAGACAATGAGATAAACAAGAAAGACAATGAGACAAGCAAGAAAGACAATGAGACAAGCAAGAAAGACAATGAGACAAGCAAGGAAGACAATGAGACAAGCAAGAAAGACAATGAGACAAGCAAGAAAGACAATGAGACAAGCAAGAAAGACAATGAGACAAGCAAGGAAGACAATGAGACAAGCAAGGAAGACAATGAGACAAGCAAGAAAGACAATGAGACAAGCAAGAAAGACAATGACAAGCAAGGAAGACAATGAGACAAGCAAGGAAGACAATGAGACAAGCAAGGAAGACAATGAGACAAGCAAGAAAGACAATGAGACAAGCAAGGAAGACAATGAGACAAGCAAGGAAGACAATGAGACAAGCAAGAAAGACAATGAGACAAGCAAGAAAGACAATGAGACAAGCAAGGAAGACAATGAGACAAGCAAGGAAGACAATGAGAGAAAGACAATGAGACAAGCAAGGAAGACAATGAGACAAGACGGAGGCGACAGTGGAGAAGAAGAATGAGAATCATTTATGGAAAAAGAAACAGTAAAAATAACAAACACAGAGTCGCCAGTATATATCGGGCGTTATTAATGTCAGCCATTTTCTGATTCATCATATAACACGCAGTATTGTTTGATATGTCATCATTGTTCTAATTATACATCCATTTTGTTGGCGTTTCTGATTTAGAAACGTGTGTGTGTGTTTTTTAACAGATAATTAATACACGAAGGACGCTGGATTTGATGTTGTCTTAACTACGGCAGATTATCGGGTGGTTACATAACATCTTGTTGATTTCGAACAGAGTGCAGTAACAAACTGTACATAAATAATCAGAAACTAGTCTTGCTTTGAAAAGATAATCAAAATGTCAGAGTCTCCTATTCACAGTTGATCGATGTATATAATGTCTGAGAGTCCCCATACTGGATGTTGTCTGTTAGTTTTGTTAGAACGGGGGATAAATTTTAATTAAGACTGAAAATCTCAAGTCAAAATAGTATACGAAACAAATTAAATCATGTTCAGAAATAGTTTACGACTAATAAAAAAATGTGGACGCTTTGCCGTGTGTTCAAAATAGTTTTTGTCTTGTTTATTTATGTTATGGTCGTCATAACCTGTTCGTTCCTAATATTAGTGTCACGGGATTGCCTCCCCTGCTCTGCAGTGAGGTTTCCAACAATGGGCAAAAATTTAGAGTATGCAATGAGTGTCTTTAAAGGTATTTACCTTCGCTCAAGATTACTCTTGGAAGAGTTGTAAATAAAAAGATTGTGCTTCTATTTTAGGGAATCTTCATAGGATATTTCAGAAATCAAGCACATCGCAGAATTTATCAAAGCACGTCGTGAACTTTATGCATCTGCCCGATGTTATGATTAAAATTCATAAAAATTTTATGTTCAATATTATAGGCAGCCCGATATGGCTCCTTTTTGTGTATTTTCTACGGAGTCATTTATTAATAAAGGAAGTGACGTCAAGCCTATAGGGTTGACTAGCAGACGTGAATAAATTAAGAGCAGAAGTTAGGAAATCGTCTGCAAGAAGAGATGCGGCTTGTGTTCGGAAGTGAGCAGACGCATGTGTTTTGGAGCTCCTGCAGTATTTTTTGTTTTTTCCTGAATTATTCGATCACCAGGACACCAAGATACTTGGTTGAGGTGTCCCTGGCTTTTTCTAGTAAGGAAAATGGGTGATTATTCATAATGATGTCCAAGGGACGATATTAAATAAAATTTGGAACGAGTGAAAATGACCAGCGTTTCATAGAGAACGGATTGGACGAAACTGTAATACTGCATTTGCCTTTGGGCCTAACATAAGTATAATTGGAGCTGTTTTGTAGAAATATAATAAACTGTATTTGTGTATAACTGTGAGAAATGTGTTGGTCCCGCTCAATACAGTTTATAACTGAACTACTTTGTTGTTGGACTACCCCTAATTTACTTTGTTCACGGAGACTCTCTCCGAAACAATAGACAGAACGACACGTATCACCGCCCCTTCTAGGAAGATAAAGATATATTAGCTCGTTTCTGAGTCTTCAACTGAAATTATTCAGTAAAATATTACTTAAGTGGCACTGTTGTATATATCACTGATTCATACGTGTGCACTTCTCTCTGTAATAATTAAGTCAACTATTAATATGTAAATACATATAGCAAATTTAATAGTTAATTATTGTTTAACTTACTTACTTACTTAGTCGCTCCCCTTCTACCGTGAGGTGTAGAGATTTGGAAGAGGGCGCGTCAGACTATCCTATCGGCTGTCTTCATCCCGGCCTGGTTCCATTCTAGTCTTCGGTCCTTCAAAGATTGTCTAATGTTGTCCTCCCAGCGGACTCTGGGTCGTCCTGGAGGTCTGGATCCCTGGCTCTTAGTTTCCCATGCTTGTCGTGGTAGCCGATCTTCTCCCATTCTGCAGACATGGCCAAACTATCTTAGCTGGGACATTTATTGTTTAACACAAGAAATAAATAAATGAATTTAGAAATTGAAATAAGGATTTTTTCCGCACAGAAAATTAAAATGCAGGTGGTTTTTTTAAGGATAGTGTCTTTTGCTATGGCCACTTTAAATCACTTAAGTGGTCAGATGTTGGACTGGTTTGCTGACTGCTCCGTCAACTATAGACTTCCGAGGTGAGGGCAAGTCCTATGCGTAGTTGCAGAGGTTATTGTTCCTAACATCAATGCAAGGATCTTCACAGGATTTGTTGTAACCCGTCAAAGTTCCAGGCACTGGCAGCTTCTACTGATTTTCAGTGTACACAATAGGTATCACCGTACTAATTTAATAAATATGTACGCCCTGTTGTCATCATCATCCACTTCCTGCTCCACTTGGAGCCCAGGGCTACCTCTGCTTTTGGTTCTCTGACAGACAGCCGACATGTAGTAGTTACCAGCGTTTGCTGTGGTGGTTCATGACTCTATCATTTTCATATGCTGAGGTTACCAGCCTCGTATGATCTTGTACAACCACCAGTGAGTTAAACATGTCAAATGTAAAATATAAAATGACAAAATTGTATGTTACAACTTACCCCGTATATCGGGTTATACTTTTCTACAGACATCTGGCACAGGAAGACTTCCGAATAATGTCGGGCCACGGGTTTTGAGGCCGTCTTACATGTAGTCGAGTGTTACATTAATTATAATCCCACTATTAACCTGTTTTTAGGTTCCGAGGGCTTTGTGGTTTCCAGTATTATGAAGTCGAGTTTTCATGCTGGTTAATTTCAGTAGATCCTCTTTTCTTGATCCAATCCTCTTTATTGAAATCCTATATTTATTCGGTCCTGGTTTGTCTGAAAATGTCTTGACTCAATGGAACACAGTGCCGGGGTCTAAACTCGTGCTACATTATATGGGACCTTTCACCCACGCTCTCCCAGCTTTCTACGTGGTGAAAGTCGCCAATCAAACGTAGTCTAGTTTAATACATAGATTTAAACGTTTGACTTTAGTGTATATCTTCTTCCCCCTTTTTTCATGAAATTCCGCATGATACAGGTAATTTCAAACTTCTCCCATAAAAGGTATTAACACCACCGCTTTTTAGATGACTCGTGTCTGTAATTCATAACAAACGCTTCAGTTTAATTTGTTTTTATAAATGTTAACAAACATGAGTCCATCCGCGGTAATGTGACTTAATATCCTGCCACACTCAAGGTACTTTTGCAGTTTATCTCCGAATTGTCAATACGAGAAGCGTGGGCGCCCAGCTTGGCACGTGAGAGAAATCCACGCCTGTGTTTGTTTAAACATAGTGAAGGCGGATTTATGGGTTTGTGAATGTTATCGCTACCCATGGTAGACTAGGCAAAATAACAACATGAAACCTGAGTCATGCGTTCAATATGAGAAAAAATACAGGTTAGGAAGAAATAAAAGGAAGGCACAATATGGAGTAAAACACAGGTAGAACACGATAAAATGAAGAGCACAGTCATTTTGTGGCAGGACGTACAGTTGTACATGGGGCTGGCAATCTCATGAAGTAAAATAATTTTCCCCATGAACTACCACTTCAGAAGCTGGTGACTACTTTGTGCGGGTTTCCTCACAAAGAACCAATATGTGACGTGTACTAGGAAAGAGCCTACAGTAATCTGACAGCTTATTGTAACCTTATAGCTGCTCTCTGATTTGCTAACTAAACATGCATTTTACCAACTGTCTATTTCTGCAACGTACCATTTTGTGCCCGCCTTCTTTTCTTTAAACACTAGCCAACGCTGTGTTTACAATCTTCGTTGGCCTGTCAATCATAACAGGAAACAAATCACGCTTCGGTTTACCTCGTTCCACTCACGCGAGCTTATCTGCCAATCATATAATACTTGACAGACAGCACGTGAGAGAGAGACACATAACAATCTTCTTTGAAGTTTGCCCAGGGGAAATCCAAAATCCCCAATACCCTTTGATCTGGGAACACGGACATCCTACAAGGAAACCCGCTAGGGAACAGAAAGTCTTTTGATGTCGGTCAAAGCTCCAGATAAGAACCTCTGAAAGACCGACATGAGATCTTTTATCTTGAAACCCCTAGCTTCTGAATTTTTGTCTCACACAGGAGCGCGAAATAACACATTAGAGATCAAGGAAAATTTAATGATATATATGCTACTGTTTCTATATCCCATCTATCAGTCGTCACTCGGAATTTGAGAAGAATCTTGCGCGCAGCCTTAAACCATTTCTTTTGGATTACTGGTTAAAAAGTGATTCATGGAGATTTTTATTCTGGATTTTCTGGTAAATAGTGCTAAGTTTTAGAAGTGTTTTACAATGATAGCATTTAAATACCAACAATTTACTAGATACTAAATGATAGGTAATAATTTGTACGTGACGCATTGTGAGAAGAAAATAATAAATAACACGCTGTGCGTGTGACTGCCAGCCGCGAGAAGGGCGGAAGAGTCTTCATTGACTCAGTCTGACCCACCTCCGCGGCCAGCGGTGTTTGTGTGTAAAGCGTAGGGAAAAACACCGTGAATCTTTTAAATTCGTCAGGATTTGACAGAGCGGAGGAGAGACTATCGTGTCCCCGTCTATACATATTTACATTTACATAGAGTGGTAGCATTTTCCCATAAAATGTTTCTTGTATTTTAGCAGACCTGATCCCAAGTGGACGAACCAGCGGTCTTTTCTTCTCCTTTTCCATTTCCATGATTAAGCGTGTACAAGCCGAGATACTGTATGACTATAACTTATAATACTGGACTTACCAAATCCAGGATACTATTTTATCAACCAACAGTGGTGTATACCTGAAACATTATTTTTATTTTCCCCAACACCTGAAAGTTGTAATCCAAGTGGAGTACTAAAATATAAACTGTGCAAGACTGGCACTCTGACAAAGAGTCGGCCGATAGAAAATCCATCATTATCGTTTGTAACAACCGGATTTTCCAGATTTTCTAGAAATGTTCACCTCTCTTAAAACGGTAAACACCAAGGACTCTCACATATTCAATATTTGTAGTAAACCCTATATATATATATATATATATATGTATATATATATATATATATATATATATATGTATATGTATGTATATATATGTATATGTATGTATATATATATATATATATACATATATATATATAAAAGGTAAAGGAACCCGTTACACGCCCATTGAGGCATATTGGGAATATGGTGTTAGGCCCATATTATCTTGACCGTCGGCACAGTAGGGGTGATGTGGTCGGCATCACGCCGGCCGCCTTAACCTTCCCAGAAGTTGCTCTGGTACCCATTTGGGGCTGGGTCGACCCAGGAGCCGTTTGTGGCCTAAAAAATTCCCACCTCATCTGGGGATCGAACCATAGACCACTGTGCTAGGAAGCCAGTGCACTAACCACTATGCTACCGCGGCTCCATATATATATATATATATATATATATATATATATATATATATCCAAATAGACGTTCCAGCCGAGCGGGAAACTAGACTGTTTTCCCCGCCCGCCATCAACACTGCAAGAGTTGTCGCAACGAAACTATTCAGTTGTAGTTCCTGTATAAAGAATCACATTCCCCTGTGCACCCACCGGAGGAACAGTGCTAGTTTTTTAGAACAGTGAAGACACCCCTTTATGACTCATTTCGTCACCAGGATTTATCGTGGAAGTAAACTTATTCGGCGTTCACCTCATTAGTTTTTGGGATGAACTGGGGCTAATTTGTATCCTCGACAGCTGGGGTGATACATTAGTCAAAAGAAACAGTAGGGATTAAGTTCATGGAATAAATTTACCAAGGGATACCACAGACCCAAGGGAAGAAAATACAAAATAGGTAAGAGTGTGAGAGGTGGCCACATGAATGAGAGAGCGTGTGTTGATCTTATTGTTGCTGGAAATTATCTATTAATCTTTGGTGGTTTGATTTGATTCTGTTTATTTTACTTGGTCTTTTATTGTACCAATATTGTTATTCTGTAAACCTAGTGCTAACCGTCAACCTTTGGGTAAATATTTTCTTTGGGTTATTTTTCCTATACGGCGAAGGCGTACCATTCTTCTTTACTTCCTCTTTATGTAAATGATTTTCTTGATATATTTGGGTAATTTGATGTTGTAAAAACAGTTTTAGTGATAATAAACAAGAAAACTTAACTTTGTGTGTTGGTCAGACCCATACCCATCTATCCTTAGTTTTTCACGTTTGTGTGTCATTGTTCTCACATATTGTTGTGTGTGTAGAGTAACCTGTTCTTTCATTAGACAGGGAGGCAAAGACTGTCTTATAATAAAGCATAGTTGTACGGATAGGCTGGATGAGAGAAACCTACTCACTCCAGAGACTTATCTTTCCCTCAACCTACCACCTGTGAAATCTATTTTCTATATATTCTCGTGTATCAGTCAACCTTTACTCTTTACTTAGATTGGGCCCAGTAAACCAATTAACATACCGTACGACACAATAAGAGACGTAACTTCAGCTCCAGAAGGAGCAGGGAGTGGATGATGATTTCAGGGTGATTTTAATTATTATACTAACATTTTAGTAAGTTTATATGTATAAATATGCATGCATAGAATGTTACAATTGTCGTCTTCAGCTCTCCAAAAGCACTTTCATCCAACTCAATGGGTTCAAATGTAATGCTCATGGATATGGCTGAGGAAAATAAAATGGTGGATGGAAGCGGGGGTCGCCTGCTGTTCATATCTGGAGCTCGATACTTAAATAGAGGCATTTTGTTTCCTTTTAGTTTGTGGTGCAAGTTGTCAGCAGTCGACGACGCTAGATGCCTACATTAGACGGGCCTTGAAGACGCTTGACTTGACAACCTAAGTAGCTACCCCGGCTGCAAGGGACGTGCTACTGTCACCAGATTTGACTATTGAGGAGAAGGACTAGTCCAATCTATGGTAACGCAGACGCCAAATTAACCCACGCCATCTGTGACGAAATCAGTCGTGCAATTTTATAACTCTCATCCACTCCAGCAGTACCACTTCATTTCTTCATTTTTCTCACTCATTGTCCCATTATTTGGCATATTTATTGCCCTTACATTCTTTTTGCTGTGACCATTCCCCAGATGTATTTACGTTCAACCAGGTGAACTGTGGAGTTATTGTAACAATACCCAGTCATTATCACCGGTCAGCGATAATACGTTTATCTCTTTGAGTCGCCGGCCACCTTTGATAGGAAACGATCCTCGTTGACACGATATGGTCTCGTACGAGGATGAATAAGAAGCCAATATTGTCTGTCTGAGAGAGCCGTCTGAGATGTGCGGAAACACAGGCCATAATGAGATAATAGCTTACATCGGACTTAGAATTCCATAATTATAAGTGACAGATCGAGTATTTGGGCAACTTTGGTGTGACATATATATATGTAAATATATCCTCAGTAATCCTCAGTTATCCGACCACCTTTGCTTCCGCGTTTAGGTTTATAATTTGCTACGCAAAAATCACGCAATTTCTGACTGTCTGACCCATATTTTTAATCCACGCTTCTTTTTGTCTACTTGACCGTACCAAACGAGCTCGCGAGCTTGTTTACAAACTTTCGAAACCGTCATTCATTCAGGGGAGCTAATCACGTTTGCTTACCTGATCTTCTCACGCGAGCGGACTTGTCAATATTATGATAACTGGCAGATAGCACGTGCAGAACACGTGGAAGGTAACAGCTTTTGAAGTTTCGCTACGAGGGGAGCAAATCCTGTGATGTTTATACATTCAGGGAAAAGGTATCTCTTTGATCTCGAGAAACAGGAAATTCGCAGACCGGAGTCCGCTACATAGACGAAGCTTTGTTGTTGATAGCAGAGACCGACGGAAGTGACCGATGAATCTTTGATCGGGGAACTAGTTTCCCGAATGTCCGCTATACACGAGTAGTGTCAAAAAAAACAGCCTTCTGAGATCAAAATACGATGATCCTATATAAACCGCGTGTGCCTCCAACCATTATCAGTTGTCGCTCAGATTTTTTTTGGACAGTCTAGCTCGTTATTCTATAGCCATTGTGAAAGTGTGTTATTTAGCATTTCGTGGAGATTGTTTAATTTCTGAGTGTGGTAATAGAAATTAGCCCTTTTCGTGATTTAATGTGTTAAGTTTATCATTATAATTCACTGGGATTTTCTATGTTTTAAGACTAGCGAATTAAATAACGCATATCTATTTGTATTCTAGATGTTTCAGTTGTAAAGTAGATTTAATCACCCGCTATCATCCAGAAAGAGTTGGTTTAGTTGACTAATAAATACACTAGGCGACTGATAATTGACGGAATACAATTCACTTCTAATTCATTATATGTAATTATATAAGTGACTAGTGTAATATCATGTGGCGAAACAAATAGCTAGTAATGACAAGCGATATGTGTTAAAGTGATTAAAGATTAAATAATAACTGACCAGACAGGATAGGCTAGGCATAATGTGCGCCTTTTAACTTAATCAGGGATGACAGAGAGGATGAGAGATGTCTCGTCCCTTTTCCGTGTGTATATATATATATATATATATATATATATATATATATATATATATATATAGAGAGAGAGAGAGAGAGAGATATTATTAGCAGTAGGTGTTTCATAATGTTCCTTTATCCTCTAGGCAATCTGATCAACGGCGACCAGCGTTTTTTTTATGTGGCTATATCTTGGGCCTTATCTCGATTTTTACTGAGTGGAAGTAAAGTTGTCTTCGGTTGGCTGACGCGTCTCCAAGTTTCAGTTGTGAACAGGACGGGCCACAGAGACGAACGAACATTGTAATAAGTAAAAATAATAACGGTGACTTACCAAATACCCAGATATAATTTATTGCATTTTATCAGCCCATTGTGGGGGAAAATAACAATAACTGTTCTCCTGACTTCTGATAGTCGTTCGCGCTATTTCAGAATCGGCAACCCACCTGAGTTAGCAGGTAGGATCTATCAAATCAATTGCATACCAACATCAGTAACAATTGTAGCAACTAGCTGTGACCAAATAACAGAAGCATTCGTTTTTTTTCATTCCTTGCGGGGCAACACTTTATCTCGATTTTTCTAACATTAACTAGTCAAGGTCACAATATCGATCTAGGATTACCTCACCAAACTTGGCGTCCACCGTTATAAAGTTACTGTTACGGCTGGGCTGGGGGCCAAGTTTGCCACTGAAACCTGACATTTCCAATATCGAGAACTATATCCAGGATAATTATGCATGACTGGAAATGACACCTGATTAGGTAAGGAAAGAGTGAGCGTGGCCACGCATGAGAGAGAGAAAGACTGAAGATTTGCTTGTTTATGTAGCTTATTTGGCTTTAACAATTGTTTACTTTACAGGTAGCACGTAGTAGGAATTTTGCTCACTTTACTGTCTATATATCGTAACCTAGTGTTAATCTTTGACCTTTCGGGTTATTAACTTCTTTTGGGATCTTCTTCTCAACCAGAGGGGATGGCACTTATTGTGTTATTTTCCTATGTCTGTAATTTTGATGTATTTGATTCTTCTAGATATTTGATGTTGTAAAGTTTAAGTGATAATAAACTAAACTAAACCTATTTTTGTGTGTTGGTCAGAACCCCTACCCAGTAACCATAGTTTTTCACGTTTTGTGTGTCTTGTAGTCACATATTGGTGTGTGCGTGAGTGGTTAAACGTATATGTTACATGTATGGAGAGTAGGATTGTCTTATTATAAAGTACAGTCGTAAAGATAGGCTGGATTAGAGTATCTTCTCAATCCAGAGACTAATTCTACCCTTAAACTATTCACTCGTGAAATCTATTTTCTTATACCTTTGACCTCACTTATTTACCATTATCACCTCTACTCAGAAGGGACCAAATATCTCTCTAACCTATTGTGATGGGGCCGGAAAGACACCCGGCTTCCCCCTTCACGTGGGGCCGGAAAGACACCCGGCTTCCCCCTTCACGTAAAGATGCCCCGGCTTCCCCCTTCACGTAAAGGCATATTTATCGCCCAGATATTTTCGATGTGCGTGCAACCCACGTGACTGTCAGCCCACGTGACGGCGCGAGCAAGCATTGCTGAGATGTGAAAAGTCTTCAAGAAAATATATTACTTAGGCCATAATAAAGCCTAAAAATAATTGTGGTGTAGAGTTGTGTGTTATAATTGATAGTTATGGGCCATACTTGTGTGGTTTAGTGCCTAATAGAGCAAATATCGCGAGTGTTATTTACGTGGCGCAAATTAATACGCAAAGTGCGCAGTAAGTTGAGTGATTAGCCTAGGGCTTATGAAAGAGATAGCAAGCGGCGAACGGGCCTATTTTGCAAAAGCCGCCCAGACGAGAGAGAAACGAAGTTAGACACCAGAGTGTAGGCTAGATGCCTTGAGCACGTGAGTTAATTTAATTTAGTATTCGTGTTCTATAAGTCTGAAATTATATTCAGCACGAGTCTGTTTTAATGTTTAGTGAGTTAAATAGATAGATAGATGTGAAAGTTTAAGAGCGATTATTTCATTTATCAGAAAGGCAAATATGGTATGAAGCTATTTCACGTGAATTTAGATAATATCAACCTGTTAGCAAAAATATCAAGATGGCAGTTGGGAGGCCACGTGGTGATGACTTTAGTTCTAGTTGTTAAGTCAAGAGTAATTTTATCTTATTCTTTGATATTGTAATTAAGTGTATTTCACGATTATTGATATTTCTACTGTATATCTTTAGTGGGTTACTTTGAGTGAGGTGAGGATATGTATTTAGATTTCTGGAGAGCGCGAGGCCACTCCTTTGTTGAGACATGTGTTTCTCTGGTTGCTCCCGGCGGAGCATGGAAACACCAATGCAGCTGGTGTCCATTACAGGCCCACAAGAAGCATTTCTATGCTATTACGAGGGTTGTTTCTGTAACCATGTGTTTCATGTGATGAGTTCCCAATCTCATCAGGGGGTCATTTACGACACGCTTGGGGCCAGGCGCACCAGTCGTCACTTTATTGAGAGTATTTGTTGTATTATTTTATGTCCAGTTGATTATTATTTAATTATTGTTATGTGAAGAATGGTATGTGAGAGCACGTGGGCTCACTCGAAGATATATATTTCTCTTCTCCGCTCCTGGGGGAGCATGGGGCCACCAGTGTGGTTTGCCTTCACATGAAGTATTCATATGCTCGTGCAGTAGTGGTTTCGGTAGCAATCTGTGTTACATGGTGAGATTGCCAGCCTCATGCACAACACTATACTAGTCTCATTGACGACATGCATGAGTATGCGTGTGTGATAGTTGAGTGTGCCCTTGCAGTAGTGGTTTCGGTAGCAATCTGTGTTACATGGTGAGATTACCAGCCTCATGCACAACACCATACTAGTCTCATTGGACGACATGCATGAGTGTGTATGTGTGTGATAGCTGAGTGTGCTCTTGCAGTAGTGGTTTTGGTAGCAACCGATGTTACACGGTGAGATTGCCAGCCTCGTGCACAACACCTACTAGTCGCATTGGACGACACGCATGAGTGTGTGCGTGTGTGATAGTTGAGGGTGTCAGGTGGCGTGGAAGGACTGTTTGGCAGGTGAGAGTATCGTTATTCAACTATGATTTTAACTAATCGTTGCTTTGTTTGCTTCTTCAGATTAGCAATCGAGCACTGTTGGGTTTTTGTTTGTTTGTTTAAAGTTTGCTTCAGTGTGCTCTTAGTCACTGAATGGGTTGTAAAAATAAATACAGCCCCTGCCTCAGAATCAAGAGTTTTATTGTTGTTCGGGTCGGTGCGAGTGTGAAAAGAGAGTGATCAAATATCACAACGTCATCATCATCATCTTGCCCACCCCACCACACTATCTTTAAAAAAATCTACGACATTTGGAACTTACAAGTAAACCCGCATATTTAAATACAGAGACTGAAAAACTTAAGGGACCAGGACTTTAAATATCAAGACTGGAAACCTAAGAAATTGGATCACCCATCATAAGAGAAACTTTCCCAGACCAAGTGTTTCGCATAATCACTCGTCATAAGAGGGATTCAAAATTTCCAGGCCAAGTGATTCGAGAGCATATAACCTAACTTGCTTGTCCATTCTGACCTGTGCGAGGAGATTGTAGATTCCCAAATTTTTGGGAGTTCGTGGTTCAAAACTGTTGATGTTGTATATATCTGTTTCAATGTTTAGTTTGTTTCCCACTAGAGTTACTTGCCCTTAGGCTAATTCTCTTCTTACTACTTCCTGTTTTCTAAGATGGTCGATTAAACATGTCGTTATGTATGCAGTGTGTTCGCCTTCGTGATTATGCTTCGTAACGTGAGTATGTATGACAGCCAGCCACGTCTCGTTATAATTAACAATATTTACTACACACAACAGTAAATATCAACATGGTGGCAGCGGTGTTTATTTCTACAGAGTTCGAACTATTCTGCTGACACGTGTGCTGAATGTCATTAGACTTGAGATGAGATTACTGGTTATTGCTTGCATACCATTATTAGACATTTTGTTATGGCAGAACGGCCCATGTTTCGGTTACCACCCTGCCTAGACATAAATAACATCGAACCAGACACATTTCGTAAATGGAGACGACAGTTAGATCTATACATGCATGCAACAGAGGTGGCCTCTAAACCTGATCCTGTTCGGGCGGCCATTATTCTACACTGTGCTGGACCTCAAGCTGTTGAAGTTTTTGATCAACTGGCAGAGGAAGGAGACAACTCTAATCCTACTAAAATTCTCGATTTGCTCCAGAACCATTGTAGCTCACGAAGCAATGAAGTATTACATACCTTCAGATTCTGGAACACACCTCTTCAAGATCCTTTTAATTTCTTTTTGACTGAGCTGAGAACTAAGGCAGATTTGTGCAACTTCAACGACAAGGATCGTATGATAAGAGACAAAATTGTCTTTACTGTTAACAAAAGGTTACAAGAGAAGCTCTTGAGAGAAGCTGACCTCGATCTAAAGAAAGCCATTCACATATGCAGAGTCTTCGAGCAAACTGGAAACGACATAAGAGAGATGAGTAATACAGTACAACCTTCTGAAGCAAGGGTTGAAAAGTACAGAAAAAAATCACTCAACCATAAACCTCTCAAGAGAGACACTGGGCATGCTGCTGGTAAAGCCTGTCAAAGTAACACTGACAGTGGGTACTTTGAACCTAGAAAGGAGTGTCATTACGGCGGACAGAAACATCTATTAATTAAGAAAAAGTGTCCTGCATGGGGGAAGTTTTGTTCAAATTGTGGGGGAAGAAACCATTTCAAAGTTAAATGCAAGAAAGTTCATACTGTTCACACAGAGTCAGTGGAAGATTCTGAAGTTTTTCTTAATTGTGTGAAGTCTAGCAAAGCTTGTACATCTGCACAACTCATTGTCAATGGAAAAATAGTAAAATTCCAGTTAGACACAGCAGCTGATGTGAATACAATCTGTCACCGCTTGGTGATGCAAGAACAACTGTTACCCACTAAACAGAGGCTTGTTATGTGGAATGGTACTAAGATGACTCCACTGGGAGAAGTTATATTAACTGCTAAGAATCCTAAGACTGGGACAAAACACAATATAAGGTTTACTGTTGTGAAAAATAGATTCACATGTTTGCTGGGCAACAACACACTGCAGGATCTACAGTTTGTGACAGTCAACACAAACAAATTTATTGCTAAGATAGCTACTGACAGTTTAGATAATTATCATAACTCTGATAACCATCTAGGTGTCCTGGGTGAAGCTGTGTTGCATATTGATCCTAATATTCGTCCAAAGGCACTGCCGTGCAGAAAAATACCATTTTCACTTAAGAGCAAGGTAAAATCAGAGCTTCAAAATCTAATGAACAGAGGTATATTAATACCAGTAGAGGAACCGACTGAATGGGTTAACCAAATGGCTGTTGTCGAAACGTCTGATGGTTCTTTAAGAATATGCATTGATCTTAGACCCCTGAATGAGGCTTTGCAGAGGGAGCATTACAGATTACCAACTTTGGATGATGTATTGCCTGAACTCAATAATGCCAAGATCTTCACAAAGCTGGATATCAAGGAAGCATTCTGGCATATCAAACTTGATGAGAAGTCTAGTAAACTTACAACAATGATCACACCTTATGGTAGGTTCAGATGGTCTAGATTACCATTTGGCTTGAATGTAAGCAGTTAAATTTTCCAGAGGCATCTAGCACAAGCTCTTGAAGGTCTTCATGGTTGCATCAATGTTGCTGATGACATAGTTATTGCAGGTTATGGATCAAACAGACAGCAAGCAATTAAGGACCATGATCTGAAACTTAAAGCACTGAAACAATAGGTGTAAAGAGAAAGGCATTAAACTGAATGACGCTAAAGCTCAAGAGAAGAAAGAAGAAATTACCTTCATGGGTCACCTTATTACTGCTCGAGGTATTGAACCAGACAAGAAATAAGGTTGAGACAATGCTAAACATGCCCGTTCCTAAGGACTTTCATGAGGTTCGCAGATTTTGCGGCATGATACAGTATCTAGCAAAGTTTCTCAACAATCTTTCAGAAGTTCTTCATCCAATAAGAGAACTTACACGTAAGGATACTCCCTTTATCTGGTCTGCTGAATGTGAACAAGCTATCAAGAGAGTCAAAAAACTGATTACTTCTACTCAAGTACTCGCATTCTATGATCCTGATGAATCTTTGTGTATTCAAGTTGATAGTAGCAGCTATGGACTTGGGGCTGTCCTCCTACAAAATGGTCAGCCAATAGAGTTTGCTTCTAGAGCTCTAACTGAAACAGAACAACGCTGGGCTCAAATTGAGAAGGAGCTCTTAGCTGTTGTATATGGTTTGGAACGCTTTGACCAGTACACTTATGGAAGGAAAGTTACAGTCATCAACGACCATAAACCTTTGGCGGCCATCGTTAAGAAACCTCTGAGTCAAATTCCTCGAAGACTGCAGAATTTACTGATGCGCAGCCATCGATATGACTTTGAATTCCAATGGGTACAAGGTTCCGATCTTCTTATAGCCGACACACTGTCCAGAGTTTGTATTCATAATGTCACATTGGATTCCTTAGCTGATAGAGAGAGCAATGCAGGAGCTGATGCACCTGTAAGATTACCTGAAATACCAGATGTGATGATGGAAAAGATTAAAGCTGAAACTCTCAAAGACAGCGTGCTCCAGAGGTTGAAGTCGACCATTTTGGATGGGTGGCCTAAAAGAAAGTCTGATGTACCAGCTGAGCTTATGCCTTATTTTGACATTCGTGATACTCTGACAACAGAACAAGGCATAATACTTAAAGGAGAGCGTATTCTTATCCCAAAAGCACTGAGGCCTGAAATCAAGCAGAAGCTACACGCTGCTCATCTTGCATTTGACAGCATGATGCGCCGGGCCAGAAGTTGTCTGTTTTGGATCGGCATGACGGCTGAGATTCGACAGATAGCTGACAGTTGTCCAGAATGTCAAGAAACGAAGGCAAGGAATACTAAAGAACCTTTAAACCAACACTCAAGAGGTTTATCACCCTGGGAGAAAGTTGGCACTGACATCTTTATTATAGAAGGCCGATATTATTTAGTCCTGATTGACTACTTCTCCAACTTCATTGAAGTAGACTTTCTACCTACAATGACAGCACAGTTAGTCATCAGGAAATTGAAGTCTCATTTGCTCGTTATGGTGTCCCTAAAGTTATTGTATCTGACCAAGGTACTCAGTTTACGTCTGCACAGTTCAGATCATTTACTGCTAGATGGGGAATACTTCATGTTAAATCAGCACCAGGTCACCATAAAGCAACAATGGATTAGCTGAATCTGCTGTGAAATTCATTAAGGGTATGATGAGAAAGACTGTTCGGACAATACAGATGCATATGAGGCACTACTTGAACTTCGTAATACACCGAGACAAGGGTTTGATCAAAGTCCAGCAGAAATACTGTTCAACAGGAAACTGCGTACACTGATACCTTCTGCAGTGAAACCCGTTGCATCTCACAGTAGAGTTATTGAAAGTAGAGGCAAGAGAGACAGATCAGTGAAGACGTATCATGATAAAACTGCTCATGATCTGCCCAAGTTGTCTCACCAGCTCACACCTGATCCCGCAGACTTGGAAACTGATTTCTTCTCTCCAGTTCTACCCGAACCAACGGGCTGATCACCCGTTTGCCAGTCACTTCGATTACGGAAACAACAGCAAATGGATTGATTTGCCATTGCCCTAAAGACGCCAATAGGCGTGATGGGAAACAATGGCAAAGAAAACCTATCTGCTGTTGCCCTAAGACGCCACTAGGCGTAATGGCCACTGACTGCTTTGCGGTCGGTGGCTAAGGACGGAAGAAGAAGAAGAAGAAGTTCTACCCGAGCAACATGTTGTTTTGCCAGACATGGAGAACACTAGTGAAGTGAACAGTTCCAATCCTCCAGAAGTTGATCCTTCAACTCCAGCTACTTCTAATCCTGGGAAAGCTGGCAAAGAACATTCTCTCCTACCATCTAGCCCAAGAGACCTCAAAGAGATCGCAAGAAACCCTCTTGGATGAATGACTTTGTTCACTCATAAAGAAGGGGGGATGTTGATGTTGTATATATCTGTTTCGATGTTTAGTTTGTTTCCCACTAGAGTTACTTGCCCTTAGGCTAATTCTCTTCTTACTACTTCGTGTTTTCTAAGATGGTCGATTAAACATGTCGTTATGTATGCAGTGTTACCGCCTTCGTGATTATGCTTCGTAACGTGAGTATGTATGACAGCCAGCCACGTTTCGTTATAATTAACAATATTTACTACACACAACAGTAAATATCAACACAAACTATCAGATGGTTGGAAGTACTAACGTTGCTACGCCGCTAGTAGTCACACACACACACAAAGTTGATGCATCGATATAGTGCTAGTTCTCTACTTCAGTTGTAAGTAGAGTCAGGCAGGGAAATCGCAACATAATCATGCTCAACGTGTTCCATAAACCAGCTCTGACACAGCACATCGTTTGACCCAGGCTTCCGGCAAAAATATGGGTGGGGCCATGGCAGTGGTGGCCTCTGTGTACTTTTAAGCAGCAAAAAAAACGGGGGAAAGTGAAGTCAGCCATGCGAAACATTCCGCAAACAGACCTGGCTTGTTTGCGTGCAAAACTAGGGATGGTTAAATGCTTACGGAAATCAGGACAGGTCAATGCACTCGGTCACGTGCACATATATGCCTATATTTTCCAATACCTGTACACAACAGCGGAATACCATCGCCTTTGTACGCCGTGAATCATTCGTCCGTCAATATACAACAATATGTACTGGGTCACGTGTGGGGATGGATGTCTGGGCATCAGTGTCAACAACGGGTCCATCATGAACATGTGACGTGTGTACACAATACAGCAACTAACACTAAATACAAGTATATGTATACGGTACAGTTAGTTGTACAAAATACAAGTAAATGTACATAGTACAGACAGTTGTACAAAATACATGTAAATGTAATAGTACAGACAGTTGTACAAAATAAATGTAGGTGTACACAGTACAGGCACTTACACAAAATATAGCTATGTAATCAATCAATATCATTAAGCTCCCCACGGAGCATGGAACTAACACATGCCACGACCTTCTGTCCCTGTCTAATCAATTTTAGTTCTTTCCTCGTCGTTTTCGCTTCTGTCTCCAGTTCTCGTCTCCATGGTTTTGGTCTACTTCTGCCTCTCTCTCCCCCTGGAGATTCCACAACAAAGACTCTGTTGTAATGCTATCAACATGTTTTATTTTAAGAATAAAATGTTGCCTCGCGTCCTGTTGGACCTAGTCGGTTATATTAGGGCGCATGTCCAAATAAAAAAGATCTTTAAGTCTGATTTAAGTTAAAAAAACATTCTTATCAACAAGCTTCCTCATTGTATGTCTTATCCATCGCCAGCGTCTTCTTCTCATCTCTTGTTCCACTGGCACTTGTCTGGTTCTTGTCATCTCATGTTCTACTGACACTTGTCTGGTTCTTGTCATCTCTTGTTCCACCGCCACTTGTCTGGTTCTTGTCATCTCTTGTTCCACTGGCACTTGTCTAGTTCTTGTCATCTCTTGTTCCACTGGTACTTGTCTGGTTCTTGTCATCTCTTGTTCCACTGGCACTTTTCTGGTTCTTGTCATCTCTTGTTCCACTGGCACTTGTCTGGTTCTTGTCATCTCTTGTTCCACTGGCACTTGTCTGGTTCTTGTCATCTCTTGTTCCACTGGTACTTGTCTGGTTCTTGTCATCAGTTCGACTGGCACTTGTCTGGTTCTTGTCATCTCTTGTTCCACTGGTACTTGTCTGGTTCTTGTCATCTCTTGTTCCACTGATAGTTGTCTGGTTCTTGTCATTTCTTGCTCCACTGGCAGTTGTCTGGTTCTTGTCATCTCTTGTTCCACTGGCAGTTGTCTGGTTCTTGTCATCTCGTGTTTCCACTGGCAGTTGTCCTGGTTCTTATCATCTCTTGTTCCAACTGGCAGTTGTCTGGTTCTTGTCCATCAGTGTTTCCACTGGCACTTGTCTGGTTCTTCTCATCTCTTGTTCCACTTGTTCTTGTGATCTCTTGTTCCACTGGCACTTGTCTGGTTCTTGTCATCTCTTGTTCCACTGCCACTTGTCTGGTTCTTGTCATCATTTCCACTGGGAATTTGTGCCTAGTTCTTCTCATCTCTTGTTCCATTGGTTCTTGTCTGGTTTCTTGTGATCTCTTGTTCCATCTGGCACTTTGTCTGGTTTCTTGTCATCTCCTTGTTCCACTGACACTTGTCTGGTTCTTATCATCAGTTCACCACTGGCACTTGTCCTGGTTCTTGTCAATCTCATGTTCCACTGGGTACTTGTCTGGTTCTTGTCATCAGTTCCAGTGGCACTTGTCTGGTTTGTGTCATCTCTTGTTTCACTGGTACTTGTCTGGTTTCTGTCATCTCTTGTTCCACTGGTACTTGTCTTGTTTGTGTCATCTCTTGTTCCACTGGCACTTGTCTGGTTCTTGTCATCTCTTGTTCCACTGGTACTTGTCTGGTTCTTGTCATCTCTTGTTCCACTGGTTCTTGTCTGGTTTCTTGTCATCAGTTCAACATTGGTGACTTTGTCATACTATTTCAATTCCTCTATTCTACGCAAGCACCCATTCTGAATGGCTGTAGCTTTTTTTATTGTTATTTTTTGTTGTTCTCCGTGTTTCAAAGCCATAACAATAGGACTGACTTCACAAAGCCACACAATAGGATTGACTTGACAGAGCCACACAATATGATTCACTTGACATTTGAGTTGAAGATTCTTATTTTCGTGTTGGAGTTGATTTCTTTTGATCTCCATACATTCCCTGACGCAATGAAAGCCCCTCTAGCTTTTAGTATTCTTATTTTGATATCATTATCTGTCTTTCCAACTTTGTCTATATCGCTGCCAAGAAATGTGTATGCTTCTACATCTTGTAGTGGCGTTTCTTCAGGTTCGACCTTGTTAGAATTTATTGCATGTATTCTCATTATCTTTGTATTTTCTCTGTGTATTTTCAGACCCTCTTGTTGTGACCTCTCATCGAGTATTTTCATTTTGTCGTGCATCTGATTATGGTAATGGGACAGAAGAGCCAAGTCATCTGCAAAATCTAGATCATCAAGCTGTTTATTCAAGTTCCACTGATTCCATTTCTGTTGTGTGGCTTTCATAACACGGGCAAGACACTCTGGAATTGCCACGTAGTGTCTTTTTAATGTATTGTATTGCTGTGCGACATGCAACCTTTTGATTGACTTAACCACATCCTCAAGACGGTGTTGTCAAAATGAGGAGTCTTGATTATAAACCGCATATACCATACCCTGGTCATATTTTGCAGGTTCAACTAGTGGTGAAATTTGAACTGTTTAACAGTGGACCAACACTGTTACTGGCATAAGCATAACGTCTTCAATGTCGGTAGATGTTTTTTAAAACAACCGAGGGAAGTTAAGCTACTAGTTGGTACGATAAAGCAAGTTCCAGTAGACAACTTATACGTTGAAACAAAAAAATCAAGACACCCAAGCCAATAACATGTTGCAAATAGCCAAGTAGAAACAGTGACAACATACATTTTGGTAAATTGTTGGTTGAAATTTTATAAGATATTGGATATATAGAGTCCAATAAGTATGATAAATGTTCACAAATACATCGTTCATCAGATAAAGTGCATTGTTTTGTTTATTATAACTGCAGTTTACTGGATTAATGAAATTTCGTGTAAGAAGTTTAAAGTCGCATGATTACCTAAGTCAGGGATCACCATTGTCAAGTTTTACGTACCTGACACGACCAGCAATGCACTGTACAGTGCATGGTATTATTAAGTGTTCGGTGCCTCCTACACGGCTAAAGTGTTGTGCTCTGGTTACTGGGAGTTTCGCTAGGAATTGTCACATCCTGCACCCTGTGCTCCTTGGTATGTAGTGAACAATCATTGCAGCTGGTCCCCTTACTGGAAGCCTGCAACAAGCATTCACGTGCTCATACAGTGGTAGTTTCTGTCACAAGTAGTTTTATATGATGAGGTTGCTAGTCTCATGCCCAACCTCCATGAGTCATCTTGTACGTCATGCTTTAGGAAGCAGAAGTCCTAATATTTCTTTGTCTCACCAGAGACCCCCCCCCCCCCCCCCCCCCCGGGGACTGCACGTGACAATATCTTTGCTTGTTCAATAATCCCCCCCCCTCCCTCCGCTCACACCTGTTGTCAATAACATTAGCTTTGCCGAGTTCGGGATTTCTTGTTTATGTTTTCTGTGTGTGGCCATAGACAAGCTGTAAGCATTATCTCTACTTTATAACCAAGCTTTTTCTTGTTAAATGTAAAATAACGATTTTTGATGCCAGTTGCCAGCACGTCATGTAGACCAAATTAGCTCCGTTAACAGTCTCTATTCGAGTCTTCAGCTCTTTTGTTATGTGATGTCTGTTCTTCAATACTGCGTCCATTTATTTCATGTCATAAAGGAGTCTACTTAAATACCATAAATATTCTCGTAGTCTCCCCCCCCCCCCCCCCCCCCGACCTAGTAGCGCGTCATGTTATTGCTGCATATTTAGTGTTTTCCAGATGAATATGTAAGTTATTTATAATACGTGTTTTTGTGCAACTTGTGAGGTCATACCAAACGTCATAAAGTATTCAATAAACGTAACAAATATGTTATCGTGTTTGGTGGTAGTGAAAACAACTTAACAGTCTAAGGTATATATAAAAAGCCTTGGCAGACGGCTAAACAACCTAAACAAAAACGAAAAGTAGTGGCTCAATGTATGTGCCATACAACGAAGACATTTAAATCGAAACGCTAGAGTGTGTTGCAGATCTACTTTCAACATACAGAGCCCTCTAAAGATGTATCTTGATAAAGTCGTGCCTGTTTGAGAGGATTTGGAACAGCTGCTGCCTGCCTATATACAACTTTCATCTCTGCCAAATGATCGACTTCCTACAATTCCATTGACAGAGCGGTGGACAAGTAAAACTAAATGACATTTTACCGGGTGGTAACTTCACTTCAAAGAAAAGATGGCGCTCCTATCTTGCGCAGTTCATGAATAAAGTCAATTTAGTAAGCTAGTTTGGGACCGAAGACGCAGCAACAGTGATAAATGCAGTCAGCAACCCATAGCTTTACTGCTTGCGTCAGGGTCAGCGAACCAGAGTTGACCAAGACCCTACTCCACTTCCAAGTGGTGGTCCTGGAAACAGGCTGCATCACTGCAGTCTGGCTGAGAGAGTAGGGATCGAAGAGGGAAGGCTAACCTGGTCCCAAAAATGTCATGCTGAAACCGGATGTGTCGGGCCGAAAGGCGCAAATATCGCAGATTTGCTGTAAACGACGACACAACGTAGCAAACGTCCTTTTCAGGACGAACGCAGAAGAAGAAGAAGTAAGCTAGTATGATGGTTGCCACAGCTAATGCTGAAAAAAAATACTTTTAACCTTGGTATTCACGATCGTGCCCACAGATAAGTGCTTCCCATTCGAAAAAAATGTGTGTACGCCACTGACAAGATGTTGTACACGGCTGTGTTACTAGCATCATATACACGATTTTGTCAAAGTGACATTTAGTCGGAGTTTGTTTGACATAATGAGGTAGCCAGTCCCAATTAAAGCCTCATATTAGTCCTCTACGACATGCTTGTGGCAGCAGTAGCTCTATTACATGGGGTTTAGGCAGTCTTATTTTAAATACTTTTATTTAACGTCACCCGAGCCATGAATGTTTGTCGCGTTTCAAATCATTGACGCTCAAAAATCTCTATGCTCCACTCATCGTAGAAAGCTGAAACTTTGCGTGCCGCGTCCTTTAATTTATCAAGTTTTGACCTGCAATGACCTAGCCGAATTAATATTATAATAACTAAAAGAAGAAGAAATAACTCTATTAAAGCAATAGTTTTAGGATAAAGGAAATAATGAACTGCGAATATAAATTTGAAGGGGCAGGCGTCGGATGGTGAACTCTGATGTGCTGGTTAAATTAATATGTTTCTTCAAAAAACTAAATCAGCGAGTCATTTGTTTTATACACAATTCTAGTCATGACTAACTTTCTTGTGAGCTTCACTTTAGGTGTTTGTGTATTTTATTCCAAGATGATTTTCACTCGACGGGGGTGTCACGAGTCGCCTCCCCTTTGCTCTGCAGTGATGGTCCGGCAATGGCCAAAACGTGGAGTATCTAATGTGGGTCTTCAAATGTATCTACCTTCGCACAAGATTACTCTTGGCAGAGATGCAAATAGAAGGATGATGATGCTTATACCTTGAGGGTGTATTCACAAGATATTCAGAAATAAAGAACAATGCTGAATGTGTCTTAGCACAGTTACCTTATTGTCTTCCCGAAAACTTTTGTGAAGAGGTATATTGTATGATTTAGCTCTTTCAACTGATTTAATTAAGTGAAATCTTAATTTAGTAGCTCTGTTTTAAGTGTATTTAAGGTGACTGAGACATACGGTGCAGTACACTCAAAGGCATTAAATCAACTATAAATTTGTATATATACAAATAACAAATTTAATAAGCAATTATATTTAACAGTGTAAAATGAATAATTCTCTTTTTAAAAAATAGGTTATCATCACAGGGTGATGTTATGGATATTGAGGAAATTATCTGAAAGTTCACTTGGCAGCTTTTAAGTTTGTACTTAGCTTAGTACGTATGTTGGTTTCTGCTCCAGCCGATGTTTGGTTCTTTGCAGGTTATGGACTGATGCACTCTCGTCACTGGTCAAGTCTGGAGGTTGTGACACGTTCCAAGAAATATCAGGCAGTAATCACGAAGCTGGTCCAGCGTCTTCAAGACCCGTCTGATGATGGTGTCTAGCGTTGACAGCAGGCCACTTATACCACACACTTTGTTCCAGGCATAGCACCCTCAATTGGTACCACCGACCAAAAATTTCTTTGGAAACACTGACTCCTGGCTCAGAGAAATAGTTACGGCAACTTGTTTAATATGCCTCTTACACGCCAACTGGGGCATTACTGTACACTAGGCTCCCACTCTGTGTTCAGATTCCAATGATTCTGGCTTTCCATATTAATGTAGGTAGAGTTTTCCTGGGGTATAAGTCAACAGGATGCTCAAGCAAGGTCCGGAATTCTGATCCTAGTCCTTACACTGGTTAGCTGGCTGTCTTCTTGACGAGATGAATTTCACGGTGCTCTAAACCGGCGAAAGTGTCAGATTATATGTTAACTTTCGTCCCACGCACGTGGTTGTTACTATCTGAAAAGGCTCCAATCAGAAGTGTTGTTTATAACATCTAGAGTTGCCCAGCCAATTGCATTCAATCATGCGTGTTATGATGGGGTTTATCCCAACAAATTCCTCATAGGAAAATTCTGCGTGATTTTTAAAAAGTCACTTTCCCTATAAGGAATTGTTATTTTCGTCGATTATCGTTCCTGTTTACACTCACGAATACCTACATTATCACAAATAATGTCTTCGTAACAATTCTGTCCGTAAGCGATTACAACATTTCTGTCGTCTTCATGTGTGTCTGTCATATGACCGGCGCTCCATGTGCAAACACAAACACAGGGTGTCACTTATACGAAAATGACTGGCGGCTAATGTGGTCTTGCCTGTATCAACTCTCAGCTAGGATGGGCAGGCAAACAAACATGACGAATTATTACAGGAAGAAGTGTAAACAATGACTCGAAAATACAAAATATTGTCCGATGTAGGAAAATAGAACGTGAAGAGCACAAATGGAATTACGGGATGGTACAAGAAATGACAAGTTTCTAGGTCATTATGTGACAGGGGGTGACAACGCCGCCCATTAATATTCAATTATGACTTAAAATCATAAAACAAGTAAGAAAAACATAGTTTTATTAACCACTATTTTGAAAACTAAATGCTCTAAAAACATGCCGCCCGTGTGTTACAGGGCCCGAAAGGGGAGAAAAGAATAGTTACACTGACACCTACCAAGTATGTCGCAAGAGGCGACTAAGGAAGGTTGGGCATGGAGCCGATTACCTCATCATGTATGAAATTCTTGAAACTAGAAAAAAAAATCTCAGACGCTTGAGATAGATCGGACAAACACTGAAGAAACCTGTTGATAGCTTTACCATGCTGACTTTGTTATGGAATCTCCAGGTTAAGAGACGTAGAGGGAGATAAAGTAACACAAGAGAGGAGAACAGGAGACAGACGTGAAGACCTTGAGTTTATGGCACGTGACCAGTGGCGGCTTTCTTTAATGAGCTGTTGAGCTGCAGCACTCCATAAGAAAAGGACTGCATACTGCTGTCTCTACTACATTATAATACATAATACGGACAGACCAAAATATTGAGGTTACACCGGAAGGGTTAAATAACAAAAAATAAAAAAATTATCTAACACCGTATTGGGGAAAAGTGCTGCAAACGATTACAGCTCAAGTGACCTTGACCTCTTATAAGCGAATGCTTGTCATACACACAGCTAGAGGAGAACTACGATTGGTTTGAATTTTTTAACCAGAGCTGCAGCCATCCACAGCTCAAGTGCAATGAGCAAATTAAAGGGAAGTTACAATGACAATTTTAAACACAAGAAATAGCAGCATACATGTTGTGGTGAAGTGGGATGTTATAAATATTTATAGGGGACTTAGTGTACTGACTGAGATCAGCTGTGAAGGTATCTATATCTATTAAGAGTAGTGTATTATAGATAACCTTACTTGCTACCACATATCTATATATCTCAGTCAGAATTATTCTGGAATAGTGTGATGACTACGTTATGTGTCTAGGGTATGTGTATGATGAAGTGTAAGTCACAACAACAGACAGATAAACAATTTAATTTAATCCACTACTCTTGACAACACTGTGACACTCACATACATATAACACTCTATGAGAATATCTTAAGGAGTCACTGATAACTTTTCAAATAACAATATGTATTCTTTTTTGTCATAAAGGTATATGTGTCCTGATTCAAATACAAAGGAACCAGGAATCACAATCAATTTTAATTACAAGTATATGTACAGACTTTATCAGTATGAATATTGTAGTGACATATATTATTAAAAATATCCTATGTGTGTCAGTTGTGTAGTGGTAATATGAGGTAATACTGGTTTTGTTTTGTTCAAGCTCTGTTGGTATTTGTCATCATGACTTCAATAGTTTGTCTTTAGGGACTAGTATTGGAGATGTTCTCAGTTCCTGATATTAAGACAATTAAATTCCCCTCTGAATGTTATTTTTACAAAGTCATTTCAAGATGAGGGGACATAATGTTGAGCTCAGCTGGCCAAATCAGCTTATCTTGCGTGATGGCGGCAGGAAAGGACTCCTCTGCTCGAATTCTCCCCTGGGCTCTGGAGACACCTCACTGATAGCTAAAAAGACCAAGGGGTATGCTGTCCGACTCTGGATTCAGCAAAGCTCTGACCAGGTGCTGCTCAATACCATCAAGACCACGGTCCCTGAAATCAAGAAGGATGTACCTTCTACTTCATAACTAACTTATACTCTCTTTTTACACTGATCACAACACATCACAAACATTGAGTTCAGAGCGTTAGGCCAACTGTCAGCTTCATCTGAAATACTTTATACCAGTATTTACCTCCTTAATGGTTACCACGCCTCTGCACTTCCAGCATTATTTCTTTCTAGTCAATCATCCAGGTGTCAGTGTACTATTTGGCCATTCCATGCCGTTTTACTTTCCTCCGACACCCTCTGTTCAGGCTGGAGCATTATAGGCTTTATCTCCTGTTTGCCACTGAACTACACATATATATACAGGCATAAATTAACAATTTACATTCAATTTTCATTAAAAGATACTGAATGGTTCAAGCTTACCACAATTCATAGAATAAACACAGATACGTTGATTAGCAATGAATTCTGGCACATTTACTGGCACAAATTCCCATCTGCTTATGTTCCAGGCTTTTATTTAACACAAATATGAGCTGGCTTCAACGCACTGTTGCTTTATCAAGCTTATTTAAACAAGTGGTCTCGAACTAACGCTCCTAAGTGAGTATATCAGCGAGTCTAGCCAATGAGGCCACGTTTCGACAAGTGTTTGAAAAAATGTTACCTTTTCACGTCTCCCCTAACAACGAAGATAGTATTTATAGCCCGACCAATCGTGGTTAGTCTTTCATTTGTTGCGCTCCAATCAATTTGGAGTTTACATGGTAGGCTATTTCTGTAACGTAAGGTTTTTTCAAACACGTTATAAAAAAATTTTATGAGCAGAAATGATTTTATGTTGTCAGGCATCCCCACTATTTTATTTTGGTTATAATTTATTAATTCCTGGACTATTTGCGTAACGTTTTACATATTCTTTGTCAGCAAGCCCTAAGGAACCCAAATATCCAAATTTAAAAGAGCTACGTGGCTGCGTTCAAAATATGCAATTCCTTCTACCTCCTGTTTCGAAGATGTGCTGTCTGGGTACTGTAATGTTTTCAAACGTAAACCCATCTATTGTCATCTTTCCTTATAAGCGTTTTTCAGGGTTTTAAAACCTAACTCTGGGAAGGGTAGTGAATTTATCACTGTCCGTCCGAAAAAGTTAGTGCATGTAGCCTTACACGCGTGATAGTAGTAATTGTGTATCGCGCGACGCGTGTTGCATGCGTTCCTGATTTTCAGCCCTCCCTCTCTCTTTATCCTTTAGTCCATCTGTTCGTTCGTTTTGGTAACGCAGTATAATTAATGTTAGGATTAATTTAGGTCATTACGCAGTCTGCCTCTCAATGTTTTTCCAAGAAATACAGCACACGTTTCATTGAAGAAAGCGGGTATAATACAGTAAGCTTTTACTATCAACGTGAAAGCGTTACAATTTGCAGACGAAGCAGAAAACAAGGGGGATTTCGAGTACCTTCTTTGTGACAGCACTGTTCTTTACCATTCTTCTTCCTTTATTTATTATATGTATTTATTAGGCTTTATATTTACTTGATAATTTATATATGTGGATTAGAATATTCCACGACATCTCCCCTCTTAAAACAGACATTATATGTCAGTCCTTTATTCTATATACACATAGAGAAATTTATTATTATTTCTGGGGTTTACGGTGAGTCTCATCACACGGATGGCGGCTTAAAAAATCCGCTCCCAAATTTGTTTTTCCAGATATATACTCAATGCTAAAATTATATGGAGCCAAAAGTAAAGACCATCGGAGTAACCTGGAGTTCTCATGCCTAGCCTGTGCTAGAAACGATAAAGGTTTGTGGTCTGTTTGCAACTTAAATGCCTTCCCATATAGATAAATATTGAATTTCTTTATCGCCCATATTACTGCAAGACATTCTTTTCGCTAGTTGAGTAGTTGATTTCAGCTTTATTCAACTTTCTGCTAGCATATGCCACTGGGCTTAATTCCCCATCCAATGCATCTGATTTCTGTAGTAGAGTTGCACCTAACCCAATATTACTTGCATCCGTCCTTACTATGAATTCTTGACTTAAGTCAGGTATTTCAAAATGGGTTTACTTGTGAGCTTTTCCTTCAATTCTTGGTAAGTCATTTCACATTGTGGTGTCCATGTAATGCGATCTGGGTGTCCTTTACGTGTCAATTCAGTTAACGGTGCACATATGGAATTAAAGTTTTTGATATACTTCTGGTAGAAACCACATAATGAGACAAAGGATCTCACGTCCTTCTTGGTTTGTGGTCTCGAGGCTTTCTGTAGTTTCTCTAAATTCTTTGGGTCAGGGGTCATGTTTCCCTGATAAACTGTGTGTCCCAAAAATTCCAATTCTTTACATCCAACGCAACATTTGGTTGGTCGGGCTGTTAAATTTGCCTCCCTAAGTCGATTAAACAGCATGTTCAGAGAGTCAATGTGTTCCTCAAATGTTTCTGTTGCTATAAGGATATCATCCATAAAATTTGTTATACAGGGATTATTCAGAGGATCCAATAATTTTCTCATCATTCTAGAGAAGACACTAGGCGCATTCTTCAATCCAAATGGCAATCTATTGAACTCATAGTGTCCTTCTGAGGTACTAAAAGCTAGGTATGGTCTAACCTCAGGCTTTACTGGAATCTGATAGTATCCTTTACTCAGATCCACTTTTGAGAAATATTTAGCTTTATTTAGCCTGGCAAACAGCTGATTTGTATCCGGCAATGGATCCACCTGTCCTTCTGTAATAGCATTCAGTCTCCTGTAATCTATACAGAGTCTATGTTCTCCAGAGGGCTTCCTTAAGAGTACAACACCGGAACTATACGAAGACTCACTGTGCGAAATAATTCCTTCCTTCAATAGATAGTCCATCTCTTCCTTCAAAGCTTTCTCCTTAGCAAACGGAATCGAATATGGTTTCATACAGACAGGTGTGGAGTCTATTAGTTTCATATCATATTCCAATAGGTTTGTATGTCCTGGTCGGTCTGTTAACACCTCTGCATGATTATTTAGAACCTGTTGCACTCTCTCTTTCTGAGTTTTCGTTAAATGTGTACTGATTTTCACCTGTGCTGCTGTCTCACAGGGGTGTAATGGATATTCAAATGATGAAAGTGGTTCCTTTTTCATCTCCATGGCGATGGACAAGGTCAACAAGTGTGTCTCTTCCTGATGTTCTCTTTCCAAATATTTCTTCAGGAGATTCACATGATAGATTTTTTCTTTCCCCTTCTTATCTATCATATAATTTGTTCTAGACACCTTCTCTAGAACTGTATATGGACCCTGCCATCCAATTTGTAACTTATTCTGACTCCCGGGCAAAAGAAGCAGTACCTTCTCTCCCACAGCCAAATTTCTGTCTTTCGCCTTCCTGTTATAATAGGCAGCATGTTTCTTCCTGGCTTGTTTCAAATTTTCATTGGCAAGCTTCCAGCCAGTTTTTAACCGAGTGGTCAGCTCATTCACATACTGGTATGAAGATGTAATGTTTTCCTCTGCCTTTTCATCAGTCCACGTTCTTAACAAAGCTACATATGGACCTTTAATTGTGTGGACCTATTTGTCCATGCACCGGTATGGTCTCTTCCACTCGAAGCTTTATAGTGATGATTTTTCCTCCCAGAATTATCATTCACAAAACGACCGCTACCAATTTTTCTTTTGGGGCTTTCTCCCCACTTAAAATTCTTGATGAGAGATTTCCTCTCTACATCCTCTTCCTCCAGTTTGTTTAAGTCCGATTGAGGGATTGTCGGCTTATCCTGGGGTAAGACATCTTTTTGCACTCCCGCATAGTGGCCATTGTAAAACAGTTAAGTGAAGCTTGTCCGTGAAAAGGGGCTTCCCATTCCATTTGGTCCACTTTATCAAATCTATATTTCTTTTTATTATCAGGCCTAATTTTGCCCCGGGGCGTGTCCAGGTCCTGATCCATGTTCCCACTTGTGGGTGTTCCCTCATGTGCTATGCTACACCTTTCTACAAAATTCTCAATGTCCCATCTTGCTTTGGGCCAATAATAATTGTGAGCCACCTTTTGAATGATGGTACCTATCTTCTCATGGTCCCCATCTGGTTTCACATGTAGGCTCCTTATTAAGTCTGTCCTCTATCTTTTTGGAAGAACCAGCTGTCCGTGACCATGGGATCTAGTTCCGGCCTTCCTATACATCAACTTGTTTTTCATGTAAAAATCTCCCTTGCCTGGAGTTGTATGACAAGTTGACAATTTTCTGAAACAAGGCTTGAGTGTTTTATCCCCAGCCTGTGCCTTCCTCATCTCTTCTGGAGTGGTATCTAACATAATATCCTCCTCCTGTTGAGGTCGACCTGACCTGAAGGGTTGCCATATACACAGGTTTCCTTCTGCAACGGTCAGTGTCATGATTGTCCATCTGACAATTCTTACACCACCTTTTTCCTTGGTTGAAAGATTTTCTTTCATCATATTTCCTTTCATCGAATTGTGGGAATTTATTTTTATTTTCATACCGTGGCCTATCAGACTGGTGCTTACCTTTGTTTTGATCCCTAGGATCAAATTTATTAAAGTTCTGTGGTGCCCTAAAGTTATCCACTTGTTTCTTTTTATTACCTGTTACCTCTGCTTGAGCTGCTTGATACCTTTCAGCAACATTTAGCAACTCACCCAGCCTCTCTGCACCTTGTTCCATGAGAAACTTTCTCAGGTCTGGAGCCATGGACTCTCTTAATTGCTCTATAAGGACCATTTCCTTAAGATCTTGGGTTTTCCCCAGAGAAGTCCATTTCTCCAAGTATGTCTCTATTCGTGCAGAGAACTGGTGATAGGTTTCACCTGACAGTAGTTTAGCATTCCTAAATTTTTTCCTATAAAATTCTGCATTCTTTTCATATCTTAACAAAAGAGCCTGCTTTAGCATGTCATAATTTTCCTGATCACCTCTGCTCATTTTTGCAAAAACGTCATAAGCTGCCCCACGAAGTCCCTGAGATAACTTTAAGCTCCACCTTTCTCTCTCTAACCCATACGTGGTAGCTAATAGCTCATACCTATTTATATAGCTCTCAATATCATCGTCTTTCTCAACAAAATGATCTAAATGAAAATTCATAGCTGAGGTTGAGGCTCCTTGAGTAACCGTAGCATCAGAGGCAAAGGGACTGGCACCATTTTCAGGAGCATGGCCTTGAAACTCAAACTCCCTTAGTCGTAACTCATGTTCCCTTTGTAATCTCTTATCTTCTGCTTCCCTTTCTGCAGCTAATCTCTTGTCTTCCCTTTCTGCAGCTAATTTCTTCTCTTCCCTTTCTGCAGCTAATTTCTTCTCTTCCCTTTCTGCTTCCAATTGCTTAGCCTCTTTGTCAGCCTCAATCTGCAACCTCTTAGTCTCAGCCTCAGCCTCAAACTGTAACTTCTTAATTTCCCTTTCAGCCTCTAACCTTCTTTCGGCTTCTTTTTCTAATCTTCTTTCTTCGCGTTCAATAAATTTGTCACATTCCGTAGTGACATAGGCAACCATAACTTGCCCATCTAATCCTAACTCTTTTGCAGTCTGTACAGCAGCAGATCGAAACTTGGCCAGGTCCGCCATTGTCTATCAGGTAAATTTCTACAATGTCTAACCAACAATTAATCTCTAAATATATCTAATGGACAACACAGGCACCGTGAGCTCAACCTTATTTAATTCCACCCAAGGATACCTTTTAATTCTTATATTCCCTGAAGTGAATTACCCCCAATATTTTTAATAGGGAAAGATTCAAAATCCCAAGAGCGAGACCCCAATATATGTGGTGAAGTGGGATGTTATAAATATTTATAGGGGACTTAGTGTACTGACTGAGATCAGCTGTGAAGGTATCTATATCTATTAAGAGTAGTGTATTATAGATTACCTTACTTGCTACCACATATCTATATATCTCAGTCAGAATTATTCTGGAATAGTGTGATGACTACGTTATGTGTCTAGGGTATGTGTATGATGAAGTGTAAGTCACAACAACAGACAGATAAACAATTTAATTTAAGCCACTACTCTTGACAACACTGTGACACTCACATACATATAACACTCTATGAGAATATCTTAAAGAAGTCACTCGTAACTTTTCAAATAACAATATGTATTCATGGTTATCATAAAGGTATATGTGTCCTGATTCAAATACAAAGGAACCAGGAATCACAATCAATTTTAATTACAAGTATATGTACAGACTTTATCAATATGAATATTGTAGTGACATATAATATTAAAAATATCCTATGTGTGTCAGTTGTGTAGTAGTAATATGAGGTAATACTGGTTTTGTTTTGTTCAAGCTCTGTTGGTATTTGTCATCATGACTTCAATAGTTTGTCTTTTGGGACTAGTATTGGAGATGTTCTCAGTTCCTGAGATTAAGACAATTAAATTCCCCTCTGAATGTTATTTTTACAAAGTCATTTCAAGATGAGGGGACATAATGTTGAGCTCAGCTGGCCAAATCAGCTTATCTTGCGTGATGGCGGCTGGAAAGGACTCCTCTGCTCGAATTCTCCTCTGGGCTCTGGAGACACCTCACTGATAGCTAAAAAGACCAAGGAGTATGCTGTCCGACTCTGGATTCAGCAAAGCTCTGACCAGGTGCTGCTCAGTACCATCAAGACCACGGTCCCTGAAACCAAGAAGGATGTACCTTCTACTTCATAACTAATTGATACTCTAGTTCTACACTGAGCACAATACATCACAAACATTGAGTTCAGAGCGTTAGGCCAACTGTCAGCTTCATCTGAAATACTTTATACCAGTATTTCCCTCCCTAATGGTTACTACGCCTCTGCAATTCCAGCATTATTTCTTTCTAGTCAATCATCTAGGTGTCAGTGTACTGTTTGGCCATTCCATGCCGTTTTCCTTTCCTCCGACACCTTCTGTTCAGGCTGGAGCATTATAGGCTTTACATCATGTTTGCTACTGAACTACACATATATACAGGCATAAATTAACAATTCACATTCAATTTTCATTAAAAGATACTGAATGGTTCAAGCTTACCACAATTCATAGAATAAACACAGATACGTTGATTAGCAATGAATTCTGGCACATTTACTGGCACAAATTCCCATCTGCTTATGTTCCAGGCTTTTATTTAGCAAAAATATGAGCTGGCTTCAACGCACTGTTGCGTTATCAAGCTTATTTGAACTAGTGGTCTCGAACTAACGCTCCTAAGTGAGTATATCAGCGAGTCTGGCCAATGAGCCACGTTTCGACAAGTGTTTGAAAAAATGTTATCTTTTCCCGTCTCCCCTAACAACCCAGATAGTATTTATAGCCCGACCAATCGTGGTTAGGCTTTCATTTGTTGCGCTCCAATCAATTTGGAGTTTACATGGTAGGCTATTTCTGTAACGTAAATTTTTTTCAAACACGTTATAAAAAAAATTTTATGAGCAGAAATGATTTTATGCTGTCAGGCATCCCCACTATTTTATTTTGGGTATAATTTATTAATTCCTGGACTATTTGCGTAACGTTTTACATATTCTTTGTCAGCAAGCCCTAAGGAACCCAAATATCCAAATTTAAAAGAGCTACGTGGCTGCGTTCAAAATATGCAATTTCTTCTACCTCCTGTTTCGAAGATGTGCTGTCTGGGTACTGTAATGTTTTCAAACGTAAACCCATCTAATGTTATCTTTCCTAATAAGCGTTTTTTAGGATTTTAAAACCTAACTCTGGGTAGGGTAGTGAATTCATCACTGTCCGTCCGAAAAAGTTAGTGCATGTAGCCTTACACGCGTGATAGTAGTAATTGTGTATCGCGCGACGCGTGTTGCAAGCGTTCCTGATTTTCAGCCCTCCCTCTCTCTTTATCCTTTAGTCCATCTGTTCGTTCGTTTTGGTAACGCAGTATAATTAATGTTAGGATTAATTTAGGTCATTACGCAGTCTGCCTCTCAATGTTTTTCCAAGAAATACAGCACACGTTTCATTGAAGAAAGCGGGTATAATACATTAAGCTTTTACTATCAACGTGAAAGCGTTACAATTTGCAGACGAAGCAGAAAACAAGGGGGATTTCGAGTACATTCATTGTGACAGCACTGTTCTTTACCATTCTTCTTCCTTTATTTATTATATGTATTTATTAGGCTTTATATTTACTTGATAATTTATATATGTGGATTAGAATATTCCACGACACATGTCCGTGTAACCGGTTTGAGACTCGGGAAGCTGCTAACGAACTGACCACATATTACCCCCCAATCAACATCAAATACTCCACCCCATAGTTTGCAGTAAAACTTTTTAAATAACCCCCAACTTTTCAGGGGAACTGTCTTCGGACGTATTTTAGATGAGATTAAGACACGTAAGCATTTGTGTTCTGGGTTGATATTTCACATGGTGGTCACAATTTTGGTGAGTATTATGTAGAGTATTTTTAATGAATGAACAGTGCAGCACCCCCAATGACTTCTTCTTCTTCTTGCGATCGCATCTTTGATGTTTACACCGTCAGACGAGTTCTCATGATGAATTCGACTGTTGTTTGAAGTTCCTCTTTAACTCCATATAGCTTTGAGTTTAGTGTTGAGTCATTGGGCCAGTATATCTTTCTTAACGTGTCATACAGAGGACAGTCCTGTAGAACATGCTCAGCAGTTTGTTCGTTTAATCCACATGTGCACAGTGGTGAAGCAGGACAAATCCGTAGCTTGTGCATAGTGGTTATTCAGTTGGTTAATTGCCCTGTCCTGAGTGTAGTGGTTTTTGATGTTATTATAATGGTTGTTTATCTTACCTAGTGTACTGGATGAGGTCAAGCTGTGAAGGCTCCTGAATATAAAAGTTTATGGTGAGTTTACAGAAGGCCTTTCTTCTGCAATACCACTTACGACCTCAAACAGACCTAATCTACTATTAGCAATTTAGCTACGTTAAAAGTTTCGTAGGGTACTGAATTGTGATGTGTAGGTAATAAAATACACAGACACAAACACACATGTAAATTCTAAGTCATAATAAATGATAATAAAAAACTCTCCCAATGATAAACTTAACTAACACTGGCTTTTAGAATTTAAGTTTGAAAATTTTTTTTAATTTATTAGTACCTGAAACCAATTGTTTCTTTTGGTCAGGACATATGAAACAACTATGTAATTTATCCCCCCCCCAATAAAAGAGCATATATATATTTTAATAATCAAATGAAATTTTTGTACATAGTATAAATTGTCCCCCCCTTGACATTGGTTAATATTAATAATATCTACAGTGTCCTGGGAAAACTAGCACTGATGTTTAGTTTTGGGTGGCGTCATCATGCCCCCCCCTCCAAACTATGTTTACACAAGTTCATTGTCCTTGACTGATATTAATGTTTTATATAACAAGATTTTTATTTCTTTATTGATGGTGGACACAGTTGATGAATCTACAGCAGGCCAGGTTTGGCCACTTAACTGGCCTGTGACGATGTAGTACAGAATTCTGGTGGCCCACTCCTCTCAGTAGCTGGAGTAAAATGTTAGGCAGCACAGGCAACCCGCTCATTGTACTTCTACAAAAGCATCTGGCACACAATCGTTAGTGCCAGATCAGAAACTCTGTAACCAAAATTTGTGCCATGTGGTCAACACTCTATTTACTGCACCACTCTTACACACAACACAGCAAAAAAAACATTACACACAGATTGGGTCAGATCTCTCTGACCAACTTAGCACATCTCACCCAGGTGGTTTTGTTATCAAATAGTACCAGTTTTCCCCAAGACTGCACCATTGCATCCGAAATATGTTCAATAGTTTTTTCCTCTTCCATCCAATAAGGTGGGTTGATATGTTCCCACTGATCTCAAATATAGATCCGCCTTCCATCCCGCTCTCTTCCTTAGATAGGTTTTCATATAATTATTTGTTTTGTCTCTAGGCCCTGGACTGCTGCTGGGGGACCTAGAGTAAGCAATCACTTGTCGTAATCATTTTTCATGATAAAAATGGCAGTATCAATCACTCAAAATATTAAAATAAAAACAAGATAAATGCTTTTTCCCTTACCACAATTCAGAAATTGAGAACACAGTTAGTTACTTAGTACTAGCAAAACTCAGCTGAGCTGCTGGCTAGATTAGGGCGTCCCACTCTCCCCGCCCACTCCGTTCCCTCCTGGTCCTCCCACTGATTTTTATTTAATATTTCCTGGAAATCACCTCTAGCAGTAAACGAACTGTGGTCAATGGAGTCTTTAAAAAAAGAAAAAGTCTTCTATAAAATGGGCACAAGCGAGCGTCTGTCTTTCAGTAATATAAAAACTACTGTCCAATCAACGGACTTCCCCTCTAACTTTTTCAAATATTCAAAATATAAATGTCCAATTTCAGTCCAGTCCACAGTCGAGTCTAGAATGTAGTATTTTTCTGTCGGTCTGTCCGTCCTCAACTTGGCTTTTTTCCCAAATTACACTTGTTTTTTTTGGACGAAACTAAACTACAAAAAAAAAAACTACACAAATTTTTTCTCCTCCCCCTACTTATAAGATCCTATGCTGTTATTTTTTTAGCTACTATCCTCCGACTTTGCCCCTAGTTCATTTGCAGTTTTGTTTTTATGCGTTCGGCTCAAGGACGTGTCAAAATGTAACTTTAGTGAAAATATGCACAAAAAACTGTTCGCTAGTCTGTATTGAACGATACAGTCTTTCGTTAATATCTATTCCGTGTTATCTGTCCGTCTGTGTAATTAAAAGTATATTATTTCTCTGCTCAAGATGGGCTATCAAAACTAGCTAGTTTTTTTATTTTCATAAACTTATTATTAAGAAAAATTGCCTACTTTTCTCAAGGTTAGTTTTTTTTGAAAGTTGTTTTTGAACCTTCGTGTACGGCGTTTGCCGCTATATTTCAAATTAAAACGACCAATTTACGGTAAAACGTCCTAAGATACGTCTGTTTCTAACAAGAGCTAAGGTCTCTTTTTTTGTCCATTTCCTTACATTGTGTCAATAGTGGCGCGTAATTTTTTCCTTTAAAACTACAAATTGGCGTCTTTTTTTAGCATTTAGATTCAAACACTTGTTCAGACCGTCATAATAATTTTTTTTCTTTTATCTCCGTTTCCCTCCCGTCTAAAAGGGTAAACCGTTTTAGTCTGCATGTTTCAACTAGTTAGGTTTTCAAATGGCGCTAGAAAGCGCTGGCGTAGGTGAAGAAAGCCTCGGCATATCTTTGCCTATCTTTTTATCCCTACGTGTTATTCTTATCCGTTATCGTTATAATTGGAGGAATTTTAACGTTGCATCACTGTAATTTTCACCACACAGAGGCGAAAAATAGTTATCTGTCCCTGCCGGTCGAGAGTGTGATAGTAGTCTTTGGGGTTGGTTCTGTTCTCTTCTGATAGTCTGGATAGCTTTCTTTTTCTCAAAGTATGTGACTTCATTATCTTCTTGTTCACATTCTCCTCCCTTTTTTGCAAGTTTATCTGCCTTTTCATTTCCGGGTACACCACAATGAGATGGTACCCACTGAAGCATGGTTTTCTCTTTTTGGCAGCTACCTTGTTTAGTTTTCATTTCTCAGATGCGGGAGTTTACCACCCTTGAGAGCTTGCAGGACAGACAGTGCATCTGTGAGGATGACTACCTGCTGGCAGTCAGAGTTGGTGTTATAAATCATATTTGCAGCTTGCTCTAGAGCTTGAACCTCAGCTGTATAGTTGGAACAGAATTTACCAGTGGGAATGTGCCTAGTCTCATAGTGGTTGTCAGGATATGAGCTAAAGATACCGGCACCTCCATTCCTAACAGCATTAGTTGCTGATCCATCTGTATAGGCATGTATCCATGATTGATCGGGATAGCTTTCTTGGATCATACTCAATGTAGCAGTTCGTTTTTGCAGATCATTATACTCACATCCACTTGTGAGACCACTGACTGATGTATTAATTTGGAGGGCATTGCTGGCCTGCTCCCATGGTACAGGGTATAGGGTGGGCTTCAGTGGTGTTGTCTTCATGGATAGGTCTTCTTGATGCTGTCTTATAAGTCTTTTTCCCCGATGCACAACGCTGCTACGCTTTAGACGTCCCAATGCCAGATCATCTAGTCTTGCCTTCATTGGGTGCATTGGCATACTGTTGTACTTTTCCATCTGGATCATGGTTTTTGTGTCTCTTCTATGGGACAATGTCTGTAATCCAGCAACCTTCTGCATCTCTGTTATTGGTGTAGTTTTCGATGGCTCCTGTAATGTGCCTGAGGAGCTTATGTTGCACCTTTTGTCACGAAGTGGATTTAGTTTTATAGAGTTTAGCCTGAAATGAAAACAAGACCCTAGTATGAGAAAGTCTGAGAAGATAGAATTTAGATGGAAAATGACATGCCTTGTGGACAGATGATGACTATTTGCTCAAGGGATAGAACCAGGTTTTGACTCGCCCTTGCCGCATCGTGACGTCAAACAGGCTATATAATCTCACCCGTCCTCTGACAAAACCCTTTAAATACAAGGCGATAATGTGTATAACACGACCACAGACACCACTATACAGACCACATCCTTAGGTATAGGTATAGAATAGAAGCTGATCCAGTAAATAATATACGTATATATTTATTTACATACAAGAAAAACATAAAAAAGGGATCAAGCGTCCCCAAGTCAGGCGATAGAGTGCACTGTTGCACGGCCAGAAAAAACAAAGTAACGATTAAATTGTAAGACCCTAAAAAAAAAAAACCTCAATCACATTCACTCTTTCCTGTCACCCTGCTGAGGAACAATAAAAAATGGTTAGTGCTTTAAAGTACTCTGAATTCTGGTGGGGCTGTCAACTTTAGCCTCCACTCTCTAACACCACTAAGATTCTACTGTCTCAGTCTGTTGACTCTTCCTCAACGAACCGTCTACACCGCTATTCCGCTTGTTAGGCGATATGCGCCGCTAACTAACACCACTGGAAATGCTACAAATAATAGACTTGGAGTAACACAAATGGCTCAGTATCTATCCGTCAAGTGGATACTGAACAGACCCCTACTGGTCCTGTCTATTTTCTCCACACTCCTCCTCCTCTCTCTCTCTCTACTCTCTCTCTCTTGTCTCTCAGTGTCTCTCTCTAACACTCGACGACTGATGATGCGGCGTCTCCGTTACACTCTTCTCTCACGTCAGTCTCAGTTCTTACTTTCAGGACCTAGGTATGGTAACCCTGTCACCTGTTCCTGAAAATTCTGCGATGATGGTGATGAGTTTGGCGTCAAGCATGAGGTACCTTGATGAACTGTCGAAAAAACTTCTCTGCTGCTGAATAGCTTCCCTCCTTTTAACCCGCTCCGGAGTTAGAGGAAAAAAAAACACAGCCTTGATTTCCGGCTGTAACGCAATTGAAACCAGTCTCACGGCCACCTGCCGTTGCTAGAGACTATAAATAGCGATGCTCTCGGCTTCGGCTGTATGATAACTAAACCACAGTCCAGCTGAAGCATAGGGACTTCACTGCCAGAGACCATAGGTCTGACCCTTAAGATAGGTCCTGTTGCCCCGTGGGTAATTTTGCACATGGGCAAATTTACGCTCCCCACTGTCTTCTTGCCGCGACTCGCTGAAATTAAAATAAAATTGCGTCTATTGTATAGCCATTCCAACCTAACGAATCCCTAACCTAACTCCCCTTCACTCGTCATTTACAACAATACATAAAATAATATTGCCCACGTGGCTCACTCGTCATGTACAACAATACAAAAATTAATATTACCCACGTGGCACTTAAATCTCTCTCCTCCCTCTCCCCTTCTCTCGTTCTGAAAACGATACATAAAATATTTCTATTCCACGTGGCACTAAAATCTCCCTTCTCCTCTCTCTCTCTCAACTAAAATCCGCCAGCCAAATAAACATCCTGTCTGACGGGCCACTTGGCCGTCACACATGGCTACCCACGTGTCAACATTTTCAACTCGGGAACTTCTTTTGTCCGAAATTCCGGAGTCTCCCTTTTTTTAACATTTACACACGAGGTTTCCTACTTAAGCCCCAATTTAAATGAAATATCGCTATAGGAATAGTTTACTCCTCTAAGCAGTATAGTTCACTTACAACATAAATCTGAACCCTCCGACAATATTTCTCACATTTAAGGCTCAGTAAAATTATCGAACGCACCAGGGATTTCCCCATAAAATTACATTAGTAAATACACAGAAATAAATGGTGGTTTTACATAACATTTTACAAATATGGGCACACGTGTTTCTCACAACTTCCCACACTCCTAACTACTGCCAAAATCATAGAAAGAATAAGCACACTGTTGCATTTACGTCGTTCTTCAAAAAATGATAATGGATGGCACTATCTCGTTTATTTTTAAAACTGAAAAGTTAATGTCCCCCGAAGAAATTAACTACGGGCGAAATTCTATAAAAAACCCACTAAGAAGAAAAACGATTAATAAAATAGTTACATACCGATTATCGCTTGTTTTTCCCACAGTGGAGAACGATAATAAGCGAAGTCTGACGGCTGACAATATTTCTTACGATAGAGAACTAGGCCGCCGTTTCACTGGCTATTTATACACACCGGGAACCACTCCCGCGTATTTCGCCTACGCAATCATCGCGAAACCCGCGTGGCTTAAAATTGCGTCACGTTACCTGACGGCCCGCGTGCTTCCGGATTCGTCATACCGCGTGCCGGAAAATGGCGATTATTTTCGTAAACAACGAAATTTCCGTGATCGTGAAAAAAATCTGTAAGAGAAAAACTGGCCGATGTAAAATAAACCTACCATCATAAACGAACCCATTAAAATTACTCCTCAAAAATACCGAACACGATATATTCACATGAGAGAAGAAACAAGGCAAACCCATATAATTACAAAGTGAAGAGAAATGGTGAAAACTCAAACGGTAGAACCACAGAATCGGGCCTGTTAAAAGACAGAATTACAGTGTAGCATCACAACCTTTGATTACCCCCAATGACAACCCCCTGGAACCGCCACTGCACGTGACAGAAAACTTGTAAAAGTTATGTTGAAGGGCTATTCTCACAGCTTGTTGGAGTGGTGGGTGTGTAGGCTTTGCATGATGACTAAAAACAGACTCATGAAATAAAATATTATATTCCATTCACTCTACTGTACAGACTAAGAGCGCATGGTCACTGATCATTAATCGGTAGTTCTTCATGTAGTTCGCAAGTTTACATTGTTTTGTGTGTCAAGATTTGACTATTACTGACAAATACTAGCCACCCAATTTTATTGTATACTATAGAATCCTTTAAACAGGGACAATTTTTTGTCTGCTTTTTAGTACATTTAGTTCAACAGTAAAAGTAGTCCCCGTAAAAAACCTTTTTTGTCCCCTTTATTTGTTGTATTTAATTTGAAAACGAGGTCAGAATTTTCAAAAACTACATGGTAGATGCGTTGAAAGGGTCATCGTGCTACAAAGAAAAGTAGGGGATCTGACCTAGATTACCTTGTTCACCGAATTATGAAGTAGATTAAAAACTTTAGCAGATAAAGATAATATATATCCACTTGTACTTTTAACATACACAAATACTCGTATAAATTTCAAATACTGTACGTTTACATACATGGTTTTTTTATACATCACTGATCTTGAAGTGGGACCTATATTTATTACGCACGGAAGCACATGTAGGACCTGCCTGATATGGCAGGTGCACTAAAGCCAGCTATCAGTGGACTACTTTTGTTTGCTGGGGAATATTACTGTCATGTGGGTCACTCACTGAAGCTGTCCCTGACTTATTTTAGTTTTATGGTGCGCGCCAGTGGGTTGCAGCACGCCAGGGGTAGAAGTGTGGTTATTATGGATATTTTATATATGTATATATGTGTTGTTGTTGTTTTTTTTTTCATTTACATTGCTCGTACCACTCGACATGCGTTTTGTCTGTTGTTATGGTAATTGTAACATCTCGTATTTTGTGTGTAGCATGCAATTATATTACTGATTGGCGTAGAATATAAAAATTGAAAGGATATTACAAAGTCACTTATGGCAAGAATCAGTCAGACATGTACCAGAGAAATGTGTTATGAGGAGACGCTGGTGCTGGATTGAACACAACTTGATAAAAATATATCTATCTCAATAGCTATCTATCTATCCATCTATCTGTTCGTCTGTCTATCTTTCTATCTATCTTATCTGTCTGTCTACCTATCTATCTACCTATATATCCGTCTATCTATCTTTCTATCCTTCTATCTATCCATTTATCCGTCTGTCTATCTATCCGTCTATCTATCTGTCTATTTATCGATTTATTTATCTATCTATGTATCTATCTATGTATATCTTTCCATCTATCTGTCTATCTATCCGTCTGTCTATCTATATTTATATCTATCTATCTATCTATCTATCTATCTATCTATCTATCTATCTATCTATCTATCTATCTATCTATCTATCTATCTATCTATCCACAAATCAATGTCTTGCCTTTTGCTCTGAAATTGTTCTATTCCTGCCCCCACAAGCTAACATGGCTAGCTCCTAATGTGTATTTATATGGATCCACAAGTCAGACATCTTCGAACTGGCGCATTCTTCAGCACAAAGATTTAGCTGTAATCGCCCACTGTCTATTTGTACCAGTGTTTGTGTTGTTGTAGCGTGTGCCAGACTGCTCTCTAATTTACTGTGTGAAGGTTTTGGATTTTGTTTTTTTTTGTTTGTTTTTTTCTTCTTCTTTCATTAATTTTTTTTTATGTTTTTTAACCATACTTAAATTTGATTATGAATGGATATTATAAATGTAATAATAATAATAGCCCCTTCAGTCATAACTGACCGTGGGTGTGCGCCCCTGAGGTGACAGCCTTCAGCTGCTTATTTTCCTGATGCTCCTTTAGACGTTTTCTCCTCTCTTCTGCTTGTTGTGTGAGTTTCTTTTCGCTCAATCTGAGGTCGCTCCGTAAATAGCATCGCCACTTGGCGCGGTCGGCAGCCTCATCCTCCCACGTTGATGGATTTATGTCCAGTGCTCTCATGTCTCTCTTGCACACATCTTTGAATCTCTGCTGTGGTCGCCCAACTGTTCTTTTGCCATCTGCCAGTTGTCCGTGGAAGATATCTTTCGGGATGCGATCATCTTCCATGTGGTGGACATGGCCAGGCCAGCGTAGTCTGCGCTGTCTAAGCAGTGTATACATGCTTTGAAGGCCAGCACGTGACAATCTGGCGAGTGGTTTTATTGGCTTTAAGATCAGTATAGTACTGACAATTACAGAAATAGAATTTCTGCAGAAAATGGTGAAGTCCCAGTGTCTGAGAGAACTACTGGTATCACAAATTAGTTACGGCTGTGAATGATCTGATCTCGAAACAATAGTAGAGAGGAGACCGACATAAGTGCCACCTCCGCTGTGTAACTAACTGTGATATTAAAAAAACAAGGAAACAGATTTTACTTAACACTGATAAAATTGACAAGGCGTTCAAATACAATTTCCTTATTATTTATTTAGTATATACACTATCTACTCTTGTGCTGAGGGTGTATGTTGAAAAATGGAATGTAATGAATTTGTAAGTTTACATATGATTTACAAAATATTTATATATATATATATATGTAAATAAATATTACAACAAGTTTTCCAATTATAGGAACAAAAATTATATCAGCTGTGCTGTTATTCAATTATAGTACATGTATCAGCTGTGCTGTTAATTAAGGATATAACACTTATCAGCTATGCTGTTATTTTTGTCTCTTGCTATGCACTTCACTTTCTCATCACTGACAGTTTTTCTATGCTAAAAACGCTGACAGAAATGGTACGAATGTGTACCCATCTCTCTAAGGACTGTTCTTCTTTGGTTGGTCCCCACAACATCGGCTGAGTATCGTTCCCTTAGCCCACCCAAGACTGAGGGGGACCAAAGATGTAGAGTCAGGACAACCTCTATGCTCCTGCGGAGTTCCAGGCAGCTGGATTGACGACCCACGATCTCAGGTTTTAGGACACGAATAAAACCTGTAACAAGGAAAAAATAGGGGCTAATTTCTGTCCTCAAGCCCACCTATTTCTATTGTATATGATATGAGCGTGTCTCAGTGTCTGCATGTAGGATGAATGACAACATGGCTCAGTATGATTTAGCAATAGCGAGACAAGACAGGTGTCTACTTGCAAAACATTCTTTCTGATAAACTAATACATGGATATCATTAAATAATATAAATTCAATGCATGAATACATTCAATAATATAAATTCAATACATGAATACATTCAATACATGAATACATCCCATAATATAAGTTCAATACATGAATAAATCCAATAATATGTACACCTAGGTGTGATACAACAATGTCCTTCCCCCTATAATATACCAGGCCCTCTCTGACAAGTGCTATAATATATCCTAACAATAACGTTATGTTCTTATGATAGGAGTATGTGAGACGAGGGACTGTTTGTGATATATCAGGGTGGGAGTTATAGGAGACAATAGATTGGAGTTAGATGAGACAAGAGATTGAGTCCTAACAAGGACTGTTTTGGTTATATTTCAGTGGGTTTTATCTGAGATAATAGACTGAAGTTATAGGAGACAATAGATTGAGTCCTAACAAGGACTGTTTTGGTTATATTGCAGTTGGTCTGAGATAATAGATTGAAGTTATAGGAGACAATAGGTTGAGTCCTAACAAGGACTGTTTTGGTTATATTTCAGTTGGTCTTATCTGAGACAATAGATTGAGTTATAGGAGACAATAGATTGAGTCCTAACAAGGACTGTTTTGGTTATATTGCAGTTGGAGTTAGATGAGACAATAGATTGAAGTATAGGAGACAATAGGTTGAAGTATGAGTCCTTTTAGTCTTCGTCTATTCAATCATAATAGGAAATACAATCATTATAATTAATTTCACCAAGATACAATCAGTAACCTGATAGGTAGTATAAATGACACACAAAAAATACCAACATTATAGATCTGCTGAGAGCTTCAAACCGGCCAGATTTTGACTCGACTTAGCAAAGCAAGCTGCAGGTCATTGCACTCCAGGTAAACTATAAATCAAGGTGACAGCTTCTCCTCTTCAGTCGGTCGGTATCTCTGGCGTCATGTCGGTGATGTGTGATTATGCATAAAATCCGCCCGATTATATAGGTAGGTAAATGCTTAAGGAAAGCTTTTGGTTGGTTCCCGACGGAGCAAAATGATTGGTTTCCTCCGGTTTAGTCTCAAGCGCTGTACACGGCTGTTTGTGCCCTATACCAGAGCGCTCTTTTAGTTTCGGTGACCGGAATTCTGACACCGGGTATAAAATTTTGTGTGCACCGTAAAAGACTATTTTAGTTTTTGGCGGGGAAAATCAGCTGATGTGTGAGTAAAATCAGTAAAATATAAATCATTACACACTCGTTCTGGATAAACACAGCGCTAAAATTCTTTTGTGTACTATAACTTTGTTCTGTGTTCTATTTTTGATTGCGTTTTTATTTGTTTGAAATTAGTTTTGACGGAGTTACAGACTTTTGAAAACAGCGTCATCATTTAAGGAAATTCATAAAATAAGTAATCTTTTTATTAATTTAATATCTAAAAATCGGCCCATTCGTTTGAGTTTATAATTATAAAGACTTCTCGAAGGGAAGCTAAAGATTATTTCCACATACTATTTTTTTTGCTTTCATATCTTGAGAATGTGTGGTAGTCAGTTTTGTGAGTGTGGCATTACAAGAACAAGCATATTGTCACCAGATTTTGTAGCATTTAAATCCCTTTAAACGCATTCCTGATACCCACAAATCTTAAATAAGGTAGTAAAAAAAATACCTTTTTGTAAAGCACCATCTGTTTTTGCATTTTCATTCATTTATAATGATATTTAGCTACGTATATAAGCGTCAGAAAACATGTAAAGCTATAGATAGATTACTTCCACATAATTTGATCTATCTTTCAAGTCTTGTTAATCTTCTATTTATAATATGAATTTTTTTTTTAAATTGTGTGTGAGATAAGGACTGTTCCATTGGTGTTCTTTGGTAGACAATCCTGTGCACACGACGGCTGCCAGCGAATTCTAAGTAACTGTTTGTATTTCTTCTTTCATTCAAAGTTACAATGCAGGTAGTAAATTTAGAGAAACCAAATTCTAAATCTAATACCATCCTTTTATCAATGGCTAGAGTCAGAGATACATATGATAATTTAGAAATATTTATGAATGGCATGAAAGCTCAGATAGAGTCACTAAAATATTTAGAGTGGGATGGTAAACAAGTTGTTGTTTTCTTATTCGGGGATTATTTCCTTATTTTGCTGGAGACACCACAGACATGGGTATATTCCTTGAGCTCCAGACAAACCAAACATTTTCATCAAAGACATCCAGAGAGCATACAACTTGCAAACCAAGAAGTTTGGCCATGTTGATAAGAGATTACAATAGATATATGAAATATGGGAAAGGGAATAAAAGGCAAGTGGCACATTACCATAATTGTTTACACAAACCAATGTTAGAGATTGAAATTGAAAATGTAGCTCCTCCTTACCTTCATATTTTATTAGGCATTGTTTTGAAACACCACAGACTTCTAGAACAGGTAGCTGATACAATAGACGCAAAGATATTTGAGAATTCGCAAGAGATACATGCAAACATTAGTACTTTTAAGAACTTGAAGAGATTTAGTAGGAACTGGAAATAGGCAGAAGAATTAGGAGCTAAAATTGAATTTTTCAGGTAGGTATTGAACTTTGTGAGGATAAGGAGGAGACAGATAATTTTAAAGTTAGACTTGAAAATGCACAAGATGCGCTGGCCAAACTTCAGTTTCAAGATCTGTGTACTAGGTCTGGTCCAGTTTGCTCACACATGGACAAGGTACTAGCCAAACACAAAATCATACAACAGGCTTATAATAGCAGAGCATTTATAGGGAATCACTGCCACAGATATCTCACACAAAAAGTTTATAAAGATCTTACAAGAGCAATCATTACACAAACACTGAAAATTACAGACAAACAAGATATAACTAACATAGCTTTTATTGCCCAAGAACAATTCAACTCATTGAAAGAAGCATTTGAGAAAGTACACAACAAAATATCACACAGTAAACCAATTAGTAAAGAATCAATAACAGCATCGATAGAGACTTATATGTCTTTGTTCAGAAAGCTATTCCCTAGTAAGACAATTCATAAACAGCACATATTAGAAAAACATTGCGCAGACTGGATCAGAACTCATGATGTATGATTGAGATAATTGTTAGCTCTCATGTTCTGGGGACAATTGGGTGTGTTATTTTAAGGTTATAAATGTGGACATGCAATTTAAACTTTCAATAATTAATGTTTGACGCATGAAACCAAAACAAAACTTTGATATCCATTTTCTGCAGGTTTCTACTTTTGATTTCTGTAATTTGTTATGCATGTTGATTGTGACCGTTTTAGTGTAAATTGAATTAGAAACAAACCATAACAAAATGTAAAAAAAAACGTAAATTTTACACTATTTCAGACTATTATATCTTCTGTTCTAATTGTGATAAAATGTTTGTTCTTGTTCTAAAATTTACTCTAACATTTCTAGTCTAGCTTTACGCAAAATTAAAGCCGGTATTTATAATAATAAAGTAGCATAAAAGCAATTCAAACATGTTTTGGGGACAATTGGGTGTGTTTTTTTAAGGTAATAAATGTGGACTTGCAATTTAAACTTTCAATAATTAATGTTTGACGCATGAAACCAAAACAAATCTTTGATATCCATTTTCTGCAGGTTTTCTACTTTTGATTTCTGTAATTTGTTATGCATGTTGATTGTGACCGATTTAGTGAAAATTGCATTATAAACAAACCATAACAAAATATATAAAAAACGTAAATTTTACACTATTTCAGACTATTATATCTTCTGTTCTAATTGTGATAAAATGTTTGTTCTTGTTCTAAAATTTACTCTAACATTTCTAGTCTAGCTTTACGCAAAATTAAAGCCGGTATTTATAATAAAAAAGTAGCCTAAAAGCATTAATTAAGCCCTATCAAAAGTAAACATCGCCACATGTTTTTCCCATTAGGAAGCTGACCACGTGACCTCTGTCAAGTGGGCTATAAATAGCGCGGTCGGGGAAAAAGGGGAAATAACTAAAAGATCGCTCGCAAACAGCCGTGTGTATAGCCTAATTTTATTCAGTTTTAATCCGCCATCTTGCGTGAACATGATGGCCGTTAATTTATTCTGTCTCAGAGACTGGTGAACGTTGCTCGTTGATTGGTTGAAGCAAATCTGTATCTCGACATAGTGATTAACAAAGTAGTGGGTTACACTCGTTTCACGACAGACAACACCTCGACATTTTTCATTTTATCTTTCCACGAAATGCCGAGGACGTGGCGTAGGCACCGTAGATGGGAGGTATTGAGCCTTCTTTCTTGCTTAGCATAGGTTGTCATGTCTCGCTGCCATGCTGGTGATGCAGGCGTTATGTACCGCAGCTTTGGTCATCGTTATGAGTTTCCCCAAACACGCGATGTGAGGCGGGCAAAGGTAGCTGCAGCTTTGCCAATGAGACTGTCAATAAATGTATCGACCCCTGCTTGCGTCAGGGTCAGCGAACCAGAGCTGACCAAGACCCTACTCCACCTCCAAGTGGTGGTCCTTGAAACAGGCTGCATCACTGCAGTCTGGCTGAGTGAGTAGGGATCGAAGAGGGAAGGCTAACCCGGTCCCAAAAATGCTGTGCTGAAGTCGGATGTGTCGGCCGAAAGGCGCAAATATCGCAGCCCCGCTGTAAACGGACACAACGCAACCAACGTCCTTTTCAGGATCAACGAAGAAGAATATCTTTACAATGTTGCATGCCTAAATAACGCTTCAAGTACATGTGGGAATGAAAGAATACAGTATGCTAGAGATAAGACGGGGGGAGAGGGAAGAGAGGACAGAATGTTAGACGGGCCTGCATGCCCAATTTAAGGTCGTTCGTTCGTTCTCTCTGCCTGCATCGCCAAATCAACTTCTGACAGTTATTGCTTCACTGCGCCAAACAAGCCAGACACAGTTTCTAATTTTGTTGGCTGACCTACTAACCCACTAAACTTAGAACATGTACGTCCTCCCAGCCTTGAGGTTAACAGACTGATATGCAGTTCAGATAAGGCAGTGACCGACAAATTTTTGGCGCGTATGTGAACTAACCTCTCTTGTTTTCGCGTGTGTTAGTTATGGAAAGGGACGGGGGGGAGGGGGGGGGGGGGTACGTATACAAAGTTTCACATCTTGTCTTTCTTCCTCGTCATATTTGTAGGTGTGTGTACTTTTAAAAAAAAAATCATTTATGCGCGTTATAATCAGCGTTGTCACTCTGAATTTTGAAAAAAACCTAGATATCGGTACATAGGCTATGTTGGGGCGAAATCTAGGTGGCTTTGTTCAACTAATGACGGAAAATGACACATAGACGGGACTAAAAAAAACAAAAAACCTAGGTCTAGGTAAATCCACATTTATAACACATAAGGAAGGGAAACCCGAGGCCTGTAAACAGTAAATAAATATTAGACAAATAGATGGCAGGGAGGATAGTGTGATTCGCTTGCATAGCTAGGCGGGGTTGTCACACGGACGGTCCTGGGTTCGAGTCCTGGGTAAGCCACTCACGTCTGTATTTTTTCTGTTGTCTAGTTTTCTACTTCTTTATTTCTTACGAGTGCCTGAAAACATACCTTTATGTTTGTCTAAAATATTTATTTACTAGGTCAGGAGCCGCGTTAGCGTAGTGGTTACCACACCGCTCTGGCGACCGGGTGATGCAGGATCAAACCCGGGAGACGGCATTTGAGGATTTTTCGTCGACCGGGATTTGGACTTGATTAACTCGAGACCTGGCGAGCACATTTGAAGGAGTGTCGTCGACCAGGGATTGGCGGCTCCTGAGCCGACCCAGCTATAATGGGTACCTCCGAAATCGGCGAGTATCAGCCTGAATGGCGAGGGACACCTGTCTCTGTACAAGAAAAAAGGGATACTCACGTAAAATCAATGTCAGGTTAGACATTAATAATAACCTGAGATTTCGCCTCGAGTATTAGCGGGCGTACGAAAAAAAAAAAATTTTTACTAGGTGAATCCACCTAGGAGTGGCAAAGCTGGTTATATGTAGGCCTACTCCACCTTACGGGTTGTTTCGGAACACGGGACGCTAAAGCAACATTGGAGTTTTTCAGCTGAGAACGTGAAATATTGTTATATTCTCTGATGGTCCAGCTCATTTTCGTTGAAACAATATTATGGGCGTCCGGAGTATAGAGATGTAGCGTCTTTTAAAATGTAGGTCTAAAAGGAAAGGTTGAAGTTCAAACAGGCAACATGATGAAATCTTATAAGTGGTACAGAAACATAGGAAGGTGAGCGGAAGACAGACTATTTGAGAAGTCTCCAAACATTTTTTTTAGCCCCAACCCCTCCATGGAATCCTTAACCGACCCCCAGGAAAAAAAATAAATGAACAATATAAGAAATTAGCTATGGTGGCACAGTAAATGAACATTACTTTAAAAACAAAATTGAACTGGTTAAGCTCATTAATGGGAAGGATATGGCTGATGCGCATTAACAAGGGCATTGATATTTGATTATAGATTCACCACGTTCTTCAGGTTCAGTCAGTGCTGGTGCTAACTACTTGCATCTCCCACCCCCCCCCCCCTTCTCCACACAAAAAATTGCCAACTTCATTTTTGAAACACAGCTGTCTTTGTCGCAAGGTTATTTGGGTTTTGTAAAACGACAGGGATGAATGTGGGATAAAATCTCCTCGCGCCCCCCCCCCCCCCCCAAGGTAGTGGCTCGTAAGTATGAAGGCCTACTTAGGGCACCATGAGTGAATGAGAGAAGGTGAATCCTCACAGAGAAAGAAAGTTTCAGTAGGTATCTGGTCTCCATCCAGCGACAGCTTCACTCTAGAATCCCAAAAGATACAAGAGCCTCCACTCCCGGTTTAGCCGGAAGAAAATAATGATATACTTAAACACTTTTAGCACAACAGATATAAACAAGTGATAAACTAAGATGTAAAATGTATTTACCTATATATATATGGGGGGGGGGGGGGGGGGGGGGGGGGGGGGGGGGGGGGGGGGGGGGGATATAAAAAATAAAAATAAAAA
>JAMPIV010004621.1:0-13308 GCA_024509875.1 Oreohelix idahoensis
CAGAATGTAGTTCCTACAATTTTTCTGATGTCATCATTTCTCATTCTGTCGCTTCTGGCAACATTAACGGCTATTCTTAATTATTTTATCTCGAACGATGTTATTTCCCTCTCACTTATTGTAATCAGTGTTAAACGTGGTCATAATTTCTAGCATAGGACAGAAAATTCACACTATGACGATTTAAAAAAAAGCTAAGGTGACCTTAACAGACAGATGAATGAACGAAAGCTAGATATTTAGCAAATTTACATGCTTACATAGCGAAACGATGCGCTTATATTTCAATGTTCTCGGTTTGTTACATAAAACAGGAGATACGACAATGTAACATCTCTGGCGGGAATATCCAACCATGAGATTTACAACATAAATCTTCAGAGAAGCGAAGATAACTCTAATTAAGTTTCAAGCAGCCGTGACAGAGACGTATCAGAAGTGAGCTAAAAAAGAATTTTAATGACGTCATAGCAAGGATAAAATGATAAACTACTGAAACAGTTTGTTTTTAAATTATTCATCTCTCTCCCCCCCCCCCCCCCCCCCTCCCCCCTTGCCCCCTTCCAAAAAAAAAAAAAAAACTCATTCACTGATTTGAGTTTTTTTTAAAATTCGGAGTAAACTTTTTTAAACCGCCCTGATGACGTGTCAAATACTTGCCAGTGCTAAACTGATTGATCTGATGAAAGTAAACATATGTAAAACAGTCTTGAGACGCAGCAGAAGTGGGAGATTGTCAGCGAATTGACAAGACCGGCAATTGCCGTCTTCACTGTATTGTACCTTCAGCACCTCTCTCTATCGTTGAACGAACTGGTCGCAGCTGAAAAAAAAATGTTTCTAAAATTGGAATATGTCGGAGTCATGCAGCGAGAAAGCAGAATCTTGACTTGGCAAGTGGTGTTAAACACTAATGAGTTGTGGAGGCGTGAATATTTTGTGTGGCAACAGGTGTTAGTTTTCTATTTTATTGTTTTGTTCTGACAATGATCTTTCTTTTTTTTTTTTTTTCACATACGAGGATAAACGCTCCAAAACGACAACCAAGCCAACACAGGAGCTTCGGTGATCTACTTTAGAACCACTGAGCTCTCTAACGATCTGCCTTGATAAAATCATGTTTGTTTTCAGGTTTCACAGTACTTAGAATGTGGAATAAGTACGGCCTTATTGTAACTTTTATCTCTGTCGGACGATTTTCTTCCTGTAATCACATCGACATCGATTTACAAAATTCAGGCTAAATAATAATTTACCGAATGCTAACTTTACTTCAAAAGTAAAGCCGTGGTAGCGCAGTGGTTAGTGCACTGGTTTCCTAGCTCGGTGGTCCACGGTTCGATCCCCAGTTTAGGTGGGATTTTTTCAGACCGCAAATGGCTCTGGGGTCGAGCCAGCCTCATAAATTGGGTACCAGAGCAACTCTGGGAAGGTTAAGGAGGCCGGCATGATGCTGACCACATCACCCATATTGTGCCGATGGTTAAGAAAATATGGGCGTAGCACCATATTCCTAATATGCCTCAATGGACGTGTAATGGGATACCTAACTTTACTTCAAACAAAAGATGGCTTTATGTCTTACGTAGTTCACAAATGAAGTGAGTTTTAGTCAGTTAGCTTGCAGCTTTTCATAGGAATGTTGTGAAGGTATCATTCTCAAGTGCTTCTCAAGGCACAGGTGGCGGGTTTGAAACCAGGTTACGTTATGCTCCACTCTACCAAGCTATAACAATGGGTAAATAAATAAATAAACAACACACACAGGTATGTTATCAGGCACTCAGTTAGAAATAAAAAAGTAGAAGACTAGACAACAGAAAAATAACATAAGTGATAGGCTTACCGGGAATTGAACCAGGACCTTCCGAGCGGCACCCACCGCCTAGCCACGGGAGCGAATAGCCACTATCCACTCTGCGAGCTAAGCATTTCAAAAATAATGCTTCGCCGACAGAGGTCTAGCGCGACCCCCCATGTAACCTGGACATGTACCTAAGGATGACCCAGACTAATTATAGACGCAATCATTTCTGCAGTTTTACTATTAAACATTATAGACGCCTAAGTCATACGAGGCACGCTTAAGGTCACGTGCTCAAGCGGAAACAACACGTTAAAAGTTTGCGCCCAGTGAAGCAAAATGACTTGCATCCATGGAGCCGAAGGGGCCAGACCTAATCTAAGACCGCTGCTAATTCACGCGTTAAAGCACTGTGAAACCACGTGTCTAAATTGCTGATTATAGTCCAATCTCTGAGTAGTCTATGGGGGAGCCTTGCACGATAGTCCAATCTCAGATGAAGAATACGGAATCAAGCACAGTGAAGGCAGATCCAAACCATTAGATACCTACCCGATGCAACGTCATAAGGAGACAGGTTAACCAACCACGCTTCACTATCAGCCAGGGGCTGAAAAGATAAGTTCCCTGTTTCAAAGGGAACTCATCATATCAATGTCTTAGCACGAGCCAGCAGATGAGGAAAATACTTGAATTGTAAGACGTATAGCAAATACAACACACACACACACACGTTTCAGAATCAATACCATAATCATCAGTTCCATTTATTAAACCAATTGGGTGTATATATTGTACCCCATGCTTTGTTCATTTTATTAGATGTTACATATTGTCTGATGTTTATCTTCTTTTATATGGGAGGGGGGCCTCGTAAAATATAACATATCATAATCCCAGTAATAATTAAGGATAATAAAAATAGATAACTGAGAAGGGGACTACGGTAGCGAGAGACCAAATATTGCCTAACAAACTTTCCCAGACCTTGTCTAGTTAGGATAATTTACACTCTTTGTCTTCCTTCAGCCGGTGAAGAAACCCAACAGGACTACTTGAGCCAAATCTTCCTCTGAGTGATCCAGGCAAACTTTTTAATTCATTTCTATCTATTATTTTTAAACCACTATAGTTTCTTATCCTTTCAACGCTACGCCACACTGGGTCTCGGTCCGGGGATTTGAACTTATTTATTTATATCATACCTCTGGGATAAAGCATACATACATTCATTCATTATAGTATACCATTTGAACACATGTAAATTCACACAGTTTAGCTCTGAGAAAGAGAGAAAATTTTTTCTAACACGTTCAGGCAATAATTTTGCCCTAGAAAGTGGCTCAGTGCATTTGATTTTGTGAATCCCTTTATATATATTGTGTGTTTTAATTAAGTTAGACCATTGATTCTTTATTTCTTTGATTTACATAGGCATTAAGTCTGCATAGCTGTACTAATTTCATTCTCTGGCAGATTGATAATTAGTTAGTATTTGCTTGGTTTTAGAAATACTATTGGAAGGTAGCACTAGCTTACTCAGTGTGAACTATAACAGCATAAGATGGCTGAAATAGTTAAGCTTAGGGCAGCACTAGGGGAGGCCGGTAGCGATCTAGGATATAGTGGGGTGGAACTTGTTAATTTTATCAGTGCCGAGAAAGATAAGAATTACGGTAGAGAAACAGCGAAAGCTGAAAGAAGAGGAGCAGATAAGGTTAGCAGAAATAGATGAGCAGATACAAGTGGTGGAAGCTAAGGTAAGAAGCGAGAGAGATGAACGTGGGCATGCACTGAAGATGAAGCACTTAGAATTACAGGGACAGGCTCAAAGAGTTGAACGGTAGCCGGTGCGACAGCATCTACATCATCCGGCAACCTATCGCCAAGGTCAGATCATCTGCCTTCTTTGCACACGGGAAGCATAGGACCTTTAAAATCACCCCACGTGTCCAACTAAAGACCCATGACGTTTCCATTCGAAGCTTTCTCGGAACGAGCCGACTCGATCGATATGTATTTAGACACATTTGAGAAGTTTGCCACCACGTTTGGGTTGAAGAGAAAAAAGTGGAATGAAAATGTCGCAGGGGCTTAGAGGAACTGCTTATGAGGTTTATAGCAAGCTGCCCCCAGGTTTACTGGAAGACTGCTACTCTCTGAAAAAGGCACTCCTGGTTCGTTATGAGCTACATTCTGACGCATATAGGAAGAGGTTCCGTAACTCTAGGAGGGAGGTTGGAGAGAACTTTGCTCAGTTTGCTGCTAGACTAGATTACTACGTGGAAAAGTGGGGTGCCCTAGGGAATTTTTCTTATGATTGGGAAGGTCTGAAGGAAATGGAAATGACTGAACAACTGAAGGACACCATGACTTCCGACATGAGAAGATTCCTGACAGAGAATGGGGCCAGCACACCCTAGTCCAGTTAGCAGAACATTATCAGACAGCGCTATCAGAGAATCACCCATCACGGTGGAACCAACCGGAAGACATATCGAGGCCGATACCTCAGGCACATTAGGACCCCCAAATGAAACTACCTTACCATAGCTTAAAAAAACATGACAAGCCAGACTATGCCAATAATACTACTCAGAGATTAGCTTTCCAGCCTCAGAGGCAGGGAGAAAAGTGGTGTAAAACTTGTAAAAATGAGCAACCACAAGACTGTAGATTGCAGAAGGAAAAACCATCCACATTATGTTGCATGTTTACAGGTGAGGTCTGTTGACAGAAAAGAACTGACAGTGAGTCAGAATAGCTTCCATCACCCACCTATACAGGAGACAGTGACCGTAAATGGCAAACAAGTCACCGGGATGTATGGCACAGATTTGTCCTATGACGTGGTCGTTTCTGCATCTCTAGTGCACATGGAACAACTCACCACAGAAACAGTGGATATCCAAGGGCCACTCAAAGGGAGCATTACCCCTAACTTTGCCCATAGCGAAGATTCAAGTCAGTTGTCGCTATGTGGAAGGGGAAATACATGCTGCAGTTTTAGAGGATCCCTTCTACCTCCTGATGTTAGGGCGTAGATATGTCTTTTTAGGAGAAGCGGTAAAACCTGTGGTTATGGCGGCCGTCCAGACCAGGTCTGACTTCAAGTGCACAGAGAGGGACTCTAAATTAAAAGTTCATCCGAATCAAATGAAAAAGGCTCAAGCAGCGGATATCACATTGGTGCCTTGCTTTGGCAAATTTCCAAATTCACATAACCCTCGAAGAAAGGGTGATTTTTATATGGAACACGGACTCCTGCACAGGAAAGCTGGCAGAAGGCTAAAAAGTCATGGACAGATTGTGGTGCCATCCACATAAAGAAACCAAGTTATGGAATGGGGGCACATTGCTACTTTGAGTGAACACTTTGGTAATGGTGCCACAAATGAAAGAATAGCCACATATTATTATTGGCCATGCATCATGGAAGCTCGATATGTGAAGTCCTATTCAGATTGTAACCAGGTAACCTCAACACGTAGTATAGTCCAGTTACAGGACCTAGGGAAGCAGTGCTGCGGACGTAGGCATCCAAAGAAAACCCGGAAGAAAACCAGAAATATGTTACATACCTGGGAAGAACAACGAAGGGGCAGCTTTTTTGAGTAGACACCCTTATGCAACGGAGGAGATGAATAGTGAGAGAATATCGAAAGAGAAAGGTGACGTGAAAAGCTGTAAAGGGACCAGAGGAGTTATACGGAACGTCAAACTTGAGGAGGGGCTTGTGTGACGATTGGCCCAACCTTCTCTTCATTTAAATTACGATTCACCATTTTCTTTATTCATCTTCAATGCATGATCGAAAAGCCGGTAAAAATACGCGGCAAATTTCGCTCGTTGATAAATATTCTCCTAGCGTCTAGATTAACGACGTCATTCTAAACCTAACCTCAGTGGCCTTAAACCGGTTTTGAATTAGGTCAGACTACTTAGACTTAGCTAAATGCAGTCTAAACCCACTCTAGGAACCCCTAACGTCACTTTTAACGTTATTGATTGGAGCGTCTATCGGACGCCTAAGTCACACGAGGCACGCTTAAGGTCACGTGCCTAAGCGGAAACAACACGCTAAAAGTTTGCGCCCAGCGAGGCAAAATGACTTGCATCCATGGAGCCGAAGGGGCCAGACCTAATCTAAGACCGCTGCTAATTCACGCGTTAAAGCACTGTGAAACCACGTGTCTAAATTGCTGATTATAGTCCAATCTTTGAGTAGTGGCGTCTGTGGCCTAATGGATATGAACGCAGTTTCATAATCCAGATATACCAGGTTCGAAACCTGCTGCAGGCGGTTTGGTAGCAGATCGCTTTGTGTAGATTTTCAACAATGGTATAAGCGCCGTACCGTTCAGAAAGCAATGGCAAACTATTGAATGAAAATAATTGCCTAAAAAAATCACAAACAGCCAATAAAAGCTGGGGTTGATTGCCACGTCCTGTAAAGGATAAGCAACTAACTCTGAGTAGTCTATGGGAGAGCCTTGCACGACAGTCCAATCTCAGACGAAGAATACGGAGTCGAGCACAGTGAAGGCAGATCAAAATCATTAGAGACCTACCCAATGCAACGTCATAAGGAGACAGGTTAACCAACCACGCTTCACTATCAACCAGGGGCTGAAAAGATAAGTTCCCTGTTTCAAAGGGAACTCATCATATCAATGTCTTAGCACGAGCCAGTAGATGAGGAAAATACTTGAATTGTAAGACGTATAGCAAATACAACACACACACACACACACACACACGTTTCAGAATCAATACCATAATCATCAGTTCCATTTATTAAACCTATTGGGTGTGTATATTGTACCGCATGCTTTGTTCATTCTATTCGATGTTACATATTGTCTGATGTTTATCTTCTTTTATAAAGGGGGAGGGGGCCTCGTAAGATATAACATATCATAATCTCATTAATAATTAAGGATAATAAAAATAGATAACTGAGAAAGTGACCACGTGTAGTGATTTCTAAATACAATATCTAAATTAATATATAACAGTATAGGACATAAAGGCAAAGATAAGAAAGTACAAAAGAATTTTCTGCTAGAACGGTTGGTGTTGCCTACGCCTTCAGATTATTATTTGCTAACGAATAGCCGAACAAAACGGTACCCAAAATTTTTCAAATTCGTCCTTGACATAAACAACCACTTTTCCTAGTTCTAAGAAAATATTTGCCTAAAATGCATTGTGGAACGAGGAGGGGCAAGGATAGATGAAATGCTAATTCGTTTCGCATTGATTTTAAACTAAAAGCCAACACTAGCACAGGGGCAAGCCTTGCCTTAGGGGTTTCCCCAAATACAATGAAAAAGTTAGAATTGTGGACACTACGGTCATGTAAACACGTTAAGCTCTTATTGTGAATGACCTAAGCTCTCGTATTCAGCTTGATATTACATGGAAAAAGAGTGAACGAGAGGTAGTTTAAAAATAAACGACTAACATAGAAAAAAAGATAGAATTTTGAACCAAACTACATAGCCCCTTAAAAATCGTAGATTCGTGTACCTGAAGACTTGCTGACCAAGAATATGTTATTAGTTATATAAATAGTCCCTTAACTAATCAACTATTGATAAAACCATACATAGAGATCAGAGATACTGTCAGGTCAAGTCATATCTGCTTAGATTGGATCGCATATTTTTGGGGGAAAAAGTAGGTGACAGATAGGCTAGGATGGTACAGTGAATCTGATTGGGTGACATTTGAAGTGAGACGAAATATTATTGGCTGACCTTTGAATAAACATAAATAGCCTAGTAACGTAGAAAAGTTTGAATGATATTTTTTGAAAGACTGTTTACCCTTGTAAAATTAAAAGTGATTGGCCAACTGAATCGATATTGTCAGAATAAGCGTTAGGGGGGGGGGGGGGGGGCCGCCATTACTAGAAAAGTTTCAACAGTGATAGATGAGATCAGGCTGTGCTTTTAAATACATTTCTGGGCAGCCTGGACAACAAAACAGATCGAAACTGCGTCAGTCATCGTCTCTGTGTATTTCATTGAACAAAATTGTGGTAAGATTGACATTTATTAATCTGTATTTTATAAAAAAAAATTGAATGTGAAATAATAATATATGTCTGGACATGAGTGGGTCTATAGCGAACATGAGGCAAGGCCTAAAGATTGATCCACCATGAGATAGACTGTCAGAGAGGTGTAAAAATACAAGAATATGTATGATTGTCATAAAGGAGCATAACACCTATCCTATTATATGGAAGAGATTACAGCTGGAATTGCAGTGGCGTTGTAACTATTAGGGGAGAGGAATACTGGTGTACATTGTCACATCAAAAGAAAATGGTGGCATAGGTTTGTATAAGGATATGATCCTTTTTGTTTGTTTGTAATGTACATGTCCTTAACTGTGGACTATTGGTGTATGCTAGATATTACGAAGGATGCATACCTTCACATTTCAGAGGTCCTGGGTACTGACGTTAATGTGGTACCAAACGCTTGAAAACTGATTGATTCAGGACTCTGCCTGTTTACTGCGAGCCCATGCTAGTGGCCATTGCCTATCAAACAGGGAACAGATTGTCAAGCGAGCAGAGGAAAGGTTCAACCTATATTCTACTGCAAAGATAAGTTCTCGTTCGGCACCGGAAAGCTCAACTACAGAACTTTATAAGAAGAAATATAAAAAGTGACAGTGAATAAAATTGGGACAAATATTAATAGTTCCACAAGTGACAAAATAGAAACAAACATTACTAAAAGGATATGATTTCAAACAACAACCTAGTGGTACTACCAGTATTTCCTTAAAGTAGGAGAACACTACAGACGTATATGAGAATAATATTTTTATGTATGGACAGAGGATCTATTGTGCTATTTGACTGATGTAATTGATTATTTTGATTTCACTTTTAAATTGTCAATCCTGATTCCAAATAAATTAGAATCAGGATAATAAAATTGTAAAAAAAAATCATATTTACACAAAATTCAAACACGGTCTTAAATAAGATAGCCTTTTAGAGTGTCGTTTGTATGTTATTGTGGTAGTACTGTGTGCTGTTGTGAATAATAAACTATTTGTTTGTATGTTTGTTGATTTTGTACATTACACTCTACATTCATAACCCTAGACACAACACGAAGTCATTTAATAATAATAATATAAATACATTTTGATTGAGATAAAAAAGGTGGTAGCTGAAAGGTACCCTGAAAAGTTCACAATACTATTGGGTAAATTCAGGGACCTTCATAGCTAATCTCATTTATTAACATATTAATACCTAACAACAAATTCATAACATCAAATCCACCACACCACGGTAGCGAGAGACCAAATATCTCCTAACAAACTTTCCCAGACCTTGACTAGTTAGGAGTATTTACACTCTTTGTCTCCCTTCAGCCGGTGAAGAAACCCAACAGGACTACTTGAGCCAAATCTTCCTCTCGGTGATCGAGGCAAACCTTTCAATTCCTTTATATCTATTATTTTTAAACCGCTATAGTTTCTTATCCTTTCAACGGTACGCCACAACATATAAGGAGGGGAAACCTGAAGCCTGTAATACGTACTTGGCTGTGCTCTTGAGCTAGTGAATGTAAATGCAGCGAGGAAGGGAACTTTTTCACTCCACCTTAAAAATATGAAATCTAGTATAGGTAAAGTCTCTAACACTTCACTTTCCTAAGGCATTATCCACTATTGGACCGCCTTTGCCTATTTGTAACATATAATGTCTAGTTCTGTCTTTTCGAAATGTGTATCACTCGCGCTGTCTTATGTCTGTCGTTATATCCTTGCTGTGACACATACTCTACGCCAAGGGTCGGCATTACCGTTGATCACCGGGGATGACCAGTAGATCTCTAGGTCATGGAGGCAGAAAAGTGAAAACATTTAAAGCTAGAGAAGTTTCAAACTAGTTCTCTCCCGCCAGCATTTAAAATTGATGTATGTACCGGATGAAAGGTAACATTTCCGCATTCCCAGTAAAAACTCACTAGCTAGCTTAGAATAGTTCATTTTAATTGCGAAGTGCATGAGACAGGACAGCGATCTTTTCTTTGATGTAAAGTTAACATTACGTCGCCTTTAAACTGCTTTGTCTCATCTCTACTTTTGCCAAAAACTGACTCGAGGTCATAAATCGACAAAAAATAGTTTAATCTAACATCGTACACAATATCTTATTAACAATTTGGATCATTATGAAAAATTTCATTTTAAAGTTACATATCCTTCTTTTCAACAAGTAAACCTAAAAAAACGTTGAACGCCTTTTTTGTCGAAACAAACTGAAGTGGAGATGGAATAAAGCAGGACTATGGCGACGATTATGTAAAATATCACTTGGTTTGAACTTTCCACATTGTCGGTGTATGTGTGCGTATTTTATATATATATATATATATATATATATATATATATATATATATATATATATATATATATATATATATATATATATATATATATATATATATATATATATATATATATATATATATATATATATATATATATATATAAAATAATAATAATAGCCCCTTCAGTCATAACTGACTATGGGAATGCGCCCCAGAGGTGACAGCCCTCAGCTGCTTTATATATATATAATAATAATAATAATAATAATAATAATAATAGCACCTTCAGTCATAACTGACTATGGGAATGCGCCCCTGAGGTGACAGCCCTCAGCTGCTTATTTTCCTGGTGCTCCTTTCGACGTTTTCTCCCCTCCTCTGCTTGTTGTGTGAGCCTCTCTTCGCCCAATCTGAGGTGGCGCCGTAAATAGCATCGCCACTTAGTGCGATCAGCAGCTTCATCCTCCCTTGTTGTTGGATCCATGTCCAGTGCCCTCATATCTCTCTTGCACACATCTTTGAACCTCAGCTGTGGTCGCCCAACTGTTCTCTTGCCATCTGCTAATTGTCCGTAGAAGATATATTTTGGGATGCGACCATCTTCCATGCGGCGAACATGGCCAAGCCAGCAAAGTCTGCGCTGTCTTTGAAGGCCAGCACGTGACAACACCTCGACATTTGTCACTTTATCTTTCCATGAAATGCCGAGGATGCGGCGTAGACACCGTAAATGGAAGGTATTGAGCCTTCTTTCTTGCTTAGCATAGGTTGTCCAGGTCTCACTGCCATATAGGAGTGTGCTGGTGACGCAGGCATTATATACCGCAGCTTTGGTCTTCATTGTGAGTTTGGAGTTTCCCCAAACACGCGATGTGAGGCGGGCAAAGGTAGCTGCAGCTTTGCCAATGAGGCTGTCGATTTCTCTATCCAGTGAGAGTTTGTCATTGATGGTAGACCCTAGGTATTTTAAGTGGTGCACCACTGCCAATTCATAGTTATCGATAGTGATAACTGGTGCAGCATCCGCATCCTGACTCAGCACATTCGTTTTCTTTAGACTTATTGTGAGGCCAAAGTCCTTGCATGCTTTAGTGAAGCGATTCATCAAGTTCTGAAGCTCTTGTTGGCTTTGAGTGACGACTGCAGCATCATCAGCGAACAACAAGTCTCTTATAGTGACCCTTCTGATTTTTGTTTTTGCCTTCAGCCGTGAAAGATTAAACAGACGGCCATCTGACCTAGTGTGAAGGCATATTCCTTCAGTTGCATCTCTGAATGCATGTTTCAAGAGTAAGGCAAAGAAGATCCCGAAGAGGGTCGGAGCCAGAACATAGCCTTGTTTAACGCCGCTTCGTATGTCAAAGGGCTGTGACGTGCTTCCAGCATATTGGACTGTTCCCTTCATGTCGTCATGGAATGACTTTATCATTTCCAGCATTTTAGAAGGGCAGCCTATTTTCTGGAGGATTTTAAAGAGTCCATCCCTACTAACCAGGTCAAATGCTTTTGTGAGGTCTATAAAGGCGATATATAAAGGCCTTTTCTGCTCTCTTGATTTTTCCTGAAGCTGGCGGACAGAGAAGATCATGTCTGTTGTTGATCTACCAGCTCGGAATCCACACTGTGACTCTGGATATATGCGCTCAGCTAACTTGTGTAGTCGCATTAAGACGACTTTGGCAAAAACCTTACCAACAATACTAAGAAGAGAGATGCCTCTGTAGTTATTGCAATCGCTTCTGTCTCCTTTATTTTTGTACAGTGTTACAATCTTGGCATCTCGCATGTCTTGAGGAATAGTTGTCTCTTCCCAGCACTGGCATAGCATCCTATTCAGGGGATGTAATAGCGTGCTCTTACAGCATTTGATTAAATCAGGAGGAATCCCATCACTGCCTGGTGCTTTGCCAGAGGCCAAGCTATCAATGGCCTTGCTGAGTTCCTCTAATGTTGGTTCGGCATCCAGCTCCTCCATAGTTGGCAGACATTTGACAGCATCAAGGGCTGCAGGAGTAACGGAATTTTCTCTAGCATACAGCTCAGAGTAGTGCTCGACCCACCTCTCCATCTGCTTACCTTTATCGGTTAGCTTCTCTCCGCTGATGGTTATATATATATATATATATATATATATATATATATATATATATATATATATATATATATATATATATATATATATATATATATATATATATATATATATATATATATATATTATCTTCTTCTTCTTGGATCCTTAGCTCCTGGTTGACAAAGCAGTCGGTGACTGTCGCAGAGAGATTTATGATTAATAAATTTCTATATCTTTTCTTTATTCTACCCGTGTCTTCTACTTTATTATCGCTCTTTTATCCTATTTTCGCATTCGTTTGATTGTGAAAATATAACTCTCCCATTCATAGCTTCGCCTGTCTCTTTTCTTATGTAGCAACGCATTTTTATTGCGTAAGCTCAGTCCTCGGTGAGAGCGAATAGTGTGAAATTCGTTCTCGACAGAGAGAAGATGGCAGACAATCGTCTACATTTTCATCTGACACGACGCATTTAGGGTAGATTTCTCGGCGATAAGTGTAAGGTGAAACACATGCATCGCTCAGAGATGACCATAGTTAGCAGCAGGTGTGAAGACGCGCATTAGCAGTTTATGGCCGGCGGCTGAGTTAATGTGAAGTGTTAAGACGGGAACTATTTAGGGTTTTCGAGAATTAGGAAATCATTTCTTTTCATAAGATATAAACCCCAGTAGTTAGACTTCATGCATTCAGTCCTCCTAAGTTGCAGTAGACGGATCGCTCGTGATAGAGAATAAGCTTATATAGCGAAGTTCTTAGTTTTCTCGTCAATTTTTGCCGAGCTTCGAGAATACCTATCTAGTGAATAATTCTAGTCGTGGTGATCGCCTGTAGTGCTGTTTAAATGTAATATTATATATCTAGTATTTTGTGAGTGATTTAAGTGGTAAATCGCCTATTTTATATCACTAGTTAATTTCTGTGCAGAGGGATTAAATTATAAGTCTGTTATATTCTCTAGTTGACGTGTTACAGTGGAAAGCAGAATAAATTATTATTTCAAGCTTAAACTCATGCAGCTGTAAATAAATTTAATTAAATTGCTAGTAACCAGTCC
>JAMPIV010004622.1:0-82791 GCA_024509875.1 Oreohelix idahoensis
ACGTTCAAAATTACAGTTCCTCGAGCTGAGGGTCGGTCCCCCTCAGGTTGAGAATCACTGACATTGACTCTACCTTTCGAGGCTGTATGCAAACATCCAATGCGGTTTGCACCGGTTTGTTTGCCCTGATCAGACGTTCCTGGTGTAGGGGTCTTCCCTTTTCCTTGACCTTGGTGGCCGCGCTGCCACGTAGGCTTGTTGGGTTGAATCAGAAATTGTTGTTTTGGGGGGGGGGTGGGGGGGGGTATCGGGTTTTGTAGAATTTCGATTTTTCTGGGGAGGTTTTCTGGGTATTGTTATCTCGTTGGTTTTAATTTTGAGGGGAATTGGACGAATAGGATGAATGCCCCGGATTTTGTTTTCGAGATGGCTATTCTGGGGGTTTACGTTTTGGGCGGGGAAGTTCGGCCATTGCATTGCTATAGCGTTCGGCTTTATTGAGTATGTCTTCAAGCCTGACTGCCCCCTGTACAGCCAAAAATCTACGAGTTTCATTCGACAAAGTGGATTTTATCTGCTCCACAAGAACAAGTTCGAGGAGTCCCTCATATGAAAGAGGTAGGTCAGATAATTCAATGCACTTTGTCAGATAACCCGTGAGACGTGAAGAGAACTGGGGAAATGTTTCCGTGCTCTCTTTTCGGCTGTTTCTGAACAACTGCAGAAACTTTCGGGCAGTCATCTCAAACTGCTGTAGTAAGGCCTTCTTCAACAGGTCATAATCATGTTGATTCGGTCCCAGCTTTGTGTACACGTCATAAGCATTGCCTTTCAGTGACATTGAGAGTTTGAGCGCCCAGCGGGTACTCTCTAACCCATAAAGATTCGCGAGTCTCTCGAATTTTTCTAGGTAGCTGTCAATTTTTTCGTTAGGCTAGGAAAAGATTCTAAAGAAAACGACATAGCAGTTAATTGGGCAGATTGAGTACTGGAGAGGTCCATTGATTGAGACTGGGCGAAGACGGCTCTCCGTTAGTCGAAGTAGAGGCGCCCCGACTCTCTAGAGCCTTAAGCGCCAGTTGATGCTGTCTTTCCTTGTCTCTCTCTCTCTCTCCCTGCGAGTTTCTCATCTCTGCTTCAATTTTCTTCTGTTCCAAAAGACGTTCTTCCGCTTCTTTCTTATCTGCCCTCTCCTGGGCTTCTCTCCTCTCTGTTCTTTCTTTCTCTTCCTTCCTCTCAGCTTCTGCTCTCTGTTGCTCCGCCTTCCTCTCAGCTTCGGCTCTCTGTTGCTCCGCGTCATATATTTCCAATTCCTGGTTAATAAACGCGTTTGCAGCTTCTGCATCTAATCCTGCCTCTTTCGCTTCCAGCCTCAAGATGGACCTCATCTTTATCCTCTCTGCCATTGTTAAAGAATAAGATGAAGTATGCCTAGAGAACTAGTAAGAAGCAACGCGAAAGGGAGGAACTCTGAACCGCTACGAGAAAAAAAACACAAGTATAAATTTACCTGTGTTACCTCCTACCTGTACTGTGCAAACTTATCGCTGCTATTATCTGGCAATTTAGGCTCTAAACGCAAGCGACTATGCCACTAAATGGTAAGTTACACTGGAAAAGAATCTACTTTTACTAACAGTAGAGAAAAATTTATATTAAAACAATTTAAAAGGAAAAAAAAATTTTCCCCTAAATTTTAAATCTCTGACAACAAACTCCGTCCCTAAAGTCAATTATTGAGATGAGACGTTGTTAACTTAATTTTTAAAAATCAGAACAATCCGTCTTTAGCTAAGCTCAACTCTTTTTAACTTCAAAAACCTTTAGTGACTGTAAAACAATCACGCAATCCCAGCAACTCTTATAAAGAAAGAAATATAATTTATCTCCGCCAGAGGATACTAAACTAGCAAATATATTTGTTTATCTGTACTTTCTACTGCTGTGGAGAGAACACAACCTGTAAATATGCTGTGTGGACAACCCAAATACTTAAAGAACGTTTGTCTAGGGGTGTAATTATTTATTTATTTCCCTAATTCACAAAGACAAATCATTCACACTCTACCTAGTTAGACCCAGACTAAATCAGACTCAAAATATCTTTAACCCGGCTATGCGATTGCCTCAAATGTAGCTCAAGATCCCAGAACCAGCCCACAAATATGTGTGCATCAAATGTATCTCAAAATTATCCCCGCGCCGAAGCCAGCCATATATTATTGTCGTAAATTTATTTTGAGAGAAAAGAGTCTTAGAAATAGTGGTCCGGTTTAGAGTGGAAAATGATGATGGAAAGCTCAGTGATAGAAAATGTAGAGATATTAAATAGTTTTGCTTCGCAGCGTGCTGGAGGAGAGTAAAGACTGGCTTATTTACGACAAATCGTTTCTCTCAATCTTCTCTTCCGCTCTCCTGGTCAAACAATTATTTGCCAGTTTTCCAGACACGCATCTGCGCGCACACCGATTTGGTGTTTTCAAACACACAGACGACGTAGATACAAACTATATTAAACGAATAGGGGAAAAAGTTGGGCTGTTGGGTATCTCAACTTCAGAACTAAAGTTTAGTTTATGTGATTTTTATTCACTTTAAACATCAATTACTAATAAAAATATCAGGTATTACATAAATTATCATAAGTACACAAATGCAAATAACAAGTTTGTTAGGGGTGAAGAAGATTGGTATCGACTAAGCCCTTCCCGCTTATTAGACAAAGATAAACCCAGTTCAGAGAAGAGTTTTAGTCCTCATGGTATCGAAGCCTAATCGAGACGAAATCTGCCAGGTTAGGTTTTTGGAACCAGAAAACCTAGCACGTGAGCCTTGAATCCCTTTAATTGTACAACACAGGGTGTAGAAACTTTCAGGCAAATATAAACGAATAAGGAAAGCTAGGGGTTCAGGTACGGGCCGCCAGTATGTCGAAGACAACTTAAATGGAGTTTATCAGTATTCGACTTTTTCATCATCCAGTAACAAATACAGGGTCATAAAATCATAAGTACACAAATGCCGTCGCCCATAATTTGGGAGGGGGTGAAGAAGAGCGAGTGTATCGACTCTAAGCCCCTTCCCCGTTATTAGACAAAGACAAACCCAGTCCAGAGATAGATAATATCAGGAACACGGGTACGTTAACCTAACAGTAAAGTTAATTACTCTGAAAGAGGTGTTACCAAGTTAGGTATAAGTGATAGAAACAAAAACCTGTTCTTCCCAGCTGTTCCCTTTACTAAGCAAATGGAAAGGAGGTGGTTTTAAACAGAGTTAACAAATTATCAACTAACCCACTTAAAGGAACAATGCAGGGAATACAGAAAAATTATAAATTAATAGGCAAGAAAATTAACAACAGGTTTACAAAAGAAAACGATTAAATTTCCTGTCATTCATGCACACGCGTGAGGATCCACACTCATATACTCACACACTGACCGAATGCAGCCTCAGACGATCCATAAAAGTATATTAAAAACAGCAAGTATTCTTTGACATATGAAATGTCTAGTCCTTCGATGTCCCGCCCCAGATGTTTGCGAGGTTTTGTTGGTAACAAATATTCTCACTTATCGCAAGACTTGAAGACTAAGAGTTTCTGTGTTTTTATTATATTAAAAAAGGAGTCTATGGGATGGCACTGACACAGTTCGGCACAGGGGTGAAAATGAAGTGGTCTCTTTTAATCTTCCGCTATGGTAAAATTCCTTCAATGCGTGATGATAGTTTTATTAAATCCAATTGAGGAAAAACTAGGCTTAGTCACAGTCAGGAAAATATGTAGCTCTCTCACAGTAAACAGTAAATATAATATCGCTACTGGCGATGATTACCTTCCAGTTTATCTTACAGGTTTGAAATGGTAATTTGATGATTGTTCTTTAAAATGTTCTTGGGTGGGCTTTATTTCATTTAATTCTGACAGCTAGGTCGCAAGGACCACCACAATATTATATTTAAAAGAAATGTTTCTTCAATATGACTGGAAGTTTATAGGATGATTTCTTTATTTCTTTCTTTATTTAGCTGGGACCGCAGGTTACGATCACTCTGTGTGAAAGAAAAAAGACATGTAACATACCGAAAAATCAAGCGCGATAAATTTCCCGTTAAGCCTATAATACACTCGAGTATTTAATTATGTATTTAATAAACACTGCGCGAATTCTAGTGGTTAAAAACACACATCTATAAAACTAGGACTTTTACTGAATTTATTAATTATAAATTCCTTCGCGACTTTAAAAGTTAATTTAAGCATCTATTATCTTTTGAAATAATATAATAGATAGATCATTATATTTACAACTGGAACTATTGAGATGGTTTAATTTAATAGATTTAAATTAACACAAAATCCATTGAAATAGAATGACTATCCATTGAAATAGAATGACTGAACTAGACCACTGATCACTTTACACAATATATATTACCGCTTTGCACAGAAATAGAAATCACTGCAAATATATATAAAATCCAGGGGAAAATCTATAACAAGATTTCAATAAAGCTAGTGCTTCTGTAAAGGTCTGGCCAGCGAGTGATAAAATGTCTATTCTTCATGGTCTATTTATCTAAAATGGAATGTAAGTTGAGTGGGACATGATAAACTTGACAGCTTATTTCATCACAGGAACTTTTGGGGATCTGACCGCCGAATCAAGGGAAGAAGCCGCCCCCTGGTCTTCGTATCTCTGCTCGCTGCTGCCCGTTTCGGCTTTCCCTGTTCGCTCGGTTCTGCGGTTGACACCGAGACGCGAAAATAGCGGCAAGCAACTGCGTCTCGTATCAGGGACCACTACTGTCTTTGATAGCGCCGATAGTCTCCCCTGAAATCCCTCAGTCTGTCTCTTTGATCGTGGTCGCATTATCTGTTTGATTCTGGCGACGCCCCCCCACTGGCCAAGTTAATGAAAATAACTGCCTATGATTGTTCAAGAGATGTTAGTGGGCGTGATTTAATCTCTCCTTAAATCAATGCGATGACCAGAATGAACGATAGGTAAACTTTCCGCATATCAATCAGCAAACGTGTTTGCCCTCTGTGTGGAACAGTTGCATAGCTAATGAATCCACGTGAAAGAAGTCCCGTTTTACAAGAATTACAACAAAGTTCAGGGTCAGCCGAGTTCGTCCATCACACTGGATAACAGACAGATTAGAATAGTGACATGTAGGTACGAAAGTGTCATCTAGTTCATGAAAAATAGCTTGTAGATGTTCAGGACGAGTATGAAACTGTTTGAGCATATTTATGTGAAATATTTTGTGATGTTCCTTAATGTCCAGGACATAATCACCATCAGAAATCTTATCAATAACCTGGTATGGACCATTCCATGAGATGAGTAGTTTATTATCGTTATGTGGCAATAACACATAAGCTTGATCTCCTGGAAATAATTGACGTAATCGTCTAGTACTGTTTTGGAAAGTTCTAGCTTTCGCTTTAGCAGCCTCAGATGAATCTGTTGCCGTTTTGCAGGCATCAATAATGTTATTCCGGAGATTAATTACACACTCATAGGAGGACTGGGATCCTGAGTCATCTCGGAGTCAATCAATAAATCCTTTATTAGTCCCATAGTACCTCTTTGTTGAGCGCCAAATACAAATTGAAATGGAGAGAGGCCAGTTTGTTCAGGTGGCACCTCTCGATAGCAAACAACACAGCCTGGGAGTACTCTGTCCCAGTCCTGTGATGTTTAAACCGTGCCTTTATGTAACATTTGTTTGTGTGTGCGGTTAAGTCTTTCTACTGCACCATTACTCATTGGGTGATAAATGCTGAATACTGAATTTCTATCTATATTCCAGGTCTTCAATTACTTCTGTCATAGTCTCAGATAGAAATTGAGATCTATGATCTGATAACAGCTTCCTAGAAAACCTACTCTAGAAAAGATCAGATGTAGTGCATCAGCTACATACTGTGGTTAGTGGTGGTCTTCAATGGGATGGCTTCTGGCCATCGTGTGTCATAAATCGATTGCACGGAGTACAAATCTACGTCCTCCTGGCTGATGGTATAAAAGTGGACCAATATATCAATGGCTATCTTGTCAAAGGGGTCTCACAGATATGTCACAAGGCCTGAATAGGCGCCGTGTGAAAGGCTCCTCGTGCTTTCACTTCCTGGCATATAGTACACGAGCGTACGTACTGTGAAATATCCTCGTGATACTCCCGGCCAAAAAAAGAAGATAATACTCGAGAACGTGTCCGAGTATATCCCATGTGACCTGCGCACTTAGAATCATGTGCGTGTTGAAGTATGTACCGTCTAAAAGCAAAAGGTACCATGACCAGTTGTCTTACTTGAGTTTTATCCATAAAACATCTTAATAATATATCATTCTTAATAATAAACCAATGATTATTATTATTGTTCAAAGTAAGATTGTCAACTTTGTTGACCAGAGCAAAAAAATTTTTCAATGATCTGTCTTCCTTCTGTTTTGCAGCAAAGGACGCTCGGTCAATCGAAGAATGAACATGAATATTTTCATGTTTGTCTGTTTCTTTTTTATCAGTGTCCATAATCACTGGCTAAAGTTCTGCACTCTCCACCAAGGCTGATGATGACATGCTGGTAGTTCGTCCAACCCTCATCGGACTTACTACATTCTTCTGCCTTGAATATATTTTCAAATGTGCCCACCTGTCTAATAGTCTCCTCTGCCAGCAACATCCATGATATCCCCCTCTTTATTCTTGCTCTTTGAAGTCAGCTATGTTCCCATGCAGAGAATGCCTTTTGTCTGTGGTTACCCGGATATACGCTTTTGCCTGGGCCATCGCACACCTGGATCTAATTGACAGATTTCCAACTACGTGCCGCATCATCACAATGGGGTTATCTCGCGTACAGCCCAAGACTATATGCATCCCTTCAATTTGAATTATTTCTAGTCGTTCACATTGGGATATTGACAGCATGAGTATTCCAAACCCATACTCGATTACAGACAAGACCAGCTGATGATACAGCGGAAATAGTAGTGTCTGCTCCAGGTGCACTGCAGCGAAATTTTTTAGGGCTGCCATACCTCTCTTGGACTTCTGTATAATCTGACCAACATGGTGTTTATACGATAGCCCGTGATCACCTGTTAATCCAAGGTAATTCAACTTGTCTTGCCTTTCACGGGTTAAAAAGATGTATTGCCCTTCAGATCAAGAGAAAGGGCATGCAACTAAAGTAGTGACCTTTCAGAAGGCACAAACAGCCGTGAGTACATGCTGCACCACAAACATCACGCTTGTAAGGCTTCTCTCCTGTATGTTCTCATTTATGATTTTGTAGACTACCACTCACAGTAAATGCTGTACCACAAACATCATACACTAGTGAGGTTTCTCTCTTGTACATATTTTTATGGTTTTTTTTTTTGTGTGGAATATTTCTCTGTGTAAATGCTAAACCAAAAAAAGTCACAATTATTAAGCTCTCTCCTGCTTGCATTCTTAAATAATTTTGTAGGCAACCTCTTTGAGCAAATGCTGCCCCACATACATCACACATGTGATGCTTATTATCTGTATGGATTCTCTTACTTATTTGTAAGTTACTTGTCTCAGTAAATGCTGCACCACATACATCACACATGTAATGCTTATTATTAGGTACCACAAAGTGATTTTTGTTTGCACAGAAACACCAGAGAAAACACTGCAGTTTGGAAGCTCTTGGAAAACCATGAAATTAGGTACTTTATATTTTAAAATCGGACAAAAAATAAAAAAGTTACGGCATTTTTAAAAGTGTAGGGACTTTCGCAAAGTTGAAAAAGTTACATCACACCAACTTCAGAGTGCTCCCGTTTTCTTAAAAATAATCTTGGAACCTTCTCTGACAAACAACATACAGTCTGCTATACACTGAATACATAAAGAAAACTATAGGGCTACATCATGAATAATTATCAATATATTTGAGACCAAAAATTGCAAATCAATACCGAAAAATGTAGTATTTTGAATGAACATCAATTTTCACATCATCATATTTCAAAGAATATAAAAGGTACAAGCTTTAAATATGTACATATTAATCTGCATACTACACAAATACAACCCAATTTTTTTCAGAGAATTTGAACATCTGTTTGTTCTTGTATAATTTTTTTTTAATATGTCTAGAGGCCAATTTGTCGCAGGGGAAGAAAAAGAATGTGAAAATTAAGAAAAATGTTTGTTTTTCTGAAAATACTGTCCATATCTCATTTTAAAAATCATTTGAAGGCAATAATTAACATCTAAACAATAATTAACAACATCTAAACGCTATTTTTTTTATAAAACAACTGGTTAATAGCATTAAAAAACGTTTTTTATACCATCGTAGTACGAGTCATATGCAACAGTAAAATTCCAGAAGTGAATTTTCTTTACATGTATAGAGCATTACATGTACTATTATTATATCGTAACATGTAGTGCATTGACATGTCGGGCCATTAACATATACTAAACATCCAAACAGTTATCTCACAAATTAAAACTGAGAATCATAAAGTGTTAAATATATTCTGCATTTCTGTATGGTGCGGAAACATGGACGATGAATAAGCATTTGGAAGAAAGAATTGAGGCTCTTGAAATGTGGATATATAGAAGAATGGGGCGTATCTCATGGAAAGAGAAGAAAACAAATAAGGCGGTCCTAGAAAATCTAGGTATGAAAAGAGAACTAATGAGGGAGGTCAAAGTTCGGCAGCTAAAATACTTTGGCCACATAAAAAGGCATAACACCTTGCAGAAGACCATAACAGAAGGGAGAGTTGAAGGCAAACGTGCAAGGGGAAGACAGCGCTATAAGTGGGAAGATAACATCAAGAGATGGACAGGAAAGAATCTATCAGAGTGCATCACCAAGACAAGAGACAGAAGACGTTAGAGATCCATTACAGCAAACCTTAGTTGTGGAGATGGCAACTGATGATGATGATGAGTGCATTGAAAATCAGGACAAACCTTAAAACTTGAAAAGTGCACAGCCAGGTTAAATTAAGATGTATATTAATTAATATCAATACGTGAGTCTAAAATATTTAAAGTGCATTTCATGAAAACTGTTTATATATATTTATGTTCGAGGTAAGACTATCAACTAGTGCCTGCTAGTCCGAACATTTCAGTTGCATCTTTCCGTACGTAATTATTTTCAGCTCTGGACGGAATTATTTTTAAGCCCCAAAAATTAACACATACATAATTTACGTTTACTGACAATGTGTGTCTAATCATGAGTTAAGTATAACATATTATATATCAAATTAAAGTACATTGGATGAACAATATAAATCCATATGCCTTTCTAGCAAATTTTATGTTATGTTTATGTTATAACAGATAACATGTACACGGAAAAAAAGATAACTTGAAATTTTGAACAAAAATTTTCGACTTACGTAAGGCTTGTAAATTACGTTAAATGGGCAAACGTTAGAAGTTAACACCTTTAAATATCTCGGGTCCACTATATGTAGTGATGGAAGATCAAATAAAGACATCAAGACAAGACTTGAGATGGCCTCAGCTGCCATGACAAGGTTGAATGTGATCTGGAAAAGTAACATCAGTTTTCCTGTGAAGATCAAATTATACAAATCACTTGTATTATCTATTCTCTTGTATGGGTGTGAGGGCTGGACACTCACTGCAGATACGGAGCTTTCGAGCATAAATGTTATTGAAGAATTTTGCGCATTTGCTATAAAGAGCACAAAACAAATGTCTATGTTAGAGAGAAGATAAACACCTATGCAGGCCATCAAGAACCACTTTTGTCAATAGTGAAACGTCGAAAGCTTGCCTGGTTTGGGCATGTAACTCGTCATGACTCCCTTTCGAAAACGATCCTCCAGGGAACAGTCGAAGGTAAACGGAGAAGAGGAAGGCAAAGAAAATCCTGGGCTGATAACATCAAAGAATGGGCAGGACACGGTTTCTCCACACTTGTACGCATCGCTGAAAATAGAGAGCAGTGGAGGACCCTGTCTGCCGATGCTTCCATTATGGCACCCCTACGACCCATGACGGGTTATGGGTTGAGATGATGATGAAGGCTTGTAACATAAATTGTTATCACAATACAGTTTCACTGCTCTCTTTGTGCAGGTAATCGATTTAGAAACACAGGAAAAGTAAGAAAGTTATGGTTGATCACACAGTTTGTTCACTGTTCACATATTAGTAACATATCCTGTGTGTTTTTGGCCATTATAGCGTTATGACAAAACACTAAAGATGAAGATAAATGTGAAAAAAATCCGTTCAAACGCAAATAAAAGACGTTGAAGCTTGTTGAAATTTGCCCAGTTTTGTGTTTACTTCCGTTCGAGATAAATTCCGGGCAGTATAAAATATCAGAATAGAAAGAAACAACGAAATAAATCAGCGTCTTTTAAAATATCTTGCGGTCGGCCATTGCGTCTTTTAAAAGATCTTGCGAACGGAATCAGTTTTAATAGCAAAATAGCAGTGATGACTTAAACTTGACGAAGTTCCATCAGTTTTCTCCACTTCAGTCTGTTTTCAACAGCTCGAAGCGGGCACTTTGTGGATACTATTATTAACTGTATGGATTCTCTTATATATTTGTAAGTTACTTGTCTCAGTAAATGCTGCACCACATACATCACACATGTAATGATAATTATCTGTATGGATTCTCTATATATTTGTAAGTTACTTGTCTCAGTAAATGCTACACCACAAACATCACACTTGTAAGGTATCTCTCCTGTAAACATTCTTTTATTTTTTTGTAGACTACCTCTCACATTAAATGATGCACCACAAACAATACACTTCCGGTGCACGTATCCTTTCATGTAACTGTAGGCTACCACTCTGAGTAATTTGTCTAAGGAAATTTTTTAAATTTTCCTGGCTCAACACCATCACCAGCCAAGAACTGCTAATGTGGAGCTACAAAGAAGGCATGTGCACCACCATAGCTGGCAAACACTGAAAATGGGTGGGCCACATCCTCAGACGATATCGTGACACCATCACCAGAAGAGACCCTGACACCATCACCAGAAGAGATCCTGACACCATCACCAGAAGAGACCCTGACACCATCACCAGAAGAGCTGACACCATCAACAGAAGAGACCCTGACACCATCCCCAGAAGCGATCCTGACACCATCACCAGAAAAGATCCTGACACCATAACCAGAAGAGACCCTGACACCATCACCAGAAGAGACCCTGACACCATCACCAGAAGAGACCCTGACACCATCACCAGAAGAGATCCTGACACCATCACCAGAAGATATCCTGACACCATCACCAGAAGAGACCCTGACACCATCATTAGAAGAGATCCTGACACCATCACCAGAAGAGATCACAACACCATCACCAGAAGAGACTCTGACACCATCACCAGAAGAGATCCTGACACCATCACCAGAAGAGACCCTGACACCATCACCAGAAGAGATCCTGACACAATCACCAGAAGAGATCCTGACACCATCACCAGAAGAGATCCTGACACCATCACCAGAAGAGACCCTGACACCATCACCAGAAGAGATCCCAACACCATCACCAGACGAGACCCTGACACCATCACCAAAAGAGATCTTGACACCATCACCAGAAGAGATCCCGACACCATCACCAGAAGAGATCCTGACACCATCACCAGAAGAGACCCTGACACCATCACCAGAAGAGATCCTGACACCATCACCAGAAGAGATCCTGACACCATCACCAGAAGAGATCCTGACACCATCACCAGAAGAGATCCTGACACCATCACCAGAACTGCCATGCTATGGACTCCAGATAGAAAGTGAAAGCAAGGATGACCAAAGGCCACCTGACGGAGAACTGTGGAGGCTGAAATGCTAAGCATGAACCAGGGCTGGGGCACCACATGAAGGATTGCTGTTGAAAGAACAAAGTAGAGACAGTTTGTTGCTGCCCTACAAGACACCTCCAGGCGTGCTGGTCGCTGATTGCTTTGTCAGTCAGCACTAAAGAACAAAGTAGAGACAGTTTGTTGCTGCCCTACAAGACACCACCAGGCATGCTGGTCACTGATTGCTTTGTCAGTCAGCACTAAGGACCAAACAAGAAGAAGACACTGAATAAATTCTACATCACAAACATCACGCCAGTAAGGATTCTCTACACTATTTTATGTTGTTGTAGGTTATCTTTCTCTTACTTACTTAGTTGTTCCCCTTCTACCGTGAGGTGTAGAGGTTTGGAAGAGAGAGCGCCAGACTATCCTATCAGCTGTCTTCCTCCTGGCCTGGTTCCATTCTAGTCCTCGGTCCTTCAAAGATTGTCTAATGTTGTCCTCCCAGCGGACTCTGGGTCATCCTGTGGGTCTGGATCCCTGGCTCTTTGTTTCCCATGATTGTCATGGTAGCCGATCTTCTCCCATTCTGCAGACATGGCCAAACCATCTTAGTTTGCACTGTTGTACTTGAGTCTGCAGGGGGTGGGATTTTAGGCCTTGACGTATCGTCTGGTTGCAGACCATGTCTCTTTTTGTTACTTTAACCACCTTCCTCAGATACCTCATTTCTGAGGTTTGGATATGGCTTGTGTGGGTTGTAGTCCTTGCCCATGACTCGCATCCATATGTCAAGATTGGGACATAGGTGGAACGGTGTACAGCCATCTTTGTTTTCTTACCAACCTTTCTCTTGCTGAGGAATCCTCGATTTAATGGCCTATACAAGTCTCCCAGCTGCTGCTTTTCGAGTGGCCAACTCTTCGTTGATTCCTCCCTTTTGGTCTATAATAGCTCTGAGATATTTAAAGTGGTCGACCTGCTCCAGGACCTGTTCTCCCAGCTTAATCTGATGTCTTCTTTCTTCTCATGATATCACCATGGATCTTGTTTTAGAGCTGCTTATGACCATCCCTCTCTTCTCCAGCTCTTCCTTCAAGACATGCAAATTGGATTGGAGATGTGCCTCTAATTTAGCAATCAGGGCAACATCATCAGCAAATGCCAGCTCTGAAATACAGACCTATCTCATCTTCCAGTACCCCACTGAATACTTTCTTGTTCTCTCCTTACATGCTGTAATCACATCGTCCATAAGGAGTATAAAAAGATAAGGTGACAGGATATCAAAACATGAAGTGGTGGTCCCGAACTATTCTGACTTATGGTTTGCTGTCCTCACATAATTTCTGCAAGACTTGTAGAAGCTCTGTATAGCATGAATCAGAGGTGCTGGAATGTTCTTTGCCAAACAGTCCTAAAGTTTGCTCCAAATGCCTTTTTACAGATCTATGAAATAAAGGGCCTTTTCACTCAGCTGTCTGAGTGTGAAGATAAGGTCTTGAGTACTTCGGTTTGCTCTGAGTCTGCACTGGACCTCATCCAAATGTGGCTCAGTTAGGCATCAGAGTCTCTGCTCTAGGATTCTAGAGTAGATTTTACCAGGGACACTGAGAAGGGATATGCCTCTATGGTTTCCACGTTGTCGACTGTCACCCTTTTTGAAAATCGGTGTTATGATGGCAATGTCCCAATCCTTTGGTATGGTCTTGTTGCACAACGCTGCCTGTAGGACCATTAAGAGTAATAGGTCGCCCAATGCTCCCATGTACTTAACCATTTCTGGTGTTATACCATCATGCTCTGCTGCTTTGCCCATCTTGATTTTGTCCAGTGCTGCCTTCAGCTCTTCCATCTTTGTTTCCTCTTCACCATCATTGGTTTTCTCTTCTGTGCTTGTGGTTATCATTTTTGATGCTCCACCATGCTCACTGTGGCATTCTCCAACCTGCCGTTTAGGTTTAATGATTTAATTCATAGAAGAGTAAACATATTAGCAGTAGCCAAGTGGTCATATGAGAGTCCTTAAACTTGCAACATCAACAGCCACACAAGAATTGAAGAAAAGTCCAGCTTATTTACATCACAAACATTTTTATTATGAATAAAACGAATGCTCCAATGTAGTATTACTTGTAAGACCACTTTCACTTCACATCTCTAACTCCCATGGCATAGGGTAAATGCAGATACTGGCATACAACAGTCTATCAGTAAATGTCGAGATACAGTCCTGTAATCAGCTGTATCTATGAACATATATAGGAACCAGGACATCACCAGTCTCCTGAAGTCGCTATATTATTTCTATTCACTCATCTACCTATTCTGCAAATGAATCAGGCACTCTGTCATTCCAGGGTGACCAGAATAACTTCCGAAAAAATCTGTAAAAACACAGACATCCGACATATATAGAAGCAATACCCACATGCCACCTCATTCTTCCACAACACACCGCCCAATACCCCCTAAACCATTGGCGATCCTCTGCCCTCTTTTTGGCCTCTCCTGCATACTAATTAGTGACTTCGTATCTGCCGCTAGGCAACAGACCATAATAAAAACCTGTCGACAACGAAGCTATTTAACAGCTAGATATAAGGAAATAAATAACTGCATATAATATGTCCGTCACACTCACCATCCAGGAGTTCTAAGAAATATTCTTTCCATCTTTCCATTACTTCCTTCAGGGCAGTAAGCAATTTGCATTGCTTGTCCATAATAAATTTGAGAGGGTATTGTTTTTCCTTCCTCGTGTTATTTAGGATCTTATAGAACAATTTCTGGTTTTCTTGCGCATCTTTTTCTAGCTTTACTCCAAATTCTTTCCAGGACTTCTGTTTTGCTGCTAGCACCTTGTTCTTTGCTTCTGTTCTGAGTGTCCCATATTCTCTATATTTCTCTATTTGTCCTGCTGTGTTTTTAGCTTCTAAGTATTGTTTCCATGCCATTTTCTTTTCTCTTAATTTCTCTTTGACTTCCTCTGTCCACCAAGGTGTCCTCTTTCCCTTGTTCCCAAGTTGAACTTCACTACATGCTTCTGCAGCAGCTGTCTTTATGATGTCCTAGAATTTGAGCCAGAGGGTTTCCAATTCATCTGGTTGTTCTTCTGTGTTGTTCATGGCTGCAGCAATAAGCCCCTGATATCTGGTCTCAATTTCTGGCTCTCTCAGCTTGTAGGTTTTAATGCTTATTTCTCCCATTCGTTTACTTAGTTTCTTGCATGATGTTGGGCAGTTCCTAGGCTGAGCAACTCTTTCAGTTGTTCTTTTGATTGTAAACAGGTAGTGATCACTTCCAATCTCTGGCCCCCTCCAGACTCTAGCATTCCAGACGTATTTGAATGAGCTCCTCCTAACAATGGCATAGTCGATCACTGATCTCATTCTTTGTTGGTTCACATCTACTGAATGCATGAATGCGCTTATGGGGGAACTTTGTGTTTGTAATGATCTGCACACTACAGAATCAAAGGAGTCACTTTCCATTGTCATTGAGAGTATCTTCTCCATATCTTCAGATAACTCAACCCCACTAGCATGGTCATTTCCAACTTTGGCATTGAAATCTCCGAGCATGATAATTTCATCTAGGCAGTCATCCACTGTCTTTTGAAGCAGCTCGATGAATTCCTCCTTGACCTTTGCTCTCTCATCCTCATTTGGCCCATACACTATGACCAGATTGACTATGGTTTCTCCTTCTTTTAGTTTTACAACCATAATGCACTCCGAGACAAAGTTCCATCCCTTGATACTATCTTATTGGTTTTTGGACACAATTCAACCCTTGCCACCTATAGATCTTTCAGATGTGGGTACACCGCTGTAGAGCAGCGTGTTGCCATCGAGATCCATGACTCCTTGTCCTTTTTTCTTTGTTTCCGTTATAGCCAGGATTTCTAGTTTTGCTTTCCTCATCTCTTCCACCAGCTCCTCTTCTTTCCCATTTATTCTTCTTGTGTGTTTTTAAAGCAAATAGGTGATTGGCCTGTTGTGCCTTTGCATGGTGGAGGGGCTGCCTCCTTAAGGCCTCCATATAGGCCGCCCTTCTCCTTTTTCAGCCGGGTTTGGGACCGGCCTAGGCGGAGTTGGTTATCTATCTCAATAAATGATACACCATAAATATCACACTTGTAGGATTTGATTTCCTCTATTATTTTGTGAGACTGATTGTTTAAATCACTGCAAGCAGCAGAAGCACTATCACTCACACTAAGCTATGTATACTTTTATGTCTTTGTAGACTACCACTCTAAGTAATTGCAGCATCGCAAACATCACACTTGTACGGCTTATTTTCTGTATGTATACTTTATGTCTTTCTACTTGACCTACCAGAGTAAATGCAGCACCACCATACTTGCCACATGCTATGGTTTACACATAATCTGTACAAGGTCTTTGTGTTTTCAGATATGAAAACCCTGTACATAACTTCTGTACAGGTTGTCTAACCCATTCCCCTTATTACCGTGTCTCAGAGTTCTTTTATAAGGTCCTATTTAACACAGGATATCCCTGTCTGTTAGTGATAATTAAGCACAGAAATAGACTAAATGCTGACACCATCATATTATTTTTACAGTGTAAAATAAACTCAGACATTTATTGTTTGGGTTTTTAAATAAATTAAGACTTGCTTTAAAAAGGAAAGTCCCCGTACCTCATTTATAATGAAGCCCACTGTAATTGAAAATATTTTTACACGAATTAACTCTTTTAAATGTTTTTTTAGTCTTTGTACAGGTTTTGCGGGTCTTTGTACAGAGTTTTAGATTTTTTTGTACAAGTTTTTCATTTCTGAGGTGTGGCATGTATGCACCACAGACATCGCACTTGTAAGGGGTTTATTTCCTGTATATATTCTTTAATGTCTTTGTAGACTACCCTCGTAGTAAATGCTGCTCCACACTTCTAAGATTTATTTCCTGTATGTATTATTTTATGACTTTGTAGGTGGCTTGTCTGAGTAAATGCTGCACCACAAACATCACACTTGTACAGCTTTTCTCCTGTATGTATTCTTTTATGTTTTTGTAGACTACCACTCTCAGTAAATGCTGCACCACAAACATCACACTTGTACGGCTTCTCTCCTGTATGTATTCTTATATGTTTTTGTAGACTACCACTCTCAGTAAATGTTGCACCACAATTATAACACTTGTACGGCTTCTCTCCTGTATGTATTCTTATATGTTTTTGTAGACTACCACTCGCAGTAAATGCTGCACCACAAACATCACACTTGTACCACTTCTCTCCTGTATGTATTCTTTTATGATGTTGTAGTTTACTTGTGTCAGTAAATGCTGCTCCACAAACATCCCACTTGTAAGGCTTCTCTCCTGTGTGTATTCTTCTGTATGTTTGTAGGCTACATATCTGAGTAATTTTTGCTCCATAAACATCACACTTGTACGGCTTCACTCATGTATGTATTCTTCTGTGTGTTTCTAGGCTACCTATCTGAGTAAATGCTGCTCCACAAACATCACAATTGTAAGGCTTCTCTCCTGTATGTATTCTTCTGTGTGTTTGTAGGCTAGATATCTGAGTAAATGTTGCTCCACAAACATCACACTTGTACGGCTTCTCTCCTGTATGTATTCTTTTATGTATTTTTAGTTTACCGCTCTCAGTAAATGCTGCACCACAAACATCACATTTATAAGGCTTCTCTCCTGTATGTATTCTTCTATGGTTTTGTAGATTACCTCTCGCAGTAAATGCTGCACCACAAATATCACACTTGTACGGCTTCTCTCCTGTATGTATTCTTCTGTGTGTTTGTAGGTTACCTATTAGAGTAAATGCTGCACCACAAATATCACACTTGTACGGCTTCTCTCCTGTATGTATTCTTCTGTGTGTTTGTAGGTTACCTATTAGATTAAATGTTGCTCCACAAACATCACACTTGTAAGGCTTCTCTCCTGTATGTATTCTTCTATGTCTTTGTAGACTACTACTCTCAGTAAATGCTGCACCACAAACATCACACTTGTACGGCTTCTCTCCTGTATGTATTCTTCTGTGTTTTTGTAGGTTACCTATCTGAGTAAATGTTGCTCCACAAACATCACACTGGTATGGCTTCTCTCCTGTATGTATTCTTCTGTGTGTTTGTAGGTTACCTATCAGAGTAAATGTTGCTATACAAACATCACACTTGTACAGCTTCTCTCTTGTATGTATTCTTTTATGTTTTTGTACATTACTGCTCACAGTAAATGTTGCATCACGAACATCACACTTGTAAGGCTTCTCTCCTGTATGTATTCGTTTATGTTGCTGTAGGTTATTTTTCACAGAAAATGATGCACCATTAGTGTCACACTTGTAGGACTTGTCTACCTCTATTTTCTTGTGAGACTGAGTGCTTAAATCACTGCAAGCAGCATCAGCTCTGTCAGTCACACAAAGCTTAACATTTATCTCACTGGCAGAAATTTTTTTACTACAATTTATGTTACAGATTTGATTTTTACAAACCGATGTATTACTGTGTAGGTTGTAAAACATTGTAGCAGTCCTTTCCTGACTGTTGATGAGGTTCACTGATGCTACATTACCATTGAGTCTCTTGTTGATGCTATCTTCTCCTGTGACATAATTAAAAGTGGCATCTCCAATCTTATTTACTGCTTCATTCATGTTATTTCCACTGTCCTGTGGTAACACATTCTGAAGATCACTACATTTATTTTCAAACTCGCAGCCTCCATCTCTGTGTACTGCTTCCATATGCTTATCTAGGACATCAAGTTGGAAGAAATGAGTGTTGCACAGATGACAAGAATAAGCACCTGTAATATTAAAAATAATGAGCAAAGATAAATAATGAAATGCATGTCTTATATGTTTAGTTAAAATTTGTTAGCAAAGTGTAGTAACAAACACATAAGCATGATTTCCTGATAATTATGTAATTGTTATTCAGGATCAACATCATATGTGGCAGTTAGGGAACGATGTACAGTCAAAGGGAATGAATAAGGAGAATTATGAATGGGAAGTTTCAGATAGAGTACAAAAAGGAGATGCGCGAACAATGTTGTGCATGAAAGGGGTGAACGATAATCCAGTGAAGCATGCTTTCCAGAAGCGTGAGGTAGAGAGGGAAGTCGCATATACACAAGTAGCCATGTTAAAGGCAGTACTCGAGTAGTTTAGGTGATGAATATTTCACGGACAAGGAGACAAGTTTAGGGTAATGATTAACCCGAAATATTGAATTGTGAGAATTCTTGTTTAGAAGGAGAAACGGTGTGAGTTAGTTTTATTCAGAAAGGGAAAAGGTACGTAGAGTGCATTACAATACATGAACATACAGTAGTCCTATTCTTCAGTGATGAAAGGGAAAGTAACAAGCCCCGGCGAGGTCCGGTTCCATCAATATAACCTGAACACTGAGATGATATGTAACAATGAAGTAGGAAACTGTTAGGAAGAAAGAACATAAGTAGAGACTATAGCACCTGAATGATCATTGGTGGTTGACGGTCATATGTATATATGAGAGAGAGAGAGAGAGAGAGAGAGAGAGAGAGAGAGAGAGAGAGAGAGAGAGAGAGAGAGAGAGAGAGAGAGAGAGAGAGAGAGAGAGAGAGAGAGAGAGAGAGAGAGAGAGAGAGAGAGAGAGGAAAGGAATAAATATTAACTGATTCCGTACGTAATTATTTTCAGCTCTGGACGGAATTATTTTTAAGCCCCAAAAATTTACACATACATAATTTACGTTTACTGACAATGTGTGTCTAATCATGAGTTAAGTATAATATATTATATATCAAATTAAAGTACATTGGATGAACAATATAAATCCATATGCCTTTCTAGCTAATTTTATGTTATGTTTATGTTATAACAGATAACATGTACACGGAAAAAAAAATAACTTGAAATTTTGAACAAAAATTTTCGACTTACGTAAGGCTTGTAACATAAATTGTTATCACAATACAGTTTCACTGCTCTCTTTGTGCAGGTAATCCATTTAGAAACACAGAAAAAGTAAGAAAGTTATGGTTGATTACACAGTTTGTTCACTGTTCACATATTAGTAACATATCCTGTGTGTTTTTCGGCCAATATAGCGATACGACAAAACACGATTAAAGATGAAGATAAATGTGAAAAAATCCGTTCAAACGCAAATAAAAGACGTTGAAGCTTGTTGAAATTTGTCCAGTTTTGTGTTTACTTCTGTTCGAGATAAATTCTGGGCAGTATAAAATATCAGAATAGAAAGAAACAACGAAATAAATCAGCGTCTTTTAAAATATCTTGCGGTCGGCCATTGCGTCTTTTAAAAGATCTTGCGAACAGAATCAGTTTTAATAGCAAAATAGCAGTGATGACTTAAACTTGACAAATTTTCATCAGTTTTCTCCACTGTTTTCAACAGCTCGAAGCGGGCACTTTGTGGATACTATTATTAACTGTATGGATTCTCTTATATATTTGTAAGTTACTTGTTTCAGTAAATGCTGCACCACATACATCACACATGTAATGATAATTATCTGTATGGATTCTCTATATATTTGTAAGTTACTAAGGTATCTCTCCAGTAAATGCTGTAGACTACCTCTCACATGCACCACAAACAATAAACTTCCGGTGCACGTATCTTTCACTTCTGAGTAATTTGTCTAAGGTATCACCATCACCAGCCAAACTGCTAATTCTACAAAGAAGGCATGTTTATTTTGTTGTGGGCCAGATCCTCAGACGATACCCATCACAGAGACCCTGACACCATCACCAGAAGAGATCCTGACACCACACCAAAGACTTCCTGACACCATATCCTTTCAGTAACCCTGACACCATCACCAGAAGAGACCCTACCATCAGAAGAGACCCTGACACCATAACCAAAAGTGATCTGAGTAATTTGACCCTGACACCATCACCACCCTGACACATCACCAGAAGAAGACACCATTTTTCATCACCAGAATTGACACCATCCAGAAAGATCCTAAAACCATCACCAGAAGAGCTCATCCTGACACCATCACCAGACCCCAAGAGAAGACTGACACCTAATCACCAGAAGAGACCCTGACACCATCACCAGAAGAGACACCATCACCAGAAGAGATCCTGACACCATGTGAGACACCATCACCTCACCAAAAGAGACCTGACACCTGACTGACATCATCACCAGAAGAGATCCTGACACCATCACCAGAATAGTATCCTGACACCATCACCAGAAGAGATCCCAACACCATCACCAGAAGAGACCCTGACACCATCACCAAAAGAGATCTTGACACCATCACCAGAAGAGATCCTGACACCATCACCAGAAGAGATCCTGACACCATCACCAGAAGAGACCCTGACACCATCACCAGAAGAGATCCTGACACCATCACCAGAAGAGATCCTGACACCATCACCAGAAGAGATCCTGACACCATCACCAGAAGAGATCCTGACACCATCACCAGAAGAGATCCTGACACCATCACCAGAAGAGATCCTGACACCATCACCAGAAGAGATCCTGACACCATCACCAGAACTGCCATGCTATGGACTCCAGATAGAAAGTGAAAGCAAGGATGACCAAAGGCCACCTGACAGAGAACTGTGGAGGCTGAAATGCTAAGCATGAATCCATCACCAGAAGGATCCTGCTGGAACAACCAGAAGGCACCACAAGAAGCTGATGGCTGTGGAGGCTGAAATGCTTGAAAGAACAAAGTAGAGACAGTTTGTTGCTGCCCTACAAGACACCACCAGGCATGCTGGTCACTGATTGCTTTGTCAGTCAGCACTAAAGACCAAACATGAAGAAGACATTGAATAAATTCTACATCACAAACATCACGCCAGTAAGGATTCTCTACACTATTTTATGTTGTTGTAGGTTATCTTTCTCTTACTTACTTAGTCATTCCCCTTCTACTGTGAGGTGTAGAGGTTTGGAAGAGAGAGTGCCAGACTATCCTATCATCTGTCTTCCTCCTGGCCTGGTTCCATTCTAGTCCTCGGTCCTTCAAAGATTGTCTAATGTTGTCCTCCCAGCGGACTCTGGGTCATCCTGGGGGTCTGGATCCCTGGCTCTTTGTTTCCCATGATTGTCATGGTAGCCGATCTTCTCCCATTCTGCAGACATGGCCAAACCATCTTAGTTTGCACTGTTGTACTTGAGTCTGCAGGGGGTGGGATTTTAGGCCTTGACGTATCGTCTGGTTGCAGACCATGTCTCTTTTTGTTACTTTAACCACCTTCCTCAGATACCTCATTTCTGAGGTTTGGATATGGCTTGTGTGGGTTGTAGTCCTTGCCCATGACTCGCATCCATATGTCAAGATTGGGACATAGGTGGAACGGTGTACAGCCATCTTTGTTTTCTTACCAACCTTTCTCTTGCTGAGGAATCCTCGATTTAATGGCCTATAAAAGTCTCCCAGCTGCTGCTTTTCGAGTGGCCAACTCTTCGTTGATGCCTCCCTTTTGGTCTATAATAGCTCTGAGATATTTAAAGTGGTCGACCTGCTCCAGGACCTGTTCTCCCAGCTTAATCTGATGTCTTCTTTCTTCTCATGATATCACCATGGATCTTGTTTTAGAGCTGCTTATGACCATCCCTCTCTTCTCCAGCTCTTCCTTCCAGACATGCAGATTGGATTGGAGATGTGCCTCTGATTTAGCAATCAGGGCAACATCATCAGCAAATGCCAGCTCTGAAATACAGACCTGTCTCATCTTCCAGTACCCCACTGAATACTTTCTTGTTCTCTCCTTACATGCTGTAATGACATCATCCATGAGGAGTATAAAAAGATAAGGTGACAGGATATCACCACATGAAGTGGTGGTCCCGAACTATTCTGACTTATGGTTTGCTGTCCTCACATAATTTCTGCAAGACTTGTAGAAGCTCTGTATAGCATGAATCAGAGGTGCTGGAATGTTCTTTGCCAAACAGTCCTAAAGTTTGCTCCAAATGCCTTTTTACAGATCTATGAAACAAAGGGCCTTTTCACTCAGCTGTCTGAGTGTGAAGATAAGGTCTTGAGTACTTCGGTTTGCTCTGAGTCTGCACTGGACCTCATCCAAATGTGGCTCAGTTAGGCGTCAGAGTCTCTGCTCTAGGATTCTAGAGTAGATTTTACCAGGGACACTGAGAAGGGATATGCCTCTATGGTTTCCACGTTGTCGAATGTCACCCTTTTTGAAAATCGGTGTTATGATGGCAATGTCCCAATCCTTTGGTATGGTCTTGTTGCACAACGCTGCCTGTCGGACCCTTAAGAGTAATAGGTCACCCGATGCTCCCATGTACTTAACCATTTCTGGTGTTATACCATCATGCTCTGCTGCTTTGCCCATCTTGATTTTGTCCAGTGCTGCCTTCAGCTCTTCCATCTTTGTTTCCTCTTCACTATCATTGGTTTTCTCTTCTGTGCTTGTGGTTATCATTTTTGATGCTCCACCATGCTCACTGTGGCATTCTCCAACCTGCCGTTTAGGTTTAATGATTTAATTCATAGAAGAGTAAACATATTAGCAGTAGCCAAGTGGTCATATGAGAGTCCTTAAACTTGCAACATCAACAGCCACACAAGAATTGAAGAAAAGTCCAGCTTATTTACATCACAAACATTTTTATTATGAATAAAACGAATGCTCCAATGTAGTATTACTTGTAAGACCACTTTCACTTCACATCTCTAACTCCCATGGCATAGGGTAAATGCAGATACTGGCATACAACAGTCTATCAGTAAATGTCGAGATACAGTCCTGTAATCAGCTGTATCTATGAACATATATAGGAACCAGGACATCACCAGTCTCCTGAAGTCACTATATTATTTCTATTCACTCATGTACCTATTCTGCAAATGAATCAGGCACTCTGTCATTCCAGGGTGACCAGAATAACTTCAGAAAACATCTGTAAAAACACAGACATCCGACATATATAGAAGCAATACCCACATGCCACCTCATTCTTCCACAACACACCGCCCAATACTCCCTAAACCATTGGCGATCCTCTGCCCTCTTTTTGGCCTCTCCTGCATACTAATTAGTGACTTCGTATCTGCCGCTAGGCAACAGACCATAATAAAAACCTGTCGACAACGAAGCTATTTAACAGCTAGATATAAGGAAATAAATAACTGCATATAATATGTCTGTCACACTCACCATCCAGGAGTTCTGAGAAATATTCTTTCCATCTTTACATTACTTCCTTTGGGGCAGTAAGCAATTTGCCTTGCTTGTCAATAATAAATTTGAGAGGGTATTGTTTTTCCTTTCTCGTGTTATTTAGGATCTTATAGAACAATTTCTGGTTTTCTTGCGCATCTTTTTCTAGCTTTACTCCAAATTCTTTCCAGGACTTCTGTTTTGCTGCTACCACCTTGTTCTTTGCTTCTGTTCTGAGTGTCCCATGTTCTCTATATTTCTCTATTTGTCCTGCTGTGTTTTTAGCTTCTAAGTATTGTTTCCATGCCATTTTCTTCTCTCTTAATTTCTCTTTGACTTCCTCTGTCCACCAAGGTGTCCTCTTTCCCTTGTTCCCAAGTTGAACTTCACTACATGCTTCTGCAGCAGCTGTCTTTATGATGTCCTAGAATTTGAGCCAGAGGGTTTCCAATTCATCTGGTTGTTCTTCTGTGTTGCTCATGGCTGCAGCAATAAGCCCCTGATATCTGGTCTCAATTTCTGGCTCTCTCAGCTTGTAGGTTTTAATGCTTATTTCTCCCATTCGTTTACTTAGTTTCTTGCATGATGTTGGGCAGTTCCTAGGCTGAGCAACTCTTTCAGTTGTTCTTTTGATTGTAAACAGGTAGTGATTACTTCCAATCTCTTGCCCCCTCCAGACTCTATCATTCCAGACATATTTGAATGAACTCCTCCTAACAATGGCATAGTCGATCACTGATCTCATTCTTTGTTGGTTCACATCTAGTGTATGCATGAATGCACTTATGTGGGGAACTTTGTGTTTGTAATGATCTGCACACTACAGAATCAAAGGAGTCACTTTCCATTGTCATTGAGAGTATCTTCTCCATATCTTCAGATAACTCAACCCCACTAGCATGGTCATTTCCAACTCTGGCATTGAAATCTCCGAGCATGATAATTTCATCTAGGCAGTCATCCACTGTCTTTTGAAGCAGCTCGATGAATTCCTCCTTGACCTCTGCTCTCTCATCCTCATTTGGCCCATACACTATGACCAGATTGACTATGGTTTCTCCTTCTTTTAGTTTTACAACCATAATGCACTCCGAGACAAAGTTCCATCCCTTGATACTATCTTATTGGTTTTTGGACACAATTCAACCCTTGCCACCTATAGATCTTTCAGATGTGGGTACACCGCTGTAGAGCAGCGTGTTGCCATCGAGATCCATGACTCCTTGTCCTTTTTTCTTTGTTTCCGTTATAGCTAGGATTTCTAGTTTTGCTTTCCTCATCTCTTCCACCAGCTCCTCTTCTTTCCCATTTATTCTTCTTGTGTGTTTTTAAAGCAAATAGGTGATTGGCCTGTTGTGCCTTTGCATGGTGGAGGGGCTGCCTCCTTAAGGCCTCCATATAGGGCGCCCTTCTCCTTTTTCAGCCGGGTTTGGAACCGGCCTAGGCGGAGTTGGTTATCTCAATAAATGATACACCATAAATATCACACTTGTAGGATTTGATTTCCTCTATTATTTTGTGAGACTGATTGTTTAAATCACTGCAAGCAGCAGAAGCACTATCACTCACACTAAGCTATGTATACTTTTATGTCTTTGTAGACTACCACTCTAAGTAATTGCAGCATCGCAAACATCACACTTGTACGGCTTATTTTCTGTATGTATACTTTATGTCTTTCTACTTGACCTACCAGAGTAAATGCAGCACCACCATACTTGCTACAGGTTGTCTAACCCATTCCCCTTATTACCGTGTCTCAGAGTTCTTTTATAAGGTCCTATTTAACACAGGATATCCCTGTCTGTTAGTGATAATTAAGCACAGAAATAGACTAAATGCTGACACCATCATATTATTTTTACAGTGTAAAATAAACTCAGACATTTATTGTTTGGGTTTTTTAATAAATTAAGACTTGCTTTAAAAAGGAAAGTCCCCGTATCTCATTTATAATGCAGCCCACTGTAATTGAAAATATTTTTACATGAATTAACTCTTTTAAATGTTTTTTTTTAGTCTTTGTACAGGTTTTGCAGGTTTTTGTACAGAGTTTTAGATTTTTTTGTACAAGTTTTTCATTTCTGAGGTGTGGCATGTATGCACCACAGACATTGCACTTGTAAGGGGTTTATTTCCTGTATATATTCTTTAATGTCTTTGTAGACTACCCTCATAGTAAATGCTGCTCCACACTTCTAAGGTTTATTTCCTGTATGTATTATTTTATGACTTTGTAGGTGGCTTGTCTGAGTAAATGCTGCACCACAAACATCACACTTGTACAGCTTTTCTCCTGCATGTATTTTTTTATGTTTTTGTAGACTACTTCTTCTTCTTCTTCTTCCGTCCTTAGCCAAAGACCGACCAAGCAGTCAGTGGCCATTATGCCTTGCGGCGTCTTAGGGCAACAAGAAATTATCCGTTGTTCCGTTACGCCTAAAGGCGTTTATTGGTACAACAGAATATTAATTGTTGTTTCCGTAATCAATGTGACAAGCAAGCGGTTGATCAATCCGCTGTGCTTTGTAGACTACCACTCTCAGTAAATGCTGCACCACAAACATCACACTTGTAAGGCTTCTCTCCTGTACATATTCTTTATTGTTTTTGTAGACTACCACTCTCAGTAAATGCTGCACCACATTTATAACACTTGTACGGCTTCTCTCCTGTATGTATTCTTCTATGTTTTTGTAGACTAAAACTCGCAATAAATGCTGCACCACAAACATCACACTTGTACCACTTCTCTCCTTTATGTATTCTTTTATGATGTTGTAGTTTACTTGTGTCAGTAAATGCTGCTCCACAAACATCCCACTTGTAAGGCTTCTCTCCTGTGTGTATTCTTCTGTGTGTTTGTAGACTACATATCTGAGTAATTGTTGCTCCATAAACATCACACTTGTACGGCTTCACTCATGTATGTATTCTTCTGTGTGTTTGTAGGCTAGATATCTGAGTAAATGTTGCTCCACAAACATCACACTTGTACGGCTTCTCTCCTGTATGTATTCTTTTATGTATTTTTAGTTTACCTCTCTCAGTAAATGCTGCACCACAAATATCACACTTGTACGGCTTCTCTCCTGTATGTATTCTTCTGTGTGTTTGTAGGTTACCTATTACAGTAAATGCTGCCCCACAAATATCACACTTGTACGGCTTCTCTCCTGTATGTATTCTTCTGTGTGTTTGTAGGTTACCTATCTGAGTAAATGTTGCTCCACAAACATCACATTTGTACAGCTTCTCTCTTGTATGTATTCTTTTATGTTTTTGTACTTTACTGCTCACAGTAAATGCTGCACCACAAACATCACACTTGTAAGGCTTCTCTCCTGTATGTATTCTTCTGTGTTTTTGTAGGTTACCTATCCGAGTAAATGTTGCTCCACAAACATCACACTGGTATGGCTTCTCTCCTATATGTATTCTTCTGTGTGTTTGTAGGTTACCTATCTGAGTAAATGTTGCTCCACAAACATCACACTTGTACAGCTTCTCTCTTGTATGTATTCTTTTATGTTTTTGTACTTTACTGCTCACAGTAAATGTTGCATCACAAACATCACACTTGTAAGGCTTCTCTCCTGTATGTATTCTTTTATGTTTTTGTAGTCTACTGCTCACAGTAAATGTTGCATCACAAACATCACACTTGTGAGGCTTCTCTCCTGTATGTATGTATTTGTTTATGGTGCTGTAGGTTATCTTTCACAGAAAATGATGCTCCATTAATGTCACACTTGTAGGACTTGTCTACCTCTATTTTCTTGTGAGACTGAGTGCTTAAATCACTGCAAGCAGCATCAGCTCTGTCAGTCACACAAAGCTTAACATTTATCTCACTGGCAGAAATTTTTTTTACATACAATTTCTTGTTACAGATTTATTGTTGAGCAAAGATAAATAATGAAATGCATGTCTTATATGTTTAGTTAAAATTTGTTAGCAAAGTGTAGTAACAAACACATAAGCATGATTTCCTGATAATTATGTAATTGTTATTCAGGATCAACATCATAGCAATCCAGGCAAACCCATTGGTGCTAGGTCTTCCTCAGCAAATGTTAAAGTGTATGAATGCTTACTGTACTGTAGCATCCTGATTGTATACATGTAGGATGTATCCTCTCATACATCATACCTGCTAGTCTTATGTTTGGTGCCACATTCCAGCTATCTTAGCCTAGTTGATTCATCTACTGCAGTGTTTTCTAACAGATGATCATTAACTGTCCTCAGTAACTCCCCCTTGTGCAGGACCAGTGTCTCTGCTTTGGGTGCACATGAAGCTAGTCTTTCAGCACTCTTATTGTCGTGTCACACGCCTGAATGACTTGTACAGTAGATTCACACCAGTTTCTGAAGATCAAGGCCTCTATAATATTTTCTATTCATGCAACAGACATCCATTTTAAACCTTTAAAATTATGGACTGAGAGTGTGACACATTACTGCCCTGTGCCCTGGTTACTGCAGTAACAGCCTCTATCTCCATTATTTAGACAGAACGCAAGTTGAATTAAAGTGTGGAAATAGATTTAATTCTCAAAGAAAGGCCCACTCGCTGCTTAGTATTAAATGTCATGCTGTACAGATATTGAAATCAAGTACACTTATGTAGCCAAAATATGAATTTAAAATAATAACATTGCTGTTATACATACCTTTCTCATCTCCAAATAAGCATAACTGTTGTTGACTTTCTGGCATGTCCAAGAAGTCAGTATACTGTATCTCAGTTTTAGTACAGCTGTTGTCACAATCAGCCTGAAACAAATTTTGATCAATTCAGGCATTTATGATACATCATCATTATCACTTCTAGCTCCCTAAACAGCCTAGGTTTTCAACAAATGTATGCCAACTCCTCTTGTTGTATACTATTGAAAGTGATGTCTGAAGTGTCTGCTTTCGCTATGAAGTTCTTCAAAGAGCACCACAAGCTTAAGGTGTCTCCATGACTGATTCATATCTTTGTCTTTTGTATCCAGTTCTCTACTATGTGTGTTTTTGAGTCTCCCAAAAACTCTTTTACCCTGGACATTTCAGACTGCTTTAAACTAGAGCTATATAATTGAACGGCCTTGACAATGGAGTGGAAGATTGAGATTTTTGTGTTGGACTTATTTCTCTTTGTATTTATGGCACTTGTAATACTTACTTCCTTACTTAGTCATTCCCCTTTGGCTGTGAGGTGTAGAGGTTTAGAAGAGAGAGTGCCAGATTATCCTATCAGCTGTCTACCTAATGGCCTGGTTCCATTCTAGTCTTCGGTTCTTCAAAGATTGTCTAATGGTGTCCTCACAGAGAACTCTGGGTCAACATGGAGGTCTGGATCCCTGGCTCTTAGTTTCCCATGTTTGTTGTGGTAGCCGATCTTCTCCCATTCTGCAGACATGACCAAACCATCTTAGTTGGGACTGTTCTACTTGAGTTTGCTGGGTGTGGGATTTTAGGCCTTGACATATCGTATGGTTGTGGACCATGTCTCTTCTTGTTACTTCAACCACCTTCCTTAGATACCTCATTTCTGAGGTTTGAATCTGGCTTTTGTGGGTTGTGGTCATTGCCCATGACTCGCATCCATATGTCAAGACTGGGACATAGGTGGAGCAGTATACAGCCATCTTCATTTTCTTATCAACCTCTCTCTTGCTGAGGAATCTTTGATTTATGGCCTTAAAAAGTCTCACAGATGCTGCTTTTCGAGTGGCCAACTCTTCTTTAATGCTGCATAAAATTTACAAAATCCTAACTTAGAATAAATACACCTACGTGTTAAAAAACTAAGAAAAAGAAACCCACTATTAGCGAGAAGTGGGATTGTATTGCCTAAAAATGATCCCACAATAAATTAAAAAACCTAAGTGTTTTTAAGATATAATTAAAGACAAAAACATAACAAAGAAATGAAAGGAACACTGAAAATAATTAAGTAGTAAACTTATTAAGTAGTAAATAAACTTAGTAATGAACTGTGAAAATTATTATGTAGGTAAAAAAGAAAAAGGTAAAGGAACCCGTTACACGCCCAATGTTGCATATTGGGAAAATGGTGTTAGGCCAATATTATCTTGACCGTCAGCACACTAGGGGTGATGTGGTCGGCATTATGCCGGCCGCCTTAACCTTCTGGTGGGTAGGTAGCTAATATTCCCCAGCAGCATAGTAATTGAAAAAAAAAATGAAGCTACTTGTCATTTCTCCATATCCAAATAAATCAGTAACACATTATTATGTCAGAAAATGCACAAATCTTCTAGAACATACACAAATCTTCTAGCACAAATAATTTACATGAAGGCTTCTGTGTAGACGAAATTGGTAGTAAGAACTCTACATAGCTGAGAATTAATTAAACTTTCCTTGTCAGAACATACACAAATCTTCTAGAACCCGGGTTCCGAACTTGTGGGTTGCAACCCCCAAGGGAGTCACAGGGTGTTTTCTGGAGGGGTCATAGTTTTTTTTAGTTGCAATTACTTTTATAGGAAATTTTACCATGAAGGTTTTCAACATTTATTTATTTCATTATGGCTACACTGCAATATTCTACTAGTGGTTGTAACACTGATTTTTGATAAATGAAAGTAAGTGACTTAAGGTACACCGCGGCGGATACTTAAAAAATATTAAAAGCCAGCCATGTTCATACATATTTAACATTTTACATTACTTTAATTATTTGCTATTGCGGGCTTTTAATATTTTTTTCCCATTTACGCCATGGTGGACCTTGATTCACTCCCTAAAAATAAAATATAGCTGACATGAAAGGAGTGAGAATAAAGAGGGGGATGTCATAGATGGTGAAGACAGGGGAGACTATTAGACAGGTAACCCCAGTTGAAAATATATTCAAGGGAGAAGAGTGGTATAAGTCAGATGAGAGCTGGATGAACTACCAGTAAGTCATCATCAGCCTTGGTAGAGAATGCAGAACTTGGGCCAATAGGACAGGAGAGATGGAAATTGATCAGCTTATAAATGATAATGCTGGGGAAGGTGATGCTATTGTGTGCACAGATGGGTCTGTAATCTGTGGTATAAATCAAGGTGGGGCTTCTCTGCTAGAGTAAAGGACAGAACCGCCGCTTAACATAGCAGGGCTTACATGATAATAACCTCCAGCATGAAAATGGAGGTAGAGGCAGTTACTGCTGCCTAAAGATGGCTGTCTGAGACTTTATTAACAAAAGCAGTTATTGTATCAGACTCACAATCCATGCTTAAAAAGGTTCAAAATGGTTGACTTCGACATGAATGGAAAACCTCCATAGAAGCATCAAATCTTTAAGAACTGATATGGATCTACAGTCCTGGTCATGCAGGGGTTCATGGCAATGAAAGAGTTGACAGACTAGCTTCAAGAGCACCCATAAAAGGTGTATTGGACATGGACAAGGAAGAAATACTGAGGTCAATTCATGTTTGTCTATTGAGGAATGACACTACAATCAATGAATCATCAATGCTAAGACTGCTGGAATTTAGCAGCAAATGTAAGACCAGCCTCTGACTGCTTGGTCGGTATGAGGACGGAAGAAGAACATCAGCCACGTATGAGAGGACGCATCACCACGTGTGCACAACAGCAACAATTACCATTCGTACCCTTCAACATTTGCTGAGCACCTATGGGTTTGCACAGAGTTCAATGATGTTGATTCTGTTTAACATTAACATTCATCAGTTTTATTTGTCTCCAGTTCTCTTCTCCACATGTTTTTTTAGTCTACCTCTACCTTTCTTTCCTTGAGGATTTCAGAACAAAGACCACCTTGTAATGCTATCAACAAGTTTCCTCAATGTGTGTCCTATCCATCGCTAGCATCTTTTACTCATCTCTTGTTTTACTGACACTTGTCTGGTTCTTGTCATCAGTTCCACATTTGTTACTATGTAATACTGTTTCAAACCTTATATTCTATGTAAGCTTCCATTTGTGACTATGTAATACTGTTTCAAACCTTATATTCTATGTAAGCTTCCATTTATGACTATGTAATACTGTTTCAAACCTTATATTCTATGTAAGCTTCCATTTATGACTATGTAATACTGTTTCAAACCTTATATTCTATGTAAGCTTCCATTTGTGACTATGTAATACTGTTTCAAACCTTATATTCTATGTAAGCTTCCATTTATGACTATGTAATACTGTTTCAAACCTTATATTCTATGTAAGCTTCCATTTATGACTATGTAATACTGTTTCAAACCTTATATTCTATGTAAGCTTCCATTTATGACTATGTAATACTGTTTCAAACCTTATATTCTATGTAAGCTTCCATTTATGAAAGTCTGTAATTGTGTTGTTGTTGTTCTCCATCTTTCAGAGCCATACAATAAGACTGACCTTGACATTTGAGTTGAAGATTTGTATCTGCTTACAGGGCACTGACTAGTTAAAATCATAATAAATAATTAATGAGAAACACCGTATTCTCACCTGCCAAACAGTCTATTCTTCCACACTACCTAAAACATCCCACTATTACACATTCATCCACTCTCATACATCTTTCACATAGTGTGCTGTTGTGCATGAGGCTGGCAAAGCCACCATGTAACACAGAATGCTACCAAAACCACTACTGCAAGAGCATATGAATGCTTCATGTGGAGGCCAGCCACATTGGTGGCCCCATGCTCCAAAAGGAGTGAGAAGAGAAATATATATCTCCAAGTGAACCCACGTGCTCTCAAATAATAAATAGCTTATCACTAGGCGTATAGGATATAACTAAAAATGTTATTGTCGCTCACATGCGTCATCATTATGCACATTTAACACGTGGCCCTGGCTGCCAACTTGGCACTAGCAAATGTTATCTAAATTTCAGTCCCTGATATCATCTCTGTCCAGTTCCATTTATGAAATAGATTCCTACAATATTTGCCTTTCTGCTTGGTCTCATGAATGGAATAGGTTCCTACTATATCCTTACAGCCGCAATCTGGACTTAACACTAGTAAGATCTATCCACACATCTTTTCACTAATCTATCATTTCAAAACAAAATTTAATGTCCTAAAATAAATCTCTTTATGAAACACATTTATCTATCTATTTCATTAAACGTGATACCAAATAAGCGGCAGACCTACAGCCCTATATTCTTTCTAAAACTATAGACCGAAATATTGAGGAATCACCTTCTACCTAAATTAACTCATGTGTTCAAGGCATCTACAGATCGACTTTGGTTTCTTTGGGCCACTGACTAAGAAAGAGGCCTCTGCTGGCCTGTGCGCTTCTTTATATAGGCCATTAGGCCTAATAACTCATGGTGTAGTCTGCATGCGTAGTAATTGGGCAGCGCAAATAACACATGTGATGGATGGTCTTGAAGGAGCGAAAGTCAAAGCCGGTGTTGTCTGTTCCTATTTTTGCATTTTGGTTCCCTCAACAAAACTGTAATTGCTAGGGAGCCAAGTAATAGCTTTTTTCTTTCTGTGGGAAATCCTGGGCAAGTGAGCAGCACAGTCTGGTTGGGTACAGTGGTGGAAATTAAGTTTAAGTGTTGAAGAGTAATTATTGTATGTGCTTGGTGAGTCTGGTTTATTGTTCTTAATTGGAAGGCCCAACTTCTGGTGGTGGAAGACATGCTAGATATTTTAGGAAGCAAATTATTATAAACCCAGTATAATACACATAACTCAAATGTATTTGTAAGAAAAATAACACTAATAAGTGTAAATGTAATGTATATATTGTACTTCACGGATTAACCTTGAATATTGATGCAAATTATATTTTAAAATTAATGTTAGTATGTTCCCAGCTTTAGGAAATAATGCTAGACACTAAGCATAAAAGCAATAATGTTTTATGTGTATGTAAAGACCAGTTTATATTAAACAGAATCATCCTGGAGAGATTAAAAGAGTCCATAGACAAGAAACTGAGAGATGAACAAGCAGGTTTTCGACAAAATAGATCCTGTACAGACCAGATAGCCACATTGAGAATAATAGTTGAACAAAGTCTGGAATGGAATTCACCGCTATACATCGGATTCATGGACTATGAAAAGGCATTTGACAGTGTAGACAGAGAATCGCTTTGGAAAATGATGAGGCATTATGGGGTTCCCATGAAGATCATTAACTTAATAAAGAAGACCTATGAAGATATGACGTGTAAAGTTCTTCATAAAGGACAACTTACAGAACCGTTTAGGATTAGAATGGGAGTGAGACAGGGATGCCTCTTGTCTCCATTTCTTTTCTTACTAGCAATAGATTGGGTTATGAAAACATCAACATCGCACAACAGAAATGGAATCCAGTGGAATCTGACTAAACAGCTTGATGATGTGGATTTTGCTGATGACTTGGCTCTTCTGTACCATAATCAGATGCAAGAGAAAATGAAAATTCTCAATGAGAGGTCACAACAAGTGGGCCTGAAAATACACAGGGAAAAGACAAAGATTATGAGAATAAATGCAAGAAATGATAACAAGGTTGAACTTGAAGAAACACCACTAAAAGATGTAGAATCTTACACATATCTTGGAAGTTATATAGACAGTAGAATAGAAGGACTGAAATGGTATGACAAAGTCACAAATGTGGAATTGATGACAAGAACCAGACAAGTGCCAGTGCAACAAGAGTTGAGAAGAAGATGCTGGCGATGGATAGGACACACATTGAAGAAACCTGTTGATAGCATTACAAGGCAGTCCTTGTTCTGGAATCCACAGGGACAGAGAGGCAGAGTTAGACCAAAAAACACATGGAGAAGAGAACTGAAAACAGGTGAATATGGTGAGGAAAACATGGAAAGAACTTGAGCGGATGGCACAAGACAAGAAGACTTGGCAAGTGTTTGTTGAAGGCCTTTGCTCCTTGATGAGCTAAAGGGTATTGATTGAATGAAAGACCAGTTTCTTAATTTTACTGCTACACAGTATAAATAAAATGAAATCTTTCTTTTCATTAAATACAAGAAGACATTATTTCACCTTTTTTTTTTTGCATTTTGAACATGTTTTGTGAGCCAGAAGATAATAGGGTACATAGTTTTTTAAGATGTTGTAAAGGGGTGGGGGATTTCTAGAAAAATTAAGAAGCACTGGTTCAGACAGAGAAACCAAGGACAGACCAGTAGGAAGATGGAATTGGAGTAGGGTGTTTCCCAAGGGGGAGTCCTGGTCACCCGCATTGTTCCTTCCATATATTAATGACATATCAGAGAATATTCCAAGAAGAACTCACAATGCCTCCTTTGCAGACGACTTAGCCCTGTGGATCTCAGAGGAATATATCTCTATGTCAAGCATTCAGATGCTTACTTACTTAGTCGTTCCCCTTCTACCGTGAGGTGTAGAGGTTTGGAAGAGAGAGCGCCAGACTATCCTATCGGCTGTCTTCCTCCTGGCCTGGTTCCATTCTAGTCCTCGGTCCTTCAAAGATTGTCTAATGTTGTCCTCCCAGCGGACTCTGGTTCGTCCTCGGGGTCTGGATCCTTGGCTCTTTGTTTCCCATGCTTGTCGTGGTATCCGATCTTCTCCCATTCTGCAGACATGGCCAAACCATCTTAATTAGGACTGTTCTACTTGGGTCTGCAGGGGGTATGATTTAAGGCCTTGACATATTGTCTGGTTGCGTACCATGTCTCTTCTTGTTACTTCAACCCCCTTCCTCAGATACCTCATTTCTGAGGTTTGGATCTGGCTTTTATGGGTTGTAGTCATTGCCCATGACTCGCATCCATATGTCAAGACTGGGACATAGGTGGAGCGGTATACAGTGATCTTCATTTTCTTACCAACCTCTCTCTTGCTGAGGAATCCTCGATTTATGGCCTGAAAAAGTCTCCCAGCTGCTGCTTTTCGAGTGGCCAACTCTTCTTTGATGCCTCCCTTTCGGTCTATAATAGCTCCAAGGTATTTAAAGTTGTCGACCTGCTCCAGGACCTGTTCTCCCAGCTTAATCTGATGTCTTCTTTCTTCTCGTGATATCACCATGGATTTTGTTTTAGAGCTGCTTATGACCATCCCTCTCTTCTCCATCTCTTCCTTCCAGGCTTGCAGGTTGGATTGGAGATGTGCCTCTGATTTAGCAATCAGGGCAACATCATCAGCAAATGCCAGCTCTGAAATATAGACCTGTCTCATCTTCCAGTACCCCACTGAATACTTTCTTGTTCTCTCCTTACATGCCTTGATGACATCGTCCATAAGGAGTATGAAGAGGTAAGGTGATAGGATATCACCTTGTCTTACACCAGTGGTGGTCCTGAACTCTTCTGACTTATGGTTTGCTGTCCTCACATAATTTCTGCAAGACTTGTAGAAGCTCTGTATAGCATGAATCAGAGGTGCTGGAATATTCTTCCTTGCCAAACAGTCCCAAAGTTTGCTTCAGGGGACCCTGTCAAACGCCTTTTCCAGATCTATGAAACAAAGATGGATCTCACTCTTATACTCAAGGGCCTTTTCACTCAGCTGTCTGAGTGTGAAGATTAGGTCTTGAGTACTTCAGTTTGCTCGGAATCCGCACTGGACCTCATCCAATTGTGGCTCAGCTAGGCGTCGGAGTCTCTGCTCTAGGATTCTAGAGTAGATTTTACCAGGGACACTAAGAAGGGATATGCCTCTATGGTTTCCACACTGTCGATTGTCACTCTTTTTGAAAATTGGTGTTATGATGACAATCTCCCAATCCTTTGGTATGGTCTTGTTGCACCATGCTGCCTGTAGGACCCTTAAGAGTAATAGGTTGCCTGATGCTCCCATGTACTTAACCATTTCCGGTGTTATACCATCATGCCCTGCTGCTTTGCCCATCTTGATTTTCTCCAGTGCTGCCTTCAGTTCTTCCATCTTTATGTCATCTTCATCACCATTTGTTTCATCTTCTGTGCTAGTGGTTATCGTTTCTGATGCTTGACCTTGCTCACCATCAAGGAGTTCTGAGAAATATTCTTTCCATCTTTCCATTACTTCCTTCGGGGCAGTAAGCAATTTGCCTTGCTTTTCCTTTATAAATTAGAGAGGGCATTGTTTTTCCTTCCTCATGTTCTTTAGGGTCTTATAGAACAATTTCTGGTTTTCTTGTGCATCTTTTTCTAGCTTTTCTCCAAATTCTTCCCAGGACTTCTGTTTTGCTGCTAGCACTTTGTTCTTTGCTTCTGTTCTGAGTATCACATATTCTCTATATTTTTCCATTTGTCCTGTTGTGTTTTTAGCTCCTAAGTATTGTTTCCATGCCATTTTCTTCTCTCTTATTTTCTCTTTGACTTCCTCTGTCCACCAAGGTGTCCTCTTTTTCTGGTTCCCAAGTCGGACTTCACCGCATGCTTCTGCAGCAGCTGTCTTTATGATGTCCTTGAATTTAAGCCACAGGGTTTCCAAGTCATCAGGTCGTTCTTCTGTGTTGCTCACCGCTGCAGCAATAAGCCCCTGATATCTGGTCTTAATTTCTGGCTCTCTCAGCTTGTAGGTCCTAATGCTCATTTCTCCTGCTCGTTTACTTGGTTTCTTGCATGATGTTGGGCAGTTCCTAGGCTGAGCAACTCTTTCAGTTGTTCGTTTGATTGTTAGCAGGTAGTGATCACTTCCAATCTCTGGCCCCCTCCAGACTCTTGCATCTCGGACATATTTGAATGAGCTTCTCCGAACAATGGCATAGTCGATCACTGACTTCTCATTCTTTGTTGGTTCACATCTAGTGTATGCATGTATGCGCTTATGGGGGAACTTTGTGTTTGTAATGATCAGATTCTGCTCACTGCAGAATCTAAGGAGTCCCTTTCCATTGTCATTGAGAGTATCTTCTCCATATCTTCCGATAACTCCACCCCATCTAGCATGGTCATTTCCAACTCTGGCATTAAAATCTCCGAGCATGATAACTTCATCTAGGCAGTCATCCACTGTCCTTTGAAGCAGCTCGAAGAATTCCTCCTTAACCTCTGCTGTCTCATCCTCATTTGGCCCATACACTATGACCAGGTTGACTATGGTTTCTCCTTTTAGTTTTACAACCATAATGCGCTCCGAGACAAAGTTCCATCCCTTGATACTTTCTTTTTGATTTTGGGCCACAATGCAACCCACGCCCCCTTTAGCTCTTTCAGATGTGGGTACACCACTGTAGAGCAGCGTGTTGCCATCGAGATCCATGACTCCTTGTCCTTTTTTCTTTGTTTCCGTTATAGCCAGGATTTCTAGTTTTGCTTTCCTCATCTCTTCCACCAGCTCCTCTTCCTTCCCATTTATACTTCTTGTGTTCCAAGTTCCATAAGTCGTAGTCCGTTCCAGTTCGTCGCCTTTAGAATCAGTCCAGTTTTCTCTCTTGTATTGCTCGTAATCGTGATTTAAAGCAAACAGGTGATTGGCCTGTTGTGCCTTTGCATGGTGGAGGGGCTGCCTCCTTACGGCCTCCATGCAGGCCGCCCTCCTCCTTTTTCATCCGGGCTTGGGACCGGCATAGGCGGAGTTGACTCAGAAAATACGAGTCAATAATTGTTCTCACAAAAGAGGCGGAGAATAATAAGTTTTTAACGGCTTATGATCTCTGCTGGTGTGCTTGCCAATCTGTAAAATTAATGAAGGATCGAGGACTAGAATGGAACAAGGCCAGGAGGAAGACAGCTGATAGGATAGTCTGGCGCTCTCTCTTTTAAACATCTACACCTCACGATAGAAGGGGAAAAAATTAAGAAGCACTGGTTCAGACAGAGAAACCAAGGACAGACCAGTAGGAAGATGGTATTGGAGCAGGCTGTTCCCTAAGGGGGAGTCCTGTCACCCACATTGTTCCTTGCATATATTAATGACATATCAGAGAATATTCCAAGAAGAACTCTCAATGCCTTTGCAGAGCAATATATCATTATGTCAAGCATTCGGATGCAGCAAGCCATAACATTATTGGAGGAGTGGGCCAAAGCATGGCTAGTAAAGATAAATGAAGGGAAAACATCATACATAGTGTTTTGTCTCTCAAACAAACCACAGATCTCCAAATTGTTGCTAAATGGGAAAAATCTATATCTGGATGAAAACCTAAACTACCTAGGCATAACCTGTAATTGCCATTTGACTTGGACAACCCAGACTGATACGTACAGGACAAGAGCAAGGCAAAGAATGGCAATCATGAAAAAACTTGCTGGCACAGGTTGGGGAGCAGATGAGAGAGTACTAAAGCAGCTATATACTGGGCGAGTGAGACTAGTCTTAGAATATGGCATTGCAGCATGATCAATGGCAGCTAAGTCGAACTTTGACAAAATAAACAGAACCCAAAATCAAGCACTGAGAATCATGACAGGGGGCATGAGGTCAACACCCATTGAAGAGTTGGAAAAGATTACTCACCTCCAGCCTATGGAGTATAGAAGAGATAGAAGAGTCCAGCAACAAGCCGAGAAATTCAGGAAGCTGATAGACCACCCAATGCACCAGAGAATAAATGGACTTCGAAGGGGAAGACTGAAGCGAAGCAACTTTGTAGAGACACCCAAAACAAACATGAGAGCAAACCCCATAAACACAATATCAACAGCTACGCCAATATGTACTGCACACAAGCTGCTAACAGTGCTTCCCATAAATGATAGAAAACGTTCCTGGTATTGAGAGAAAGAACAGCCAAAATGAAACAGAAAGGAAAGTACTAACCACAAAATATATAGAGAAACATTACCCAAGCAACACCTGGATCCACACATACACAGATGGATCAGCAACTAATGCAACAGAAGATGGGGGTGGAGGAGTTTTTTTGAGCTTAAGCAAAGGCACACAAAAACGATAGCAGTTGCAACAATGAAATTTTCCAGTAACTTCAGAGCAGAGGCAGAGGCCTTAAAAACTGCATCAGAAATTCTAATGACTGAAGAAAGCTCAGAGACCAGTAGCTATCTTCTCAGATGCACTGTCAGTGATTACAATGCTGAAAAGTCAAAGTAATGCTGAACTGGATGACCTAAGAGTAACACTTCACAGACTATGTCAGGAATACAAATGAGTCATGATACAGTGGATCCCTTCTCACTGCAACATCCCTGGAAATGAAGAGGCTGACAGATTGGCAAAGGAAGGGGGAAAGCTTCCTTAACTTGATACAAACATAACTTATAAGGAGGCCAAGAGTTTTATCAAGCACAGGTACAGGTACAAGTGGGAAGAAGAGCATCCAGGCCACACAAAAAATGATTCGTATTACAAGCTAAGCAGATTGAACAAGTGGTAATCTTCAGACTTTGCACAGGTCATAACAGATTGAGATATCATCTGTTCAACAAATTAAGGATAGGAACTACTGATGAGTGTGACTGTGGCACTGATAAAATGACTGCCGACCATCTGCTTTAAAGGTGCCCAATATATGAGGAACAGAGAAAACGCATATGGCCATCACCAGTACCATTTTTTTGGAGAAAATCTATGGAGATAGCAACAGCCTCAGGCTGACTACTGCTTTCTTTGAACTTTTTCAAGTTGACATTTGAGTGTGAACAAAGAAGACAGAGAAACACTTTCAAAATTAATTTTGTTTTTTTAACATTGTCGTGAAACATTGTAAATCCACATATATAAATTAAAAAGTAAATGTAAAGCCTAACGAATAAATTCAATAAAAGGAAAGAAGAATGGTAAAGAACAGTGCTGTCACAATGACGGTACTCGAGATCCCCCTTTTTATGCTTCGTCTGCATATTCTCACGCTTTCACGTTGATAGTAAAGCCTACTGCATCAATACACGCTTTCTACAATAAAACGTGTACTGCATTTCTAAGAAAAGCCTTGAGATACGCAAGCTGCGTAATGACCTAAATTAATACTTCCATTAATTTCATTTTATACACTGCGTGATGAAAGGACAGATGGAATTAGGATAGAGAGAGGGAGGGCTGAAAGCCGGAACGCATGCAACCCTAACACGCATCTCGCGATACAAACTTAATGCCATCACGCGTGTAAGGCCACAAGCACTAACTTTTTTTCAAATCGACAGTGATAAAAAACACTACCCATACGAGAGTTAGGTTTAAAAACCTGTAAAATGCTTATAAGGAAACCTGACATTCTACTGTTTTATGTCTGAAATCCTGACATTAGTATGACAGAACAGTCAAAAAGGCAGGACAGGTGGCGGTTCTAAATCGATAAAAATAAAAATACACGACTATCCTAGAAGAAAATGCATATTTTGAACGCAGCCCCTTAGCCCCATTAAATTTATATATTTGGGTTCCTTAGGACTTGCTGACAAAGAATATGTTAAGTGTTACGCAAATAGTCTAGGAATTAACAAATTATAGCCAAAAGAAAATAGTGAGGGTGTCAGACAACACCAAATAATAATCGCACAGTGGCATGTTTTGGAACCACTATTTTACGGGAAATGGGCCACCATGTAAAATCCTATTTGATTGGATAGAAGTAAATGTAAGGCTAAACACGATTAGTCGGGCTACAAATACTAATTCTTTGTTGTTAGGGAAACGTGAGTAGGAGTACTTTTTTGAAAAGCTGTGTAAACATGGCCCGATTGGTTAGACCCGCCAATATAGGCAATTAGGAGCGTCAGTTCAGTGCCACATGTTAAAATAAACTTACTAAGAAACAGTGCGTTGAGAGCCAGATCATATTTTTCGAAATAAAAGTCTGGGACAAGGCAGATCGGAATTTGTGCCATTATTCATCGCCAGTCAACGTATCTGTGTATTATTTCCATGAATTGTGGTAAGCTTGATATATTCAATATCTTTTTAATGAAAATTGAATGTAAATTGATAATTTATGTCTGTATATGTGTGTGGTTCAGTGGCAAACATGAGGCAAGGCCTAAATATTGCTCCAACCTGAACAGAAGGTGTCGGAGAAAAGTAAAACTGCATGGAATTACCAAACAGTACACTGACACCTATCTTATTGACTAGATAGAACTAATGCTGAAATGCAGAGGCGTAGTAACCATTAGGGAGGAGTATACTGGTGTAAATTGTTTCAGATGAAGATAGCAGTTGGCCTACCGCTCTGAACTCAGTGTTTGTTATGTATTGTGTTCAGTCTGGAAATAGATTATAAATTAGTTCTGAAATAGGAGGTACAACCTTCTTGTTTCAGGGACTGTGGTCCTAAGTTACTGAAGCAGCACCTGGTCTGAGCTTTGCTGAATCTAGAGGCTGACAGCATACTCCTGGGTCCAGATAGCGACCAGTGAGGTGTCTCCAGAACACAGGAAGCAATCGAGCAGAGGAGTCTTTTCCTGCCATCATCACGAAAGATAAGCTTCTGTGGCCAGAGTAGCTCAACATTATGTGCCCCCTCCAAAAATTGACATTTTATTAAACACAGAGGGACAATTAATTGGTGCAAATGACAGGAACTGTGAACTTTTCCCAATACTATTTCCAAGATAATCAAACACTTGAAGTCATGATGACAAATAACAACATAGCTTGAAAAACAAAACCAGTATTACCTCATATTACCACTGCACAAATTACACACATAGAATAATAATAATAAAATATGTCAATACAAAGTTCATATATATAAACTGTGTACATATTACTTGTAATTACATTTGATTGTGATTCCTGGTTCACTGTGTAGTTGAATCAGGATATCTATTAGTGAAAGTAATTATTACATATATATATTTGAAACTTTACACTTGACTCATTTAAGATAGTCTTATAGAGTGTTATATGTGTGTGAGTGTCACAGTGTTGTAAAGTGTTGTGGAATAAAATAAATTGTTTATCTGTCTGTTGTTGTTGTGACTTACACTTCATCATTTTCATAACCCTAGACATTTAACGTAGTCATCACAATATTCCAGAATAATTCTGACTGAGGTATAAATGTGGTAGCAAGTAAGGTCATCTGTAATACACCACACTTATTAGATACAGATACCTTCACAGCTGATCTCAGTCAGTACACTAAGTCCCCTATAAATATTTATAACATCCCATTTTACCACATATATTGGGGTCTCGCTCCCGGGATATTGAACTTTTTCCTATTATATATATTGGGAATAATAAGAATTAAAAGGTATCCTTGGGTGGAATTAAATAAGGTTGAGCTCTCAGTGCCTGTGGTTGTCCTTAGATAATTAATTACAGATTGTATTGTTTAGTTAAATATTTTATACATTTACCTGTTAGAAAATGGCGGACCTGGCCAAATTTCGATCTGCTGCTGTGCAGACTGCAAAAGAGTTAGGAATGGACGGGCAAATTATGATTGCTTATGTCACTGCTGAATGTGACAAATATATTGAACGGGAAGAAAGAAGATTAGAAAAAGAGGCCGAAAGAAAGTTAGAGGCTGAAAAGGAAATTAAGAAGTTACAATTTGAGGCTGAGGCTGAGACTAAGAGGCTGCAGATTGAGGCTGAGGCTAAGAAATTGGAGGCAGAAAGAGAAGAGAAGAAATTGGCTGCAGAAAGAGAAGAGAAGAAATTAGCTGCAGAAAGGGAAGACAAGAGATTAGCTGCAGAAAGGGAAGCCGAGGAAAGAAGACAGGCTGCAGAGAGGGAAGCAGAAAAGGAGGAGAAGAGATTACAAAGGGAACATGAGTTACGACTAAGGGAGTTTGAGTTTCAGGGCCATGCTCCTGAAAATGGTGCCAGTCCCTTTACCTCTGATGCCACTGCTAGTCAGGGAGCCTCAACCTCAGCTATGAACTTTCATTTAGATCATTTTGTTGAGAAAGACGATGATATTGAGAGCTATCTAAATAGATATGAACTATTAGCTACCACGTATGGGTTAGAGAGAGAAAGGTGGAGCTTAAAGTTATCTCAAGGGCTTCGTGGGGCAGCTTATGAAGTTTTTGCCAAAATGAACAGAGGTGATCAAGAAAATTATGACATGCTAAAGCAGGCTCTTTTGTTAAGATATGAAAAGAACGCAGAATTTTATAGGAAAAAATTTAGGAATGCTAAACTACTGTCAGGTGAAACCTATCACCAGTTCTCTGCACGGTTAGAGACATACTTGGAGAAATGGACTTCTCTGGGGAAAACCCAAGATCTTAAGGAAATGGTCCTTATAGAACAATTAAGAGAGTCCATGGCTCCAGACCTGAGAAAGTTTCTCATGGAACAAGGTGCAGAGAGGCTGGGTGAGTTGCTAAATGTTGCAGAAAGGTATCAAGCAGCTCAGGCAGAGGTATCAGGTAATAAAAAGAAACAGGTAGAAAATTTTAGGGCACCACAGAACTTTAATAAATTTGATCCTAGAGATCAAAACAAAGGTAAGCACCAGTTTGATAGGCCACGGTATGACAATAAAAATAAAACCCCACATTTCGATGAAAGGAAATATGATGAAAGAAAATCTTACAACCAAGGAAAGAGATGGTGTAAAAATTGTAAGATGAACAATCATGACACTGACCATTGTAGAAGGAACCCTATAGTTATGGCCACCCTTCAGGTCAGGTCGACCTCAAGAAAGGAGGAGGATATTATGTTAGATACCACTCCAGAAGAGATGAGGAAGGCACAGGCTGGGGATAAGACCCTCAAGCCTTGTTTCAGGAAATTGTCAACTTGTCATACAACTCCAGGCAAGGGAGATTTTTACATGAAAAACAAGTTGATGTATAGGAAGACTGGAACTAGATCCCATGGTCACGGACAGTTGGTTCTTCCAAAGACATATAGGGCAGACTTAATAAGGAGCCTACATGTGAAAAAAAGATGGGGACCATGAGAAAATAGGTACCATCATCCAAAAGGTGGCTCACAATTATTATTGGCCCAAGGCAAGATGGGACATTGAGAATTTTGTAGAAAGGTGTAGCATAGCACATGAGGGAACACCCACAAGTGGGAACATTGATCAGGACCTGGATACGCCAAGGGGCAAAATTAGGCCTGAAAATACGAAGAGAAATAAATTTGATAAAGTGGACCAAATGGAATGGGAAGCCCCTTTTCACGGACAAGCTTCAATTAACTGTTTTACAATGGCCACTATGCGGAGAGTGCAAAAAGATGTCTTACCCCAGGATAAGCCGAAAATCCCTCAATCGGACTTAAACAAACTGGAGGAAGAAGATGTAGAGAGGAAATCTCTCATCAAGAATTTTAAGTGGGGAGAAAGCCCCAAAAGAAAAATTGGTAGCGGTCGTTTTGTGCATGATAATTCTGGGAAGAAAAATCATCACTATAGCGCTTCGAGTGGAAGAGACCATACCGTTGCCTGGACAAATAGGTCCACACAATTAAAGGTCCATATGTAACGCTGTTAAGAACGTGGACTGATGAAAAGGCAGAGGAAAATATTACATCCTCATACCAATATGTGAATGAGCTGACCACTCGTTTAAAAACTGGCTGGAAACTTGCCAATGAAAATTTGAGACAAGCCAGGAAGAAACATGCTGCCTATTATAACAGGAAAGCTAAAGACAGAGATTTGGCTGTGGGAGAGAAGGTACTGCTTCTTCTCCCCGGTAGTCAGAATAAGTTACAAATTGGATGGCACGGTCCATATACAGTTCTAGAGAAGGTGTCTAGAACAAATTATAAGATAGATAAGAAGGGGAAAGAAAAAATCTATCATGTGAATCTCCTGAAGAAATATTTGGAAAGAGAACATCAGGAAGAGACACACTTGTTGACCTTGTCCATTGCAATGGAGATGAAAAAGGAACCACTTTCATCATTTGAATATCCATTACACCCCTGTGAGACAGCGGCACAGGTGAAAATCAGTACACATTTAACGAAAAATCAGAAAGAGAGAGTGCAACAGGTTCTAGATAATCATACAGAGGTGTTAACGGACCGACCGGGGCATACAAACTTATTGGAATATGATATGAAACTGAAAGACCCCACACCTGTATGTATGAAACCCTATTCGATTCCTTTTGCTAAGGAGAAAGCTTTGAAGGACGAGATAGACTATTTGTTGAAGGAAGGAATTATTTCACACAGTGAATCTTCATATAGTTCTCCAGTGTTGTACTCTTAAGGAAACCCTCTGGAGAACATAGACTCTGTATAGATTACAGGAGACTGAATGCTATTACAGAAGGACAGGTGGATCCATTGCCGGATACAAATCAGTTGTTTGCCAGACTAAATAAAGCTAAATATTTCTCAAAAGTGGATCTGAGTAAAGGATACTATCAGATTCCAGTAAAGCCTGAGGTTAGAACATACCTAGCGTTTAGTACCTCAGAGGGACACTATGAGTTTAACAGATTGCCATTTGGATTGAAGAATGCACCTAGTGTATTCTCTAGAATGATGAGAAAATTATTTGACCCTCTGAATAATCCATGTATCACAAATTTCATGGATGATATCCTTATAGCAACAGAAACATTTGAGGAACACATTGACTCTCTGAACATGCTGTTTAATCGACTTAGAGAAGCGAATTTAACAGCCTGACCAACCAAATGTTGCGTTGGATGTAAAGAATTAGAATTTTTGGGACACACAATCCATCAGGGAAACATGACCCCTGACCCCAAGAATTTAGAGAAACTAAAGAAAGCCCCGAGACCACAAACCAAGAAAGACGTGAGATCCTTTGTCTCATTATGTGGTTTCTACCAAAAGTATATCAAAAACTTTAATTCCATATGTGCACCGTTAACTGATTTGACACGTAAAGGAAATCCAGATCGAATTACATGGACACCACAATGTGAATTAGCTTACCAGGAATTGAAGGAAAAGCTCACAAGCAAACCTATTTTGAAATTACCTGACTTAAGTCAAGAATTCATTGTAAGGACGGATGCCAGTAATATTGGGTTAGGTGCGACTCTGTTACAGAAATCAGATGCATTGGATGGGGAATTAAGCCCAGTGGCATATGCTAGCAGAAAGTTGAATAAAGCTGAAACCAATTACTCAACTAGCGAAAAAGAATGTCTTGCAGTAATATGGGCGATAAAGAAATTCAATATTTATCTGTATGGGAAGGCATTTAAGTTGCAAACGGATCACAAACCCTTGTCGTTTCTAGCACAGGCTAGACATGAAAATAATTCTAGATTACTCCGTTGGTCATTACTTATGCAGCCATTTGAGTTTAGCATAGAGTATATATCTGGAAAAACAAATCTGGGAGCTGATTTTTTAAGCCGCCATCCGTGTGATGAGAATCACCATAAGCCCCAGAAATAATAATAAATTTCTCTATGTGTATATAGAATTATAGACTGACATATAACGTCTGTTTTAAGAGGGGAGAATTTGTCGTGAAACATTCTAAATCCACATATATAAGTTAAAAAGTAAATGTAAAGCCTAACGAATAAATTCAATAAAAGGAAAGAAGAATGGTAAAGAACAGTGCTGTCACAATGACGGTACTCGAGATCCCCCTTTTTATGCTTCGTCTGCATATTCTCACGCTTTCACGTTGATAGTAAAGCCTACTGCATCAATACACGCTTTCTACAATAAAACGTGTACTGCATTTCTAAGAAAAGCCTTGAGATACGCAAGCTGCGTAATGACCTAAATTAATACTTCCATTAATTTACATTTTATACACTGCGTGATGAAAGGACAGATGGAATTAGGATAGAGAGAGGGAGGGCTGAAAGCCGGAACGCATGCAACCCTAACACGCGTCTCGCGATACAAACTTAATGCCATCACGCGTGTAAGGCCACAAGCACTAACTTTTTTTCAAATCGACAGTGATAAAAAATACTACCCATAACGAGAGTTAGGTTTAAAAACCTGTAAAATGCTTATAAGGAAACCTGACATTCTACTGTTTTATGTCTGAAATCCTGACATTAGTATGACAGAACAGTCAAAAAGGCAGGACAGGTGGCGGTTCTAAATCGATAAAAATAAAAATACACGACTATCCTAGAAGAAAATGCATATTTTGAACGCAGCCCCTTAGCCCCATTAAATTTATATATTTGGGTTCCTTAGGACTTGCTGACAAAGAATATGTTAAGTGTTACGCAAATAGTCTAGGAATTAACAAATTATAGCCAAAAGAAAATAGTGAGGGTGTCAGACAACACCAAATAATAATCGCACAGTGGCATGTTTTGGAACCACTATTTTACGGGAAATGGGCCACCATGTAAAATCCTATTTGATTGGATAGAAGTAAATGTAAGGCTAAACACGATTAGTCGGGCTACAAATACTAATTCTTTGTTGTTAGGGAAACGTGAGTAGGAGTACTTTTTTTTTGAAAAGCTGTGTAAACATGGCCCGATTGGTTAGACCCGCCAATATAGGCAATTAGGAGCGTCAGTTCAGTGCCACATGTTAAAATAAACTTACTAAGAAACAGTGCGTTGAGAGCCAGATCATATTTTTCGAAATAAAAGTCTGGGACAAGGCAGATCGGAATTTGTGCCATTATTCATCGCCAGTCAACGTATCTGTGTATTATTTCCATGAATTGTGGTAAGCTTGATATATTCAATATCTTTTTAATGAAAATTGAATGTAAATTGATAATTTATGTCTGTATATGTGTGTGGTTCACTGGCAAACATGAGGCAAGGCCTAAATATTGCTCCAACCTGAACAGAAGGTGTCGGAGAAAAGTAAAACTGCATGGAATTACCAAACAGTACACTGACACCTATCTTATTGACTAGATAGAACTAATGCTGGAAGTGCAGAGGCGTAGTAACCATTAGGGAGGAGTATACTGGTGTAAATTGTTTCAGATGAAGATAGCAGTTGGCCTACCGCTCTGAACTCAGTGTTTGTTATGTATTGTGTTCAGTCTGGAAATAGATTATAAATTAGTTCTGAAATAGGAGGTACAACCTTCTTGTTTCAGGGACTGTGGTCCTAAGTTATTGAAGCAGCACCTGGTCTGAGCTTTGCTGAATCTAGAGGCTGACAGCATACTCCTGGGTCCAGATAGCGACCAGTGAGGTGTCTCCAGAACACAGGAAGCAATCGAGCAGAGGAGTCTTTTCCTGCCATCATCACGAAAGATAAGCTTCTGTGGCCAGAGTAGCTCAACATTATGTGCCCCCTCCAAAAATTGACATTTTATTAAACACAGAGGGACAATTAATTGGTGCAAATGACAGGAACTGTGAACTTTTCCCAATACTATTTCCAAGATAATCAAACACTTGAAGTCATGATGACAAATAACAACATAGCTTGAAAAACAAAACCAGTATTACCTCATATTACCACTGCACAAATTACACACATAGAATAATAACAATAAAATATGTCAATACAAAGATCATATTTATAAATTGTGATTACATTTGATTGTGATTCCTGGTTCACTGTGTAGTTGAATCAGGATATCTATTGTTGAAAGTAATTATTACATATATATTTGAAACTTTACACTTGACTCATTTAAGATAGTCTTATAGAGTGTTATATGTGTGTGAGTGTCACAGTGTTGTAAAGTGTTGTGGAATAAAATAAATTGTTTATCTGTTTGTTGTTGTTGTGACTTAAACTTCATCATTTTCATAACCCTAGACATTTAACGTAGTCATCACAATATTCCAGAATAATTCTGACTGAGGTATAAATGTGGTAGCAAGTAAGGTCATCTGTAATACACCACACTTATTAGATACAGATACCTTCACAGCTGATCTCAGTCAGTACACTAAGTCCCCTATAAATATTTATAACATCCCATTTTACCACAAACATACACCCGCTATTACTCGAGGCGAGAATCTCCGGTCAGTATATCTAACCTGAGACTAATTTTTACATGAGTATCCCTTTTTTATCTGTACACTGACAGGTACTCAATGCTTGCCGTCTTTGCAGGGTACCCATTAGAGCTGGGTTGGTTCAGGAGCCGCCAGTCCCTGTCCATCACTCCTTCAAATGTCTTCACCAGGGCTCGAATTAATCCAGTCCAAGTCCCGGTTGACGACACTCATTAAAATGTTCTGGGAGCCGCGCTAGCGTAGTGGTTACCACACCGCTCTGGCGACCGGGTGATCCAGGATCAAACCCGGGTGACGGCATTTGAGGATTTTTCGTCGACCGGGATTTGGACTGGATTAACTTGAGACCTGGCGAGGACATTTGAAAAAGTGTCGTCGACCAGGGATTGGCGGCTCCTGAGCCGACCCAGCTGTAATGGGTACCTCCAAAATCGGAGAGTATTTGCCTGAATGGCGAGGGACATCTGTCTCTTTACAAGAAAAAAGGGATACTCACGTAAAATCAATGTCAGGTTAGACATAAATAATAACCTGAGATTTTGCCTCGAGTATTAGCGAGCGTACGAAAAAAAAAAAAAATTAAAATGTTCTTGCCCAGGCATGAACCTGGATCACCCAATCACCAGTGAAGTGTGGTAACCATTACACCAGCAGGGCCGATAAAGCTCTATGACTCAGATTGTTAAAAAAGACATCACAGACAAACAATCGTAACACATGTATAACTCTTCACTACATTTTCAGATTACAATACTTGTCATATTTTACATATACTACACTGTTACAGAAAAAAAAAACACAAAGGACATAGCAATAAGTAATAACATGTTTAAAAGGACAATATTTTAACCGTTTCTCATTTTAACTCACTTGGCTGTATAAAAATTTGTTATCAAGAATTAAAAAGAATACTCACTTTAAAATCTGTACAGATTTCCTGTTTTATTTTTTGATCCAGGAATGGGATCTTCTGTTCCATATTTTGTTTTTCAATCTGAAAAGAAAAATGAATTATGTATAATAAAATGTTAGACAATTTGTTGCTGATTATTTGTGATATTGATATCTCTAGAAATATCCCAAAGTTTAATTTTTTTTAAATAATGGTGAAAAGAAAAAAAGACAACCTAAACATATAAGGAAGAGGGATACATGTTTAATGGTAGAATGTCCAATGTCACATTTAACATGTCTTTGCCATACTGATTTTTTTTCTGAATGATTCAGAGCTGTCAAGTTCATTCTTCTTCTTCTTCCTTCTTCCTCGTTCGCCCTGAAAAGGACGGTGGTTGCGTTGTGTCTGTTTGCGACTAAGCTGTGATATCTGCACCTTTCGGTCGACACATCCGACTTCTGCACGGCATTTTTTATGGACCGGGTTTGCCTTCCCATTTTGATCCACACTCGCTCAGCCAGACTGCACTGCTGCAGAATGTTTCCTGGACCACCACGTGGAGGTGGAGTGCGGTCTTGACCAGCTCTGGTTCGCTGGTCCTGACGCAAGCAGTCAAGCTATGAGTCGCTGACTGTGTTCACTATTGCTGCGTCTTTGGGTCCCAAGTTCATTCAAAATGTGTTTATTTTCATTTTTTAAAATGATTGCTTCTACCTTTAATCTATCTATACCTGTGCTTTATACACTACACTAATGCATTTGAGATAGTAAAACATGAGAAAAGTATAACAATGCTAGAGAGAATCAACATCGATAGTAAAGACCTGATAAACAACTGGCAACAAACATCAGCTATGACAATTAGCAGCCATATAGGAACGTTTTAACAAATTAAAAAAGGGTGTTATACATGTTTGATGATACTATGTCTGTGATAGCATTTTAAACAGTTTGTTCCATACTGATTTTTATGAGTGATTCAGAGATCTTCAAATGTATACTAAATGTGTGTAAGATCATGTTTGAAAAAATGTAACTTTTACCATTTGATAGCTAGAAGTTAAGTTTCATATAATATAAACATCTGAGAATTTTTACAGAAGTAATTTTTTGTGTGTGCACTGTTCTTGAAATCAGATATGCAGACAAGTTACAAATTTTGCCACAAAGTGCTTCATTTCAGCATATTCTATCACAGAATAATGAAATAAATGAAGGAAATTTGATATAAATTTTCCCATTTAGCCACTTTTTTTTCATTTTGTGAGCAATAGTTCTCTTGTGTTCCTTACCTTTTAGCTCCCTGTAAAAGTAAAGTAGGGGGGTGTGTTTTCACAGGAATAAATGTAGGGGGTGTGTTCTCACAGGAATAAATGTAGGGGGTGTGTTCTCACAGGAATAAAAGTAAAGTAGGGTGCTGTGTTCTCAAAGTAATAAATATCAAGTAGGGGGTGTGTTCTCACAGAAATAAATGTCAAGTAGGGGGAGGTGGGGGGTGTTTTTACAGGAATAAAAGTAAGGGGTATTGTTAAGTCATATTTTAATTAAGGGGAGTTAAGCGTTAACGACTTATATGTACAGGTCGGATTTTTGTAAACACGCTAGTAAACACGCTCTGTGTGATGATGATTTTTTAGTTGAGAGCTGTATACTCAGTAATTTTTGAACACAGCTCTATTGTCTAGCTGTTAGTTTGTTTTAAAAATAACATAAGGAATCTGGTATAATGTTCTATGATAGAGGTTGGGGTAGAAGGCGGATGAACTCCACTCACATCGCAAGCTGCGAGTTCGCACTTGGATGAATTTTACTGAGTTGTTTTTGAGCAACTGATTTTGCGACAGAGTAAGATGCAGGCAGAGCTCCGAAATGGATGTTTGACCATTTCGTCAGTGTGTCCCGGGAATAGAATATATTTTGGTGAAAAGGAATATGTGATAATTCCAAAGTATTGAGAAAAGGATAACTTATTCATATTACTTCTAAGCCAGGGATTATTTCGGCTTACTCATTATGTATTGTGCACGCAGTTGTAGATTGAAAGAGAACATATTCATATTACTTCTAAGCCAGGGATTATTTACGGCTTGCTAGAATTCTGTTTATGCTATATACGGATATGCTGAACTGTTGATGCTTCTTATTTTGCCGTGAACTGTAACCTGTGACAGTGTGTTGTTTATGATGTCAATGTTTGCTGAGTCGTTAATAAACAGTGAAGAGTTAATCTAGTTCCACCATTTTTCTGACCCATTGTTGCTGTGGAGTGTGAGTGCAGTAGAGGGTTATCCAGGAACTCACAACATGCATATATATAGATATAAATATATAACTTGAAACATTCTATTGCACCGCCGTCAGCCATCCGTAAGCCCGACCAGAGCTGATCGTCATTATCAGCAGGCATATTAACACTCTCTTCCTAAGCTACTTCAGTGAAACTATGTTTACTTTGTCCAGCCATCTCGCCTGCAGAAGGTGTTACAGAAAACAGATCTGTAACAGGTATGTTCTCAGATCCATAAATTTCAAAAAAATTTAGCATTTTTAAAAATGCTTTTAAACATAACAATTTTGCTGATTACTAGTGAGGTCTGGCAATTTTACAATCAATGACTGCTATGCACCTGGAACAGAGACTTTTGTTTATCCTATATCATCAGCTAGTCATGTCAGTAATTGAATATGAGCTGGGAATACTCATGCTGTCAATTTTACAATGTAAATGGCTGGGAACACAATCAAAATGAAGGGAAGCATATCATCATGGGCATGAGATAAACCCACTGTGACTAAGAAGTACATGCTTGGATCAGTATTGATTAGATCCACTGTTGTGATGGCCCAAGCAAAAAGCCTACATGCTGATAACCACAGACAGAAGACACACCCTTCATGGGAACATAGCTGGCATAAAAGGAGTATGAATAAAGAGGGATATCATGAATGGCAGACGGAACAATAGATCAGGTGACCACAGTTAAAAATATATTCAAAGGGGAAGAGTGGAGTAAGTAAGGTGAGAACTAAATAAAGTATCAGCACATCATCAAGAGCTTTGGTAGGGAGTGCAGTGCTTGAGGCAATGGAAAAGTGGAGCTGGAAATTAGTCAACAAATACATGATTAAAGTAAGAACAAAAACAAATATATAATGATTAGTGAGGCATGTCAGGGGTAAATAAAGATCTTTTGAGGTACAAGTGCTACATAATATCATATATATATATATATATCATAACCCTCCACTCCCAAAGGAGCATAGGCCTTCAACAAACACATGCCAAGTCCTCCTGTCACGTGCTATCATCTCAAGTTCTTTCCACATTCTTCTCATCATTTTCACCTCTGTTTCCAGCTCTCTTCTCCATGTGCTTCTTAGTCTACTTCTGTCTCTCTTGCCCTGGGGGTTCCAGAACAAGGACTACCTTGTAATGCTATCAACAGGTTTCCTCAGTGTGTGTCCTATCCATCGCAATCATCTTCTCATTTCTTGTTCCACTGGCACTTGTCTAGTTTTTGTCATCAGTTCCACATTGGTAACATGGTCATACCATTTTAATCCTTCTGTTCTACATATTGTGCTACATTTAAGTGTTATATATTGCTGATGAAAAATTAAAAGCACTTTAAAAATCAGTCCAAAAACTTCAAGCCTTCCCATTACTCTACTTCCTTCCCATCCCTTTTTATTTTGCTGTTGTTGTTTTTACACTGTGATAGGTACGAAAAGAAAACTTTTAGGAAATTTAAAAACACACACACGGAAACACTCACAAAATTTAAACTGACATTATTTACCACAATTGGACAGAAAATGTGAAGCCACATCAAGTTTTGGCAACTGAAGAAATTATTTGGATATAGGACCTATACCATAATTATAACTTAGCTTTAGCTCAGTATTTTTATTCATACATTATAAAAAAAAAATAATAATAATAGAAGTTTGAATAAGGAGACTGCATCTCCTTCCAGATGTTGCCAGACTGGCTATTGGTAACTTACATTATAGATAGCCTTTATTCATACATTTACACAAAACTCAGATTGTATGAATTTGAAATGAAATTTCAAAAACACCTGGCATTGAGCTGGTTTAAATCATATCAATACATTGGCATATGTGTGTGAACATTTCGGAATGGAGAACACAATTTATGAAGCTGAAATGTTATACTTTTTTATATCCGTTACTAGCGCTGCTGATCATTTGTTTATAAGCAATGGCAAGAGATTTATCATCTTACTAGCTGATCAAGAATGGTTGCTTATTTCTCAGTGAACAGAAGAGAATCATAGCGACAGTAGTTTTTCTGTTAGTCTTAGTTATTCAAATGAGGAGGCAAGTGTAGACTCACAAGATGTCAGAGTGATTAGATATTGCAGAAAGCATGACACAAAAGATGGCTGAGCTAGAGGACACAGCATTAAAATTAATACACTGGCAACACGACAATATAACCTGATGCTTTGTTTAAATAGCCATGGTAGCACAGTGGTTAGTGCACTGGTTTCCTAGCTCAGTGGTCCATGGTTCAATCTGCATTGAGGTAAGACTTTTTTAGACTGCAAACTGCTCCTGGCTCAACCCATTCCCAATTGGGTACCAGAGCAACTCTGGGAAGGTTAAGGTGGCTGGCACAATGCTGACCACATCACCCCTAGTGTGCTGATGGTCGAGAAAATATGGGTCTAACACCATATTCTGAATATGCCTCAATGAGATCCTTTACCTATTTTTTATGACACAATACATTTCAGTTTTGTAAAAAAGTGTGACTAAGGGGCTTGACTGTCAACCCCACTGAAATGATATAGTGTTTTATTTACTGGTGAATTAAAGATTACATGTGTCAGTGCATCAGTTATTTTGCCAAACTCAAATGTATTGAGAATAATCCTTCAAAACAATATTTAATGCATGCTCAATGAACCAAAGTCACATGTCCTGAACTGGATAACTTTACTGCTGTCCTAATAAATATTGGGTTTCAAAAGAAATGATTCATTCAGCCACGATTGGGGGATTGGGGGAGCCAAGTTCAAGCCCTAGTGAGAAAATTTGAATGAGTGTTGTCACCCGGGACTTGGACTGGATTAATTAGAGCCTTGCCGAAGACATATGAAAGAGTGTTGTCGACCAGGGCTGGTGGCTCCTGAACCGACCCGGCTCTAACAGGCACCCTATGAAGATGGCAAGCATCTGCCTGAGTGGTGAGTGCACACCTGTCAGTGTACAGGGAAAAAAGGATACTCACATAAAAACCAGTCTCAGGTTAGATATACTAACCAGAGATTCTCGTCAAGTAATAGCGGACGTACGTTAAAAAAAAAAAAAAATTCATTCATGACTACTTGTCTACATCTGCTGAATTGTATACACCTTGGTTGAGTCACATGTGTTTAACACATTAACTACCGCGAGCCGTGGTCAGCGGCTCACAAAATAAACACATTTGGACCGCAAGCCGCTCATAGCGCCAATCTAATTTTAGTAATAAAACGAATGACAAATGTACTGAAACACTTTCTGATCTGGTTCGAGATTTTAAGTTGCCACCGGAAAACAAATTCCCAAAGCATGATTGTTTTAGAACACTGGAACATTGATATTATGTTCATATTTTTCAGCGTTTTGGGTTAGTTACCAAATCGTATAAAACTGTTTACCGTGGCAACTAGTGATAGGACCACAAAAAATGTGTGTGCATCTCATCTAACGGCTGAATAGGATAGAAATGTGTTTCAACAATTGACTGATAGATCTAGCGACGAGGACAAGAGTGAAAACGGTGTGCATTATATTATATTATGCTTCATGTCGCTGATGACATTCACAAGGAAAAGAAAAGACTGAACCATTTATGAACATTTTGTTACAAACATTTCTGAATGCCTTTCACTCATTTCAATATCTCAATTTGGATGAAATGGGCATAGGGTACAAAAGCAGATGCCAATACAAGCATTATAATCCACATAAACCAAGCAAATATCACATAAAATTCTTTGGTTTATGTAATTCAATAACTAGATATGTGGTAATGTTCCCATATTTTGATGATCTTGAAGCGGATTCAAACAGATGTCAAGCTCTAAAGATTTTTCAGACCCTAATACAGCCTTTGGGTGCAGGCCATCATTTATTTACTGACACGAAAAATTAAAATGGAGCCAAAATATTTAAGCAAAGGACCCAATTTATTTTAATTTTTTGTTAACACATCTGCACTTCAAAAGGAATAACACACACAGTTTAATATCAAATAATGATTTAAAGCATTTCACAAGATTGTTCTTTCAATTTCCTATATTTGTTATATATACCAAAAGCATTTACTAAAATAATATATGTATCTACTGCACATCTTTAAAACATCACCTGAAGAGAAATTCTGCATCAATTGTGGGTGCCTGTTTTTACAGAAATATATGATTGCAAAAAAAAATCTTTGAACTAACTGTGATAAACATGTGTAGATAATTTTCAAATTAAATGTGCTCTGACATTCAGGACATTTAATTGCAATTATTTAAGTGTAATGTTCACAATTTTCCTTTTTTTGTTTCAGTCAGGTCTACACTTCACAAGGCTTGACAGATAGGGTCTACTTTTTTCAAATAATTTATAGCATTTCACAATATTTCTCAGCCAATGTCTCATATACCTACAGGCCTAAATATAGAGGAGGTGTTGAGAATAGACAGACCAAGAGAACTGCATAATATAGTCAAACAATATTTAACACGAACACATGTTAATATATAGTGGCTGGGAATGTGAAGGTCTGATGCTGTTCTTACAATGCATGTGACTTTAAACAGATGAAAGTCAATTAAATATCTGGTAAAGTCCGTTACATAACTAGAACCACCAGGCCTTTTTTTTTTTTTTTTAATGTATAGGCCTAAGCACAATTGTGATTATCCCTATTTACAAATGTGATGCCACTTTCTCATGTCGGCAGTTGTTCATATTATTTGGAATTGAAAACAATATATATCCTAATTATAACCCATCAGAGGTTGAACGGGATTTTTGTTTATTTTCATTAATTTCCAAAAAAAAACCCCCCCAAATCTCATGTTTTTATGTAGCCTATAACATATAGGCCTACCACTTACTGAAATAATGTAGCCTATTTGTTGTTTAGGATTTTGCCTTCCAAGTGCGAGGCATGTTACTTTCAACCTAGACTAAAGTCTGTTGGTTATATCCGAGCGCAATTGACCAATCGCCATTCAAAAATAGGCTAAGTGAACTCTGTTAACTGAAACGCTGTGTTGATGAAATATAAGCCTGGAAAAGGAACTACTAGCATCCATCAGCTAGCATGAAATAACCTCGAAAAGGACTGCTACCTCGACCAGGGTTGATAGACACAAGTTTACTAAAGGACTAACATTATCTATCAGCTAGCGTGATGAAGCCCTGACAGCTACGCTAACGTTGTCTGTACCTTCTCAGTGGAGCTGGTTTAATAAGAGAAGAAATTACGATTTCTGTTTTCTAAAAACCATATCCATTTTGGTGAATGGCTCAAATAAAAAATACAAAACTACATAGGATAGAAAGAGCAAGCCTATCGCCAACGACAAACACTGAGGTCGCTTTAATAATAAAATGTCAAATCCAATATGGAGGTCTTCATTCACACTGTCCTATAAAAATGAAATTGATAAACAGCATCGAGCGAAAGAAATTGTGAACCGTCATGGTCACCTACGCCAAGCGAGTACGGTCCTTGAAGAAGACAAAAGTATACATTCTTCATATCTGTTGATAAGTAATGACAATTTTAACAACTTACACGTAGATTCTTCAGCCCTGCGCCAAGGTATTGTAGTTGGCAGTGATGCCACTTTTTTTTTTTTTAGTAAAACACTGCTTTAAAAAAAAAATGAATGTTGACTATGAACTATCAAGAATAAATTCATGTCGATTTTCATCATCATCATCATCAGCTGTAGGCTGTAATAGATCTCCAACGTCTTCTATCTCTTGTCTTGATGCTGCACTCTGTCCATTTCTTAATGTTATATTCCCACTTATACCATTGTCTTCCTCTTGGACGTTTGCCTTCAACTCTCCATTCTATTATGGTTTTTTTTTAAAACAAAGTATCCCGTTCAACTCTTGATGGGTTATAATTAGGACATATCGTGTAATAAATTCAAGATAATAAAATCAGATTTCTGATATCCAAATATAGTATTCCTCAGCCCTCCACTTAGTCCAAATATAGCAAATCCAAACCAAAATCAATTTGTGTGTCACACCCCATTTTCAAGAACCATACAAACAATAAAAATATTTTAAAACATTAATGCAAACAATAAAAAACCCAACAAAGTAAAGTCTCCGTCAACTGCCCTGCTGTTAACACAGTGAAAGGGGATGTGAAAGCCTGAAGGTGTCAGAGCTTAACATCAAATCCACCAACTATCTGCCATCATCCACATGAGTACTCTATCAGACTTCCTCTTACATCCCCATGTCAAGAAATAAATAAACAATACAAAATAAAAACTAACAAACAAACGAAAACAAACTAAAATGAAGTCTCTCACAACTCACTGCTGTTAACAAGGTGAAAAAGGGTTAGAAAGCTCTGGGTGTCAGCGATTACATCAAATTTACGAATTATAATCTGCCATCAGACAAAAACGCACTTCATCAGACTACCCTTTTCCTCACACTATCACTGATCCTTATATATTATTTTTAGTTCTTGGTACATACTGTTTAACCATATTGTGATTCTCTAGGTCTATCTATTCCACTGGTATACACACATTTTGGTGCCTTAAATTTCATAGCTGTTCTTGGGTAATTTTGGGTTGCTGATTCCAAAAATGTAATCCGATTTTTTATATCAGCTCTAGTTTTTGAGATAACTAAGAATTACCATATTAGTAGGGCAATTGCTATGTACAATCCTAGAGTTAGGTGCTATCAGTGGCATTTTGACTTTAGTCTGCATTCATATTATATGTAATTACTGTGCATATATTACCAAAAATGTAATAACATTTTATCACTAGCACTTGCTTAGTCAACAAGCAAAAAGGATCTTTTCGAGGACTTCCTTGAATGTGATATGCCCGGACAGTCAAGCTTAAGGGTCCAACAGTAATCTGCCATCATGTGGGCATCCCAAAGTCCCTGGTATCTTTCTTCCAATGTTTTTATATCTTGGTGAAATCTTTCACCTTGCTCCTCACTAAAGTCGCCAAGATTCTCCAGAAATAAATGTAAATGGTTATGGAGGTAGTGCAATTTTATGCTCATGTTGCATCCAAGTTCACAAAAACTCGACAGCATGTTTCCAACTAATTCAGAATAATTGTCTGCTTTAAAGTTACCCAGAAAGTTTTGCACAACTAAAACAAATGATGACCAGGCTGTAAACTATGTTTTGTTCATGGAATCAATAAAATTTGGATCATTTATTAACTTTCTAATCTGAGGTCCATCAAAAATTCCAGCTTTAAGTTTGTCTATGCTCAATTCTGGAAACTTTCTGCATAAGTAATTAAAACAGGTACCATCTTTGTTCAGTGCCTTAACAAATTGCTTCATCAGGCCAAGCTTTTTATGTAATGGTGGCAGTAGAACTCTTTTTCGATCAATGAGAGGCTTATTGACAATATTTTTTTTCTCCAACTTTAAATTCATCCATCAACGGCCCCTGTTTCTGTGTCCAGTGCACATCTTTTGCCCTGCTATCCCACAAACATATAAAGCATGGATATTTGGTGAATCCCATTTGCTGGCCAAGCAAGAAGTTCATCATTTTAAGATCTACACAAATCATCCAGTTATGTTCTAAATCAATTTTTCCAGAACTATGCTTATTGTAGCATACTCCTCCTTCATTGTAGTAGAATGAGCAATTGGAATTGAGCCAGATTTATTACCATTGTGTAAGAGAACACCCTTCAATCTTCTTTTAGAGCTGTCAATGAAAAGTCGCCACTTCCTTGCTCTCTGCTGCGATAAAATGTAACCTTTGTTTCAGCAGTCAGTAATTTTTTTTCTTTCAATCTTGAAGCCTAAAGTTCTGAAGATTCCTTGGAGAGATAAAGATCTCGGATTAGATCATTTAGTTCAAGCTGGTTTAAGCATTGCGCGTCTGAAAAATCATCTTCGAAATCACTATCACTGTCACTTGTCGTTCCACATGCCACTGCTGTCTCATCTTCTAGCAGGAAATCCGAAATCTGACTGAAAGTTGGAATTGGTATGTCATCTCCGTGTGGAACAGGTTGTCTAGCAGAATCTAAATCTGGAGATTTCCACTTTTTGTGATTTTTTCCATTAATTCCCTTAATATTCACAACACAGAAATAACAGTTATCATAGTGGTTCTTGGGCTCTCCCCAAACCATTGTAATTCCAAATTTTAAACATTTTCTTTTCCCACAAGTCCACTGTCGCAGGTGTTCAACACATGTTTTGCAAACAATATGAGGAGCCCAAGACTTGTCCTGGTCACCTAGTTTTACTTTAAAGTAAGCAAAGTATGCCTTTTTCACAAAAACAGTAATATGCTTCCTGTGTTCTTTGAAAGTGTGTACTCTCCACAAATATAACAAAATAAATGCGGTGAAAGAAAACATGCTCTTCTTGAAGATGATGCCATTCTCTGTTAGAAGTGTAATAAAATAAGTAGCATACTAACATGCATGCAGTGGCTTAAAATCTAAAAAAAGGCAATTCTGGGAAGATTCTTGGAAAACTGAAACTGAGAGTAAACAAGCAGTTTTCTTTTGTAAAGGACTAGACAGCAATAGTTTTTTTTACATAGCCTTATATAGAAAATATTGTAATAATACAGGGTAACAAAAAAAAAAAAAAAACGGGCCCGCGCGCGCACAGACTGTGCGCGCGCGTTCCCGTTATTTTTTGGGTCACCCTGTATTAATGAAATACAAAAAATGTCTGTATCTCAAAAACTAGAGCTGCTACAGACAAGTAAATGTGATATTTGGATTGAGCAGGCTTCATTTATGTACAATCAAGAGTAAAATGTTTGGCACCAAAATTTTGTTGTTGTTGTAGGGCTGTGTTCTCAAATCTTGTTCCAGTGTTGTGAATGAATTGCATGCCTGAAAATAATCTAATATATGTTTTCTCTTTTGTTCATACTTGTGACATGTTATGTAAATAGACTACGTGAACCCATCCACCCTTCGCTTCCCACGTTTGTTCCTCATTAGTATGCACGTTTTGTTACGCAAAATCCATGAATTTTTTGCTATCTGTCAAACTCATATTTAGCTACGCCTATTTTTCTTGTTTTATGCGCTGGCGACCTAGATTCGTAACTGTCATTCCCTTCAAGGGGACGAACTAAGTGCGTTTGCCTGAAGCTCCCATGTGAGCAGAGCCGTCAGTATTACGACAACTGACAGAATGAACGGGCCCAAAACACGTGAAAGGTAAAACTGCTTTGTAGTTCTCTACAAGCTCGAGCGAATCTTGTGTTGTTGTACATACAGAGAGAAATCGCCGAGATCAGAAGCCTTTGTTGTTGATTCAACGGCAAACAGAGCGAACGTAGGAAATTCTTTATCTTACTTACTTAGTCATTCCCCTTCTACCGTGAGGTGTAGAGGATTGGAAGAGAGAGCTCCAGACTATCCTATCGGATGTCTTCCTCTTGGCTTGGTTCCATTCTCGGTCCTTCTAAGATTGTCTAATATTGTCCTCCCAGCGGACTCTTGGTCGTCCTGGGGGTCTGGATCCCTGGCTCTTTATTTCCCATGCTTGTCATGGTAGCCGATCTTCTCTCATTCTGCAGACATAGACAAACCATCTTAGTTGGGACTGTTCTACTTGGGTCTGCACGGGGTGGGATTTTAGGCCTTGGCGTATAGTCTGGTTGCGGACCATTCCTCTTATTGTTACTTCAACCACCTTCCTCAGATATATATATATATATAGTAGTGTTCCACGCGGGAAGGGGGTGGGGGGATTATACTCAAGAGAATTCACTGTTCAGAATCGGCCATCAACTCAGAGAACAGCTGATAATTATTGTTATTAACATGTGCATAATGTTACAGAGTGTGTCAGCAACCAGAGGCTAGACAGCAGAGGAACAATATATTTTTCTGTTTATGACGGTGACCATCACGAATACGTCTTATTCCAACCAACTATATGCAGTTATACATGAATTATCCAGGAAAACCGTTAACGCACCAATTTCGGTGACTACCTTGACAATAGCAATAAGCACCAAGGCTAGTCTGGGGCTGGAATTGGCAACGAACGTGACACTGTAGGTTCATATTATTGTTAGTGATTTTTGTTTTACCAAGGGATACCTGCGACAACTACTTCTTCTTCTTCTTCCATCCTTAGCCATCAACCGGCAAAGCAGTATGTGGCCAGTACGCCTAGTGGCGTCTTAGGGCAACAACAAATTGATCAATCTATCGCTGTTTCCACCACGCCTAGTGGCGTCTTTGTGGAACAAAAACAGACCAAACAATCTATCATTGTTTCCGTAATCAGATTGGTTGGCAAGCAGGTGATCAGCCCACTGTGCGAAGTTTTTACGGGATGGGGTAAACAGCCCCATGCCCATACCCTCCTTAGTCGCCTTTTACGACATGCGTGGTAGGGTGCAGTGTTACTATTCTTTGCTCCCCTTTCGGGCCCCGGTAACACACGGGTGAGCGACGACTACTGGGTAAGCGATAATGCGTGTGGCCACAGAATCACAGAGTGAAAGTACAGAAAGAGAGAAACATATTTTCCTTGGTTACCATCAGTATATAAATCTTTTTGTTTATTTCCTCACTAACCTGATTATTTACGGGATAGCTTAACTAGGAAATTGTTCTTTTCCTTTACTGAATATTCCATACCCTTATTGTTAACCTTTGATCTTTGGGGTTATTAACTTCTGTTGGGATCCTTTCTCTACAAGAGGGGTGGGCAATATTGGGTTATTTCCATATGTATTAAACCATCCTTTTTTATTGATATGTATATGCTTGATGTTGTGAAGTTTTTTAAAGTGATAATAAACTTAATTAAACTTAATTTAGAGTGTTGGTCAAACCTCTACCGATATATATTATCCAGTTTTTCACGTCTGTGCGCATTTGTCACGTAATTGTGTATGTATGTGACGTGTAACTTATATTTGTTATATAGGGAGCGAAAGTTCGTCTGATTACAATACAGTCGTATAGATAGGTTGGAGTAGAGAAACTACTCACTCCAGAGACTGATCTTTCTCTTAGACTATCACCCCCTCGTGAAAAATCTATTTTCTTACACCTTTATTGTCACACATTTTCCACTATCACCTCTGCTCAGACCGGACCATAACTATCTACAAACCTATCTTATAAAAGTACGACAATACTTCATTACATTTTAATAGGAAATGCTATATATTTGTTCTGGACACTCTGCATTAGTTTAAGTGAGGCAATTGCAAGTCTTATTTTAATTTATACTGCACAGTCGCCAGAGCTGTTGATGACTGATCCTAAGTATTCGAATTCATTGAAGCCTTCCAGTTCTTCGTTACAGAAGGATGTTGAGAATACCCTGGACCAAAACAAGACCAACAGAGAAGTACTGCTCTCACTAAATGTATTTTTGATTTTACTTACGTCAACTATATTGCAGTTATACCCTGTTCAACCTAACGGTTATATTAGGGGTATATTGTACGTTAGGTTCTTCGGTGCTAGCCGGTTGTTAGTCCTAAAAAGAACTGATCCTAAAAAGGACCACTAGCTAACTGTCTGGATTTCTCTCGCTGTTAGTCTGTTCGGGGTATCGTGGCGTGTTCCATAGTGTATTTCACCTCCTGTCTCGCTCGTTTTGTGACAGCCCTGAGAAGGGCTGATCCTAAAAAAGGACTACTAGCTGGCTTGTGTGGTTTTGTGTGTTTTTAACCTCTTTGTTTGTGTTCTGTGTGTCGTAATTTTGTCCTGTAACTGTGTTGCGGTGTCTAGTTACAGGCGTTAGGCTATCTTATGTATGAAGTTAGAAGTCCTTCGTATAATTATTTATATTGATTCACACAGAATCCAGACCAAGCATATATAGGTGCAGGTCCATTCAGTTCCCACCCAAACACCGTAAACTTCAATACACGAACGATGGTCCGAAGGCCAGGTTGGACGATTCACATAACGATTTAATACACATTTTTGCAGCTCCAAACATATCTTTATGATCTGCACATCAAATTATGGCAGTAACTAGATAGTCTCTAGTGTCTCTGTACAGTCTTGTACTGGAACGATGTCAAAGACATTCCCACACAGTTTTTATTACATTAATGCAACTCACGTGCTTCGCGGAATCATCTTAATTTCTTTCATGCAATAAACTAGTCTTGCCTCACGGAGGTATATGTGTAAGCTAGTGATGGAATAACATAATGAAGATCCAGTAAAATTACACAATTTTCAGGAGCATAAAATACATGCGTCCAACGCCTTCAAAAGACACACAGCGAATCCCCCAAATTAAGAGACGTTTTAGTTAGCAGTTTGCAAAACTGGCGTCTGCAACTTAGGCCACCAAAAGTAATGACGTCACTTCCTGAAACCAGGGTAACGATCTCATAAACAAATAAACGATATGTCGAACTCAATTGATATCGACGTATATGTTATGAACTTTACTCATAACATTTACCCCCCCCCCCCCCTTTCCCTCCCGTTAAATAATGTAAACAAAGTTTGCATTATTTACGTGGTGTGAGTTTAAAACATCACTGCAGTGAAAAGATGGTATCATCAAATTTCACTGCTGGTATGAAATAGTAAAGCACCCATGTTTGTGCTCCACAGTAGGCAAATTAACACTCATGGTGTGGAAATTAGTAACAAAATTACTAACGCCGTCGACTACAAAGTATACAAATAATTTAACAACAGTGTGAGGTAAACACAGCCAACATGTAAAAATAAAATGATTATATCAGTTCAAGCACTATCACACCGCACACCGTCCAAAACACATAACTGTCCCATCAGATAGCATTAGTTACTTAGTCTCAAAATGCAAAGCATTAAAATTAAGTCACAGAGACAATATATGACAAAAGGCAGACACATAATCAATAATATATATGACTGCGACATTTTGTCAAATGAATAATCATTATGTGTGCATGAAAATTATATGTCATGAATGTAACATATAAATGTGAACGATAGAGACGACTATGCTTATGTGTTGTCATAATAATCAAAGTATGGTGTGTTTACCAATAACTATAGTAAAGTGCAGTGTGACAAAATTGAGTCAAAATATCAACAAATTATAGTTAATGCATATTAATCTATCCTATCACCTTACCTCTTCATACTCCTTATGGACGATGTCATCAAGGCATGTAAGGAGAGAACATGAAAGTATTCAGTGGGGTACTGGAAGATGAGACAGGTCTATATTTCGGAGCTGGCATTTGCTGATGATGTTGCCCTGATTGCTAAATCAGAGGCACATCTCCAATCCAACCTGCAAGTCTGGAAGGAAGAGCTGGAGAAGAGAGGGATGGTCATAAGCAGCTCTAAAACAAAATCCATGGTGATATCACGAGAAGAAAGAAAACATCAGATTAAGTTGGGAGAACAGGTCCTGGAGCAGGTCGACCACTTTAAATATCTCGGAGCTATTATAGACCGAAAGGGAGGCATCAAAGAAGAGTTGGCCACTCGAAAAGCAGCGGCTGGGAGACTTTTTCAGGCCATAAATCGTAGATTCCTCAGCAAGAAAGAGGTTGGTAAGAAAACGAAGATGGCTGTATACTGCTCCACCTATGTCCCAGTCTTGACATACGGATGCGAGTCGTGGGCAATGACTACAACCCACAAAAGCCAGATCCAAACCTCAGAAACGAGGTATCTGAGGAAAGTGGTTGAAGTAACAAGAAGAGACATGGTCCGCAACCAGACGATCCGTCAAGGCCTAAAATCCCATCCGCTGCAGACCCAAATAGAACAGTCCCAACTAAGATGGTTTGGCCATGTCTGCAGAATGGGAGAAGATCGGCTACCGCGACAAGCATGGGAAACAAAGAGCCAGGGATCCAGACCTCCAGGACGACCCAGAGTCCGCTGGGAGGACAACATTAGACAATCTTTGAAGGACCGAGGACTAGAATGGAACCAGGCCAGGAAGAAGACAGCTGATAGAATAGTCTGGCGCTCTCTCTTCCAAACCTCTACACCTCACGGTAGAAGGGGAACGACTAAGTAAGTAAGTAAGCATATTAATCACTACGTAATATTATAACCATGTTCAATTCCATGATGCAAAGTCCTTTTGAATGAATAACTGTTCATATAATGTTCCCAGACGTATGTAGAAGTATATTCTTGACAATGTGCATGATTGTCCATAATAATAATATAATAATAATAATAATGATTGTCCACCATGTGATATAATGTTATGATCAATCCACCTGTCCATAATCACCGCGAATTTCAATCGAAAAAAATCAGAGAGGTAATTTTCTTGTGGTGTCTCCTTGATATTTTCGCATCAATCATTTTCAAGTTATGTCCCTTTTTTCTGACAACGTTAGTTATTTCACTTCAGACTGATAAAATGTGTCCGTACGAAAGTCTCCCGAAAGGATATCACTTGTAATATTTCACCAAAGTTATGATTTTAAGTATGTAAGTGGCATATATGTATTGTCATTCAACCAACATATCAGAAATAATGTGCTGAGTTCAACGAGGTATTAGTCCATATTTAGCATGTATTAATGCCTCATCATCTTGTTGCTGTGTGAACCGCTTTCTCATATCAGCAATGTTAATTTATATGATGAGACCCCAAGATGCAGCAATAGTGAATGCAGTCAGCGACCCATAGCTTGACTGATTGCATCAGGATCAGCGAACCAGAGCTGATCAAGACCGTACTCCACCTCCACGTGGTGGTCCTGGAAACAGTCTGTAGCAGTGCAGTCTGGCTGAGCGAGTACGGATCGAAATGGGAAGGCAAACCCGGTCCCTAAAAAATGCCGTGCAGAAGTCGGATGTGTCGACCAAAAGGGGCATATATCACAGCTTAGGCGCAAACAGACACAACGCAACCACTGTCCTTTTCAGGGCGAACGAGGAAGAAGAAGGAAGAAGAAGAAGAATTTATATGATAATGTAACTGTTTAGCTTAGTTCACATCATCGTTAGCGTACATAATGTCAGAGAATCTTTTCAATCATTATATTCGCTGTACCAATGTTTAGTGTTATACGAAGAAGTTGTAATACATGGAATATTTTCTTGATCCAATTATCTTGAAGGATGCATGTAGGTTAGATGCAATCTTGTGAATCACCTGTATTCGTTGAGTTCACAAGCAACATAGGGTGTTGCACGCATCTCGACAACACGTCAGCCACAACGTTCTGGCTGCCCTTGATTGCACGAATATAATATTCATAAGGTTGAAGAGCTAGCGAGGCTCAAGCGGCTCTTTGATTTTTAAACCTGGCAGTTTTGAGATAAGCCAGGGCCTTTTGATCTGTTTCCAGAGTGAATCGGGCTGTCATTATATACATCTGCAATTTCGAGAAGCAAAAGAAAATTGCCACCAACTCCTTCTCCACGATAGGATACCGCTGCTCTGTGGGTGTCAACTTTCTGCTCACAGGCAGCGTTGGGTGCATGTAGCTTTCAAATTCTTGCATTAATGTGCCCCCGATTCCTGTATTAGACGCATCAACTATGAGAACAAAAGGGTATCGAGCGTCAGGTAATCTTAAAATCTGCATTTTAGAACATGAACATTTAAGTGCTTTTTAGGTAACATGACAAACATGTGTCAAGATGGCCTTGTTTGGCGAGTTTTTCTTTACCAACGAGGACAAATATGAGGTCAAATCTGAACAATTAGGCAGGAATTTCATATAGAAGTTTACCAAGCCTTACAGACTACGAACTTGTTTCTTAGTTTGAGGAATTTTAAGATGAATGATCTTCGAGATTGTAGGGACCTCAGATTTTAGAAATCCACCTCCTACTTTATGACCAAGAAAAGAAATTTCAGAGAATCATATTCTCGTCTTAGATGATCTAGCAGTAAGATTATGTAAACGCAAAGTAGCTCAGCGTCTTTAGCAGAATTTCAATCACCAGCCTTTGTGTGCCTAAACGGGGCACTCAGTCAAACCAGCCCAAACCGGATTTAATACCCAGTACGCAAGCCAATTCTAGCGCCGGATAAGAGAGCATGGGACCGCTTTGTCCTCAAGCGACTTCGTCTGGTGTATTCCTGGGTTATGTAGAACCTCGCACATAGGAGCGGCCAGCCAAAAATAGACAGAGTTCCAGCCTCCTTCACGCAATTAGGGGTCACAAACGTTTAGCACCGACAAGGAAAGTTTTGTATTTCACTTCATTCACCTTGAGGGATATCTACATGTAAGACACTTTTCTGGAGCTAGCTTTTGGTCCCACGAAAGCGGACAGGCTGACACTCAGTTTGTTTATTTCTCTGTGTTCTACAGGTTTTATGATTGGTGGTGTGTGTGTTCGTTGGTGTATTTTGCATATTATGATTATTGATGAATTTTTATGTTGTTTGTGATGAAATGCATTATTTTCATACATGCTTCTTCATTTAATAAATTTTACTCATTTATTAATGCGCTGTTCACGACCCTTCCATCCATAATTTACATTTTTCAGCTCTTTGCTATACTTTCTATGTATTATCCAGAGAAAAGAGGAAGAGCAGGAGGTGCTTAGACTATAAAAGTGAGTTGAGGCTTGGAGAGAGATAAATTTAATAAATCTTTTTTCCAGGTTGTCTCAAGTCCATCTCCTATTTACACCTTATCTACGTGTAATCTATAACTCTGTCAGTCCACTATCCCTTGTCGATTTCACTACTATTGTCCAACTCGACAAATACTCTACAAACTCAACCACGACAAAAATGGTTTGCTCGTCCGACATTTTGAGCCACATCTGCAGCAATCGCAACAGATGAGGTTACAGTCTGATATGAATCTCTCACAAGATTCTATCTTTATTCTTTGAGTTTAGTGTTCTGCAAATTATAGGAATTTCTATCCCCTAGACAAATCGAACTATTTCTTTTGGAGGAAGTCTGAACAGCGCTTTTTCTCCACAGCAATCATAAATATTAAGTTACATTTTTGTTCATGCTACACATGAGACGTCTGGTAAAGGTTGCTGGTATCACTGCTGAGTTTTTGGGTTGGTAAATCTGACGACTATTGTTGTAAAAGTCAGAAATTTTTTTTTTAAGGGTTAAATATTTTTTGTTGGAGTACTTTAATCTGAGATAAGAAGCTACAGATAGTCAGTTACTAGTTTGCATCTGTACCAAGGGAGGGTGTTCATTCGGATGATAGTAACCAGTCCTCTCAATAGATTAGTACTGACAGAAGTGGGGGGAAGTGATAGTAATAAGTTTTACCTCACTTACATTTTTTGGAGTTTTTGGGGGTTTTGCTTGTCCCAATCAGAGTAGCTACAAACTTCTCGTTTTTTAAAGTTTTCTCATGCTAGCCTAGATTTATTGATTATTAAGTTAATCAGCCCCTAGTGGACTAGATAACTAAGATCTCTAGGTCTTATTCTTCTATAGTGTTTGCTTACCCTGAGATAATGACCGATCTAGCTAAAGTGCATAGCATTGCCATTGAGGCAGATAAGTACATGGAGTACCAGGATAGCGAAATCCAGCCCTTTCTAGAATTTGCAGTAAGCCTGCAGGATCAATACGAGGTAGACAACTGGTTTGACAGCCGTTTAATCTTGGCATGGTCCTGTAAACAAACTGGGGAGAGTGAAGCATTCACCCGACAGTATGTAGAAGAAGTGATAGAAGATGAAAAGCAAAGGGAAAAGCAAAGTCAAGAAAAGACAAGAAGCACCAGAAAGATGGAAAGCAATGGGAAAACACCAAGAACGACAAGCCAAAGGCACAGATACTAAGTGTAACTCTAGTTCTCCTTCTACTGCGCCCTTGTTTGATAAAATGGCCCCTGACAGAGATGGCTAAAACCGTGCCCCCAAAGAAAATTGAACATAAAGCGGGATACATATAATAATAATAATAAATTCTTTAAGCGCCAAACACGGCGCATAAGGCAGAAACCAGTGCTCTCCAGGTTGTTCGTTGTGACGAATGCACATTATTTAGGCCCAACGAAGTGTTTCTTTTGGTCTTCCTTTTTTCCGCTTAAAGGAATCCAAAGCGCCTGGAGTGGTATTCTGTTGGAAACAGATACTAACCATCGTCCTTTTCCTTATATAGTCACTCTGCCTAGAGTCTCTCCTTATTTGTCGATTAGTCTTGCCCTGATGTTTGAGTTTTTCTAAGACACGAAATGTATTCAGCTTGTTCCCTGTAACAGCCGTTGCTGAGATAACCCCTGACAATGAAAACATGAACCTAGCTGCCAAAGCTAATGGATTTCCGTTGCCATCCCATTTTACTCCATTGAAAAAATCTGAGTTTTTCCCTCAAGGGACTTGGATCCTTTAGAAGCCCAATTTTTTTAAACTAGGAAAATTATTTATGTCGGGATAGCAGACCTAAAACCACAGGGAAAATCACGAAACGTTCCCAGGCGTGGAAACTGCACAAAGGTGAGAGAGATGCTAACTAGAGATGGCTACTGTGTGTATGTATCGAAACAAGGTTTCGAAACAGTATCGTACCCGAACAATTCGATACAGAGCCTTCTTGCCGTGTCGATACAGTCGGTTAGTGTCTGCCTCGCTGTTTTGCAGAGTAGAGATGGCTACTGTGTGTATGTGTCAAACAATGCTTCGAAACAACACCGACAGTCCGACAGATTCGATACATGGACACAGTTTCAGTTCGTGTCTGCCTCGAATAAACCGTTCGGAACATTAGTATGGAATATCAAACATGTCATATTTTTCAGGGATGTGTTATGATGACTTGATTTTACAAGTGATATTATTTTTGCTGAGAAGTTATAGATACTGGAAATTGTGTCAGTGCTGCAGTTGTCAATGTTTTAGGCACTATGTTAAAGTTGAAAGTGTCCATATAAATGTAATGGACACTTTATTAGCTCTGCTGATAAGTGTACTCGGTGTGGATTTGAATCATTGTCTACCAAAACTAGCTTACTCTAGTTTGATATCATGTGTTATTATTACTGTTATTATTATTGTTGTTTTTTATTATTTTCCAAAAATACTGCAGCTATCATCATATCTACGTTTTATTACATCATAATGAAGACTTGTGTAAAAATATTGAATTGTGGTCACACGAAACGCCATAGATTTTCACACACGACAGTAAAAACAGAGGAAATTGTCTCACACAGTTCATGTATACCCGCCCCGGTACTGTCTATAAGAGACTTCTTTCTCCCCAATACGGGCAAAAGAGCCGATGTCCGTTGTTTTGAAACAGTGCGTCGACACAGTTTAACCCACTGTTTCGAATGTCTCGACACAGCTAAGTGTCTCTATTTGCCCACTTCTAGTGCTAACAAGCTTTATAATACGGATTGTTACCGTCTGGCAAGCGGCGAACCCCGAGCCTCTCACTCTCCAGACCGAGCACCACCTAACCGACACGGAACGTCGAGAAAAGGGAGCCACACCCTATCACGTCATATTTCGCAAGATTGCCGGCCGGACAGCGAAAAACCATATGCAGAGGCGTATCCCTCCAACTCAACGATCGGAGAAATGAGGTGCCGCTCCTCTTATCACCCTGAGCTTAAAAGGTGCAAGAATAAGTTGCCTGATAAAAGGGTAAACGTTTCCAAACCGTTCCAAGGAACTTTGGAAAAACACTCCGAGAGTTTTATCTCGGGCACTTCGCGATCTAACGGGATCTCAAACCGTCCAGTCCTTTGCATGCAAACTGCGGAGCCTGTAAACCAGGAAGTGGATCTCGCATTGCAGGACAAAGTGCAACTGACGCCAATAACTTCCTCAGGGGAGGGCAGAGTTGACGTTTATGGTGGACACAGGGTTCCAGGCGAAGGGATCCCTGGTACTCCATCTGAGTCTCTCACACTTCTCAGGGCAGAAGACAGTGAGAAAAGCTGCCTTACTACTTTACAAGGAGCCATTGTTGAGAGCCTTGGCTCACGTCATGCTAGTAACGGTAAAGCGACTCAACAAACTCTGCAACTCGCAGATAATACCTATCTTTCTCCAAAGATAGAAGCTACGGAGATCTGTTTTGATTTAGTAGAACCCCAGAATGCGATCGATTACACTCTGCTTCAGGCAGTAGAGTTCTCCCATTCTAATCGCAATATTCCAGTGGTCTCAACCCCACTGATGGACAGCAAAGTAGTCGCCTACGCCAGGCCATTACCGAGCAACTTGATCATTTCCGTTGACCAAGCCAGAATTGTGAGAGGCGAGGCAAGGAAAGTTCCAGACCCGCCTTTAGACGGCACAGGTATGAAGATTGATCAATGCTCCCACCGAAATAGGGGAGTAGGTGTGGAGAGGCAGGAGAAATACGCTAGCGTTTCTTTGGCCAGAAAACGGCTTCATTTGCCAACTCGGGTTACACGCGCGCAGAAAATTTCGATAGACTGCAGCTATCTCAGGTCAAATAAGTACACGCCCGTGAATCGTAAATATATACGGAAACACAAACAGCCCGAGTCCAGAATTGATTACACTGCACGTAACAGGCGGATTACCTATGCAGTGGCCAGTGAGTTCAGGCGGGGCCGAAACTCAAAACAGGTGCGGATAATTTTCCGGACCATAAACAGGCACAGCGAATTGTGGAAGCAAAGTCAGGTTCACACGAAAACGAATTACGTCAGTGCCGAGTGGCCTCGTAAAATCCCATTTGCTGAACGTCTATTAGGCAGAGGTAAGAAAAGAAATGAACTTGGAGCCATAAGAACAGACAGACAGAAGTTGGAAACGAATTTGGCTTATGAGTATAGGATGTTCCAAGGACATGTAACGGACGTCTATGGAAAAGATAAATTACTGTCACGTAGTCCGTGCTACACGAACTTTAAAAGGGGAGGCAACTTGTCACAGTGACTGTTAATTTATTTTACCATTCTGTTCCATATGTTATTACTTTTTTAATGTCCTGGTTTCCTCGTCATTTTGTATTTTTCTTTTCTTTCATTTTCTACCTTCGCAAACCCTACCCAAGGTTTGTTTACGTTCTGGCTTTCAGTAGAAATTCCCACTGGACCAGCAGATGGTCAGCGTAGCGGTAATATTACATCAGCGCACCTGTGGTTCGTCTGACCAGGGGAGTTTCCCTGGTCGCTTTAAGTCTTTGATCACGAGCGAAGAAAGTTTCTGTGTAGAAACGGCTTGTCTGTGGGAGGTAACTTCTGCGGGTGGTCTCTGTGTTTGGCCTTCAGAACACATTAGTGATCATAATATTATGTCTATCTGGGGAAATTTCTGGCGGTTGTTGACTTCTGATGTAGTCTCTAGAGAAACCTTTGTCCTACTCTTTATTACGCATTACGCCGATACATCTGTAGAATCGGGCCATGCAGGTGTCCCTAGTAGCGTTATTTGTAAACTATAAGACTAGAGAGTTTTAATAAGTCAAGGACACTCGTAAATATTTCCTGGCCCGTAGATGACCATATGAGACTAAGGCAGAGTTAGCACAGCAGAACTAGAATGTGTTTGCCTAAGTTCTTGTCATTTTTCGGGTTTCAGGGATACCGAATCGCTAGAGCAGACTCCAGTCAGGCGAAGAACGTCATGTTCTCTTCGATCTAGAGGGTTTCTGAATACCGCTAACGTCACGAGTTGTCAACCCCCATTCCTGAACCAAAACCCTTCTGTGTCAACGCCATTCTCTCTAACGGGAGTTAAGCTCACGCAGTGTGCAACGATCCAACGCTAAATCTGAAATCATAGGTTGCAGTGGTAGTCTCCTACTCGCCTATTGATCGCCAGTCAGAGCATGGCGGCTTCCAGCATATCAATCAGCTCAGCGTCTATAGCAGAATTTAAATCACCAGCCTTTTTGTGCCTAAACGGGGCACTCAGTCAAACCACAGTCAAACCAGCCCCCCTCAGGCAATTAGGGGTCACCAACCTTTAGCACCGACAAGGAAAGTTTTGTATTTCACTTCATTCACCTTGAAGAATATCTACATGTAAAACACTTTTCTGGAGCTAGCACCTTTAGTCCCATAAAAGCAGACAGGCTGTCGCTCAGTTTGTTTATTTGGTCAGCAGGAGATAGACAGAGTTCCAGTCCCTCTCGCGCAATTAGAGGTCACCAATGTTTAGCGCCTACATTGAATTTACAGGTTAATTCCATCACCCATGGAGTATTTATTTACGTAAAGGCACTTCTTGGAGCTAGAGCCTTTGGTCCCACAAAAGCGGACAGACTGACACTCAATTTATTCATTTGGTAAAAAGGAGGTAAAAAGAGTCTTCCAGTCCCCCTCGCGCAATTAGCGGTCACCAATGATAGCACCAACAAGGAAAGTTTTGTATTTCACTTCATTCACCTTGAAGGATATTTACATGTAAGACACTTTTCTGGAGCTAGCTTCTGGTCCCACGAAAGCGGACAGGCTGTTGCTCAGTTTGTTTATTTGGTCAGCAGGAGATAGACAGTCTTGCAGCCCCCCTTGCGCAATTAGAGGTCACCAATGATAGCACATACAAGGAAAGTTTTGTATTTCACTTCATTCCCCTTGAAGGATATCTACATGTAAGACACTTTTCTGGAGCTAGCTTTTGGTCCCACAAAAGCGGATGGGCTGACACTCAGTTTATTTCATTTCTCTGTGTTCTACAGGTTTTATGATTGGTGGTGTGTGTGTTCGTTGGTGTATTTTGCATATTATGATTATTGATGAATTTTATGTTGTTTGTGATGAAATGCATTATTTTCATACATGCTTCTTCATTTAATAAATTTTACTCATTTATTAATGCGCTGTTCACGACCCTTCCATCCATAATTTACATTTTTCTGCTCTTTGCTATACTCTCTATGTATTATCCAGAGAAAGAGGAAGAGCAGAAGGTGCTTAGACTATAAAAGTGAGTTGAGGCTTGGAGAGAGAGATAAATTTAATAAATCTTTTTTCCAGGTTGTCTCAAGTCCATCTCCTATTTACACCTTATCTACGTGTAATCTATAACTCTGTCAGTCCACTATCCCTTGTCGATTTCACTACTATTGTCCAACTCGACAAATACTCTACACTCTAACTCAACCACGACAGTAAATAAGAAAGTTCTTCAGTGTTACAGAGTGCTAATCCTGACATATGGAAGTGAGTTATGGGCAATAAGTAGATACACACGAAAAACCCTGGAAACCAGAGACATGATCTTACAGAAAAGAGATAAAAATTCCATCATTATCATAATTTAACTTTCCGCCACTTATGAAGTATGCAGCCAGCACTGCATCTCATTGTTGTGCAGAAGTCTTGCATTAAGACCTTCATTTGGTCAATCTTTGCTATTTGCCGGGTTAGGTGCCTAGAGAACCCTGTGAATATGAAAATCCGCAAATACAGAACCATTGATCCTATCGCGGGGGTTGTTAGGTTCCTGCGTTACCCTGTTCACTATAAACTTTTGCTACCTACCACCACAAACTCATCATTTCGTGTACCTGATGGCATATCCTGGCAGCAATGTGGACAAAGTTGGAGGGATAGACAGTGATAGCAGAGTGAGAATACATAATGAAAAAGGAGCTTTCATTGTGATGAAAGGTGTGTGGAGATAGGGAGAGGTCTGGTCGAGCACGAAGATTGGAGTCTTCGGCTCTGGTGTCAGGTGTTGTGTGGCTCTGAAACATGGAGAACAACAAAAACAACAACCAAAAAGCCACTGACCTTCATAAATGTGAGCTTGCATAGAATAGAAAGATTGAAATGGTATGACAAAGTCACACATTTTGAACTGAGGACAAGAACAAGACAATTGGCTGTGGAACAAAAGTTGAGAAGAAGATGATGGCGATGGATAGGACACAGACTGAGGAAACCTATTGATAGCATTACAAGGCAGTCCTTGTTCTGGAACCCCCAGGGCAAGAGAGGCAGAGGTAAACTACGAAGCACACAGAGAAGAGAGCTGGAAACAGAGGTGGAAATGATGAGAAGAACGTGGAAAGTACTTGAGATGACATAACAGCAGTACTTGGCATGTGTTGAAGGCCAATGCTCCTTGGGGAGTGAAGTGTTATGAATGATCCGGTTTTACATTTTTTCCCAGAATGCCTTTCAATAGCTCACAGAACACTAATGCTCAATGGAAAACAGTTTGAGACATGCCATGCTATGGACTCCAGATAGAAAGTGAAAGCAAGGGTGACCAAAGGCCCACCTGACCCACTAGGGCACCACAATAAGGATGGCTGATGGAGGCTCCTAAGCATGAACCAGGGCTAGGGCACCACATGAAGGATGGCTGTTGAAAGAGCAAAGTAGAGACTGTTTGTTGCTGCCCTACAAGACACCACCAAGCATACTGGTCACTGATTACTTTGTCAGTCAGCACTAAAGACCAAACAAGAAGACATTGAATAAATTCTGCATCACAAACATTACACCAGTAAGGTTACTCTCCCTGTTACACTATGTTTGTTGTTGTAGGTTATCTTTCTCTTACTTACTTAGTTGTTCCCCTTCTACCGTGAGGTGTAGAGGTTTGGAAGAGAGAGCGCCAGACTATCATATCAGCTGTCTTCCTCCTGGCCTGATTCCATTCTAGTCCTTGGTCCTTCAAAGAGTGTCTAATGTTGTCCTCCCAGTGGACTCTGGGTCATCCTGGGGGTCTGGATCCCTGGCTCTTTGTTTCCCATAATTGTCATGGTAGCCGATCTTCTCCCATTCTGCAGACATGGCCAAACCATCTTAGTTGGCATTGTTCTACTTGGGTCTCCAGGGGGTGGGATTTTAGGCCTTGATGTATCGTCTGGTTGCAGACCATATCTCATTTCTGAGGTTTGGATCTGGCTTCTGTGGATTGTAGTCATTACCCATGACTCGCATCCCTATGTCAAGACTGGGACATAGGTGGAGTGGTGTACAACCATCTTCGTTTTCCTAATAACCTCTCTCTTACTGAGGAATCCTAGATTTATGGCCTGAAAAAGTCTCCCAGCTGCTGCTTTTTGAGGGCCAACTTTTCTTTGATGCCTCCCTTTTGGTCTATAACAGCTCCGAGATATTTAAAGTGGTCTACCTGCTCCAGGACCTGTTCTCCCAGCTTAATCTGATGTCTTCTTTCTTCTCGTGATATCACCATGGTTTTTGTTTTAGAGCTGCTTATGACCATCCCTCTCTTCTCCAGCTCTTCCTTCCAGACTTGCAGGTTGGATTGGAGTTGTGCCTCTGATTTAGCAATCAGGGCAACATCATCAGCAAATGCCAGCTCTGAAATACAGACCTGTCTCATCTTCCAGTACCGCACTGAATACTTTCTTGTTATCTCGTTACATGCCTTAATGACATCGTCCATGAGGAGTATGAAGAGGTAAGGTGATAGGATATCACCTTGTCTTACACCAGTGGTGGTCCTGAACTCTTCGACTTATGGTTTGCTGTCCTCACATAATTTCTGCAAGACTTGTAGAAGCTCTGTATAGCATGAATCAGAGGTGCTGGAATGTTCTTTGCCAAACAGTCCTAAAGTTTGCTCCAAATGCCTTTTCCAGATCTATGAAACAAAGATAGATCTCACTCTTATACTCAAGGGCCTTTTCACTCAGCTGAGTGCGAAGATTAGGTCTTGAGTACTTTGGTTTGCTAGGAATTCACACTGGACATCATCCAATTGTGGCTCAGCTAGTGTTCGAGTCTCCGCTCTAGGATTCTAGAGTAGATTTTACCAGGGACACTGAGAAGGGATATGCCTCTATGGTTTCCACATTGTCGATTGGCACCTTTTTTGAAAATTGGTGTTATGATGGCAATCTCCCAATCCTTTGGTATGGTCTTGTTGAACTACGCTGCCTGTAGGACCGTTAAGTGTAATAGGTTGCCCGATGCTCCCATGTACTTAACCATTTCTGGTGTTATACTATCATGCTCTGCTGCTTTGCCCATTTTGATTTCTCCAGTGCTGCCTTCAGTTCTTCTAGCTTTGTGTTTCATCTTCACCATCATTGGTTTTTCTCTTCTGTGCTAGTGGTTATCATTTCTGATGCTCCACCATGCTCACTGTGGCGTTCTCCAACCTGCCGCTTAGGTTTAATGATTTAATTCATGGAAGAGTAAACATATTAGCAGTAGCCAAGTGGTCATACGAGAGTCCTTAAACTTGCAAAAACATCAACAGCCACACAAGAGTTGAAGAAACGTCCAGCTTAATTACATCACAAACATTTTTTATTATGAAATAAAACGTATGCTCCAATGTAGTATTAACTTGTAAGAACCTCCTTCACTACACTCTCTAACTCCCATGGCAAAGGGTAAATGCATATAACTGGCATACCAACAGTTTTTTCTATCGTAATGTTGAAATAGTGTCCTGTAAAATCATCTTGTATATATGAACAATATAAAAGAACCAGGACCTCGCCAAGTCCTCCAGTCGGCCAAAAAGTCACTTTTATTATTTCCTAATGCCAATCATCTACCAAACCTGTCAAATGAATCATGCACTCATGTTATAGCCAGAGAGACCCGGTATAGAGCAGGTCCGAAAACCTCAGTAAAAAACACCAATCATCTGACAAATCATAGGGAGCAAATACACCCACAAGCCACCTCCTCATTCTGACCACAAGCACGGACCTCCGCGAAATACCGGGCCCTCAACCCATGGCAAAGGGGGCCTCATGCGCCGATCGCGCGGTTAGTGCGGCCGATGCGGGGAGCGGCTTGGTGTAGGGCAGCCGAGGCTCGGTGAGGCGTGTGGGCGCGGGCGGGGTGAATATGGTTCATCTGGGGGTCTGGGCACAGTTGCTTACAGTCGGGACTCTGAGAGTTGGGGTATCGTGTGTAGGAGGTCTTTTAAACATAGTAGTATGTAATTAAACATTGCAAAATATTATCAAGAGATCGCACGAGAGAATTCTTAGACTATTCAAAATAGAAATAAATATTAAACTAGTGGCCATCTGAAGAGGTATAACTAGTAGAAACAAAGTTCGGGTAGCGAAAAGACTTAAGATCGTCTTTCAGGTTTGGACCCGGCACGCTTGATGCCTGGAGGAGTTCAGTAAGATACATAATCACAAAAATCATTAGAATTCAACTATCTAATATGCATCACAGTTATAATCAAAGAAATTCTCCCGGTCACTACTCAGGGCCTCCAGGAGTTCTGAGAAAGAATTATTATTCCCATACTTTGCCTGCATTACTGCATCCTATTGCATGGACCAGTATACTCTAGATTTGACCTTAGAGGCTTGATCGTACCTGTTTATATAATTCCTGTCGACAGTTCTTCATATGGACATCATTATCAGACTTACACATTCCTCATGTTTTCGTTCGGATCTAAAAAAGACATTTTCTGGTTTTCTCCACGGCATCTTTTTCTAGCTATAATACTTACTTCTTCCCAGGACTTCTGTTTTGCTGCTAGCACTTTGTTCTTTGCTTCTGTTATGAGTGTCACATATTCTCTATATTGCTCTAATTTGTCCTGCTGAGTTTTTAGACTTCTAAGTAATGTTTCGCGAGAGCGCGGCATGGTTCATCTCTGCTTAATTTCTCTTTTGACTTCCTCTGTATCATAAAGGAGTCCTCGATTACCTTGTTCCCAGTCAAACAACCCCACATGCTTCTGCCAGCACAGCAGCTGTCTTTAAATGATGTCCTAGAATTTGAGCCAGTGGGATCCCAAGTCATCAGGTTTGTTCTTCTATGATTTTTCACCCACTGCAGACAATTAAGACCCTGATATCTGGTCTTAATTTTTGGCTCTATCAGCTTGTAGGTTCCTAATGCTCATTTCTCCCGCTCATTTTACTTGGTTTCTTGCATGATGTTGGGCTGTTCTTAGGTTGAGCAAACCTTGTTCCAGTTTGTTCTTTTGATTGTAAGGCAGGGTTGTGTATCACAACTTCAATTCTCTGGCTCCTCTCACATGACTCTAGCAATCCACGGACATACGTTTGAATGAGCTCCTCCTAACTTAGTTGGATATCAGTCGATCACTGATCTCATTCTTTGTTGGTTTGCATCTAGTGAATGCTTGTATGCGCTCTATGGGGGGAACTTTGTGTATTGTAATGATCTGCACACTACAGAAACCAAAGGAGATTGACTATCGCATTGTCATTGTAGAGTATCTTCCACCCATATCTTCAGATAAATAACTGCACCCTCACTAGTCCGAGCGCGTTAATCTCCGAACTCTGGCATTGAAATCTCCATGCATGTATAATTATAATCTAGGCAGGACATTACACTGTTTTTTTGAACAGCAGTATCGAAGAGTTATTCATCCTTGACCTGCTGCTCCTCTCATTCCGCTTTTGGCCCATACACTATGACCAGGTTGCGACGTACATGGTTTCTCCTTCTCTTAGTTATTTTACAACATATTGCAAATATGAAACAAAGTTAGCCGCATCCATTGATAACTATCTTATTGGTTTTTGGCCACAGATTCAAACCTCTGCTCACACGTATAGCTCTTTCAGATGTGGTGTGAGCGCGCGACCCTGAGAATAGCAGCTTTTTGGCCCTTTATTTCGAGGATCCAGATCTCTCTTGTCCTTTTTTATTTGTTTACCATGTTATAGCTAGGATCTTCTAGTTTTGATTTTCCAAAATCTTTCCACCAGCTCCTTCTACTTTCCCATTTTATACTTCATTGTATTTTTTAAAGCATATAGGTGATTGGACCTGTTGTGCCTTGTTTGCAATGGTGGGAGGGAACTGCATCCTTAAGACACTAAGGAAGGGGAATTCACGAGGCCTGTAAACAGTTAAATTAATATGAAACAAATATAAAGGTGGATGTTATAAGGCACTCATAGGGAAATAAAGAAGTAGAACACTAGACAACAGAAAAACAACAGACATGAGTTGGGCTTACCCAGGAATTTGAACCCTGGGACCTTCCGTGCGACAAACACCGTCTAGCTAAGGCAAGAAGGAATCACACTGTTCCTCCCAGCCATCTACACATCCCAAAAAAAGGATTGTTTCCAATGACAAGTCATTTAGGTGCGAAACCTCTATACATAACACCGAAAGTTTACCAAGGGCAGTTCAGCCTATTAAATGACAGCAAATCACCCTATGTTGTTCCTCTATATGATCATGTATTGGGTCAGTCCAACAAGGGGACAAAGACCTTAATACTGTGACCAGTTATGGATAGTAGAATCTTAGCGAACGCGTAGAAGAACAAGACAAGAGGAGCGAGGTTTTGAAGAGATTGTATAAAAACAATTTATATACACATAAGGAAGGGAAAACACGAGGCCTGTAAAACAGGTAAATTAAATAATGAAACAAATAATAAAGGTATGTTTATTAAGGCCACTCGTAGTAAATAAAGAAGTAGAAACACTAGCGCAACAGAAAAACAATCAGAACATGAGTGGGCTTACCCAAGGATTTTAGAAACCCTGGACCTTCCTGATGCGACAACACCGCCTAGCTATGCAGAGAGGAATCCATCTTGGATGCTTATTCTAGTCCTCCCTGCCATACTACGCATCCCCAAAAAAAGGATGTTTCAATGACGAGCGCTGTGAGCATTAGTGCAAACCCTCTATACATAACTACCGGAAGTTTTACCATGGGCAGTTCAGCTCTTTTTTAATAAAATTTGGGGGACTGGGCAATCACCTCTGTTGTTCCACTATATATCGAGTATTTGGTTTTTTCTGTAGTCTAGTGTTCTACTTCTTTATTTCCCTACGAGGTGGCCTTATTAACATTCATTTATATTTTGTTTTCATATTAATTTTCTTCATAAGGCCTCCATGTTGATGAGGCCGCCCTTTTCAGCTGGACTTGGGACCCGCCTAGGCGGAGTTGGTTATCTCTCTCAATAAAATGATACACCAGTAAATATCAATACTTGTTGGATTTGTCCTCCATCTATTATCTATGTGTGACTGAAATTGATAAAATCACTGCAAGCGGCAGCAGGACTATCACTCTCACTAAGCTATGTATACTTTTGATTGTCTTTGTAGAACTACCACTATCAGTTAATTGACAGCATTACTAAACATCACACTTGTATGGCTTAATTTTCTGTATGTATACTTTATGTCATTATCACTCTC
>JAMPIV010004623.1:0-104945 GCA_024509875.1 Oreohelix idahoensis
CTTATGTTTAATGCCAAATTTCAACAGTCTTAACCTTGATGATTCATCTATTGCAGTGCCATTTTCTAACAGGCGATCATTAATTGTTCTCAGTATCTTTCCCTTATCCATATCCAGTGTTCCCACTATGGGTGCTCTTGATGCTAGTCTGTCAGCTCTCTCATTACCGTGTACCCTTGCATGAACATGAGAGTAGATCCACACCAGCTCCTGCAGATTCGAAACTTCTATGAATGTTTTCCATTCTTGCCTTAGCCAACCATTTTGAACCTTTCGAAGCATGGACTGAGAATCTGACACAATGAATGCCTTTGTTACTGAAGTTTCAGTTATCCACCTTATGGCTGCAGTAGCCGCCTCTACCTCCATTCGCATGCTGGAAGTTATTATCTTGTAAGTCCCCTTATGTTCAGAGACTATTCTGCCCTTTGCTCTAGCAGAGAAGCCCCAACCTGATTTCTCACGACGGATCACAGACCCATCTGTATACGCAATGGTATCATTATCCCCAGCATGATCATGTATACGTTGATTAATTTCCAGTTCTGCTTTCCCATTCCCCCAAGTTCTACACTTTCTGCCAAGGCTGATGATGACCTGCTGGTAGTTAATCAAGCTCTCATCTGACTTACTCCACTCTTCCCTTTTGAATATATTTTCAACTGTGGTCACCTGCTTGATCGTTGTCTCTGCCTGTGCCTTCCATGACATCCCCCTCTTTATTATTGCTCTTTTATTGTCAGCTATGTTTCCAAGCAGGGGGGGGGGGGGCACCGTTTGTCTGTGGTTACTCGCATATAGGCTTTTTGCCTGGGCCATCGCATATTTTGATGTAATCGACAGCACTCCAAGCATGTACCTCTGTGACAGGCCGCGCCTGCTATGGCTAGAACAAGGAATTTTAGAAGTTGACTCAGGTCAGAAGAATGTCACACAAGCAAAAACAAGTAATTCTATTAAACTGAACAAAGAGACATGTAGCGATTTTTTTATTATTTGAACTTTGCTTTTGCTTTAACCCAGGTTAGCAACTTCATGAGAACAGCGTAGGTCATTTAACGGTTACAAGAGTGGTTAACTTTCCAAGGTAGTATTTGGAGAAAGATGACCTTAAAGGTTAGAAGCTGATATATTTATGGGCATGAAACGACGTTTGGTTTCGGGTAGACAATGGCGTTGGTACTGGAAAGAAAATTAAACAAGTTCTCAATTTTCTGAAACGGTTGGAAACGAAATAACGACCTTTAGGTAGGACAGTGCAAAATAACAAGAATGAAAATAAAGACAGTTAACTCTGAGTCAGCTGTACTGGGGAACACTGACCGAAGGTTGCTCCCAGAAATGTAGATTTTTGTGAGAAGAAGAGAATCATATTAGTAGAAGTTAGGATTGTTTCAGAGAGTCTGAGCCAAGAAGCCGAAGTTAAAACATCGCGGGAAGTTCATCTGCGGTTTTGCAGATACACGATGTATTAAGATATGTGTAGCAAAGTTAGATTTGCTGGGGAGGTTATGATGGTATCCTAAAAGAATGAAATCCGTGTATGTATTAACCGTGTGAGGTCAAGAACATGTAGGCCCCTGACTCTATAAATGATGATGATGAATGAAATCCGTGTATGTCTAGGGGAGAAATGAAATGATGGTACACAACACGAAAACACTTTAAGTTTCTATGAGGAAGTGAATAAAACCTGTGGTTAAGTTTTTCTTTAAATTTGATAATTTATTTTACAATTTATTTTGCCTGTCCAGTCATATCGTTTCGACAGGTCTTTGAAAATGAGGACAAGATAGTTTACATAAAAGATTAACTAAAATTGTGTGGACAATCTGCCCAAATAACTACAAAGTTAATATATGTCTTTCCTGTTGGAATGTTCACAGCTTACACTTTATTCTTCTAAGACGGAGAGTCACTGTGTATGAGGGGCTGTATTATCATCATACCCCATCAACTTCCTGAGTAGGATTTGAAATACCAGTGTTTATTTAAAACGAAACTGTCAGATATACCCAGGTCCTTAACATATCACCTGGGGTTTCTTGTTGAAAGATAAGGTATTGTGTAGTTGCAGAAATATCGATATCACATCACACGCCCAAGCTCCTGATGTTATCTCTTGACAGCATACATGAATTTTCGGAGACTTCTTGGCGTTATCGTCACTCCTCAGGTTTCCTGTTACCAGCTGGCAACAGGAAACAAAACCTCACAAATCAAGAAATATAAACAAATGACACTGACTTTGCAAAGAAATGGCCTCAGTTTCTTCTGCTCCGTCCAGACTGTGAAATACTTATTTAGTTATTTAATTTACTTTTAAATTTATCACAGCTGTTCTCAGCGTATCTGAATAAAATTTACTGTTCAACTGGCACTGAGCAGCGAAAGCTTTTTGCTAATATTTAGTAGCACTGGCCAATCGAAAGCTTGCGACTACCATAATTCAAATGCAGTTTTTGAAAAACAAAATTAATTCCAAACATACTCTGCGTCTGGTAGTCGATTGACCAGTCTGCTTTAGTTATGCCAATACAAAACGATGTTAGTTTTTGGTAACAATTTTCCTACCGCTCCCCTCTCCTCCTATACTCTTGTTACCCAAGCGAATTTGAATTTCCTCAATGCCTCTTTTCTAAGCTCGCGTCCCCACTAACGTTATAAAAAAAAAAAAAACAAGCAGGAACGACAGTCTGTCTGGTCGAGCGTCCGTAGACATTTTCTCAATAACTCAACTAATACTGGGACTACCATATTATTTAAAACATATTCTTGCTCAGTGAACACCAAGCTATACTACCATATGACTTTTATGGTCAGATTCATATTGGTTCTAGATTTTCAATTTTGTCACGGTCATCGTCAAATGAAAAATTTTACACAAGACGGCCATCTTTCCCTCTCTTTCACCTCGCCAGAATGTATTTTCAAATAACTAACTTGTTTTTGTGACGTCAGAAACATTACCGCGAGGAGGCAATAAAATTGTCTGCGTGTTTGCTTCTGTTGGCTTTGTCGCCGCGTGTATATATGCATGGCAGAATGTGTCAAGCGAAGCGGGGTGTTGACGTGGCGGGTTAAGAATTAGCGTTAATTATTTGTATTGTATCGTGTAATACTACCAAAAAATGTAAGGATTGCTACTAAATGTTGCGTTAAAGTTGACAGAATACGTTAATTCAGATAGTTATTTTGCGGCACATTTCCGCAAAATCGTTAATTATAAGTCTAGGCTGCAAAATGTATGCAGCAGATCTGGCAAATGTTAAATGTTGGTAGTACGTTTTCGAAACCGAAACTAAAACGCGTGTTAGATTTTTACCGTGGGATCGTTCTATAGGCTTTAGCACTGCACAAATTTCAGCGCTATGCTGGCGTGTGAGAGGATCACCGTCAGACACAATAGGGCGGGTTTATTTATTATCATTTTATGACTAAACTCTTACTGAAATGAGCGATTATTCTCACAGATTTTACTACACACCTCCTATCCTAAAAACATACATTCATTAGCAGGTTATAATCTGCGAGATAACTTAGCTCAATGAAGTCTTACGCGTTTTTCTGATCTTCATCATAAGGATGTCTGCTCAAAAAGTCTGCACCTACAGTCCGAGGGCCGTGAATATATTCAATCAGAAATGAGTATGGCTGCAGTAATAAAGACCATCTCAATAATCTGGAGTTTTCATGCTTGGCCTGTGACAGGAATACGAGAGGTGAATGATCCGTTTGGACCACAAATGTCCTGCCATATAAATAAATTTGGAATTTCTTTATAGCCCATATCAAAGCTAGACATTCCTTTTCACTTGTTGAATAATTTTTTTCCGCCTTGTTCAACTTGCGGCTTGCATAAGTGACTGGGTTCAATTCCCCATCTTGTGAGGAGGACCTTTGCAACAATGTAGCGCCCAGGCCCACATTGCTTGCGTCACTTCTCACAATCAATTCTTGATTCAAGTCAGGCAATTGCAATACTGACCTGCTTGTAAGTTTTTCTTTTAACTCCTGGTAAGCCAATTCACACTGTGCGGACCAATTTATTGTATCAGGTTGACCTTTGCGAGTTAAATCCGTCAGAGGAGCACATACAGATTACAAATTTTTGATGTACTTTTGGTAGAAACCACACAAAGACACGAAAGATCGCAAATCTTTCTTTGTTTGTGGTCTAGGTGCTCTTTTCAATTTTTCCAGATTCTTGGGATCAGGTGTCATGCTACCCTGATGTACAGTATGTCCCAAGAATTCCAACTCTTTACAACCAATACAACATTTTGTTGGCCTAGCGGTTAAGTTAGCCTCTCTGAGTCTATCAAACAGCATATTAAAAGAGGTAGTGTGTTCCCCAAATGTTTCTGTAGCAATGAAGATATCGTCCATAAAATTCGAAATACATGGATTTTTCAGGGGATCCAATAATTTTCGCATCATCCTTGAAAACACACTCGGGGCATTTTTCAACCCAAACGGTAACATGTTGAACTCATAATGACCTTCCGAGGTGCTAAAGGCTAAATAAGGTCGAACCTCAGGCTTTACTGGAATTTGGTAATAGCCTTTGCTAAGATCCACCTTAGAAAAATATTTTGCCTTGTTCAGCCTGGCAAAAAGTTGAGTAGTATCAGGTAATGGATCCACCTGACCTTCTGTGACAGCATTCAGTTTCCTGTAATCTATGCACAGTCTATGTTCTCCCGATGGTTTCCGCAACAAAACCACACAGGAGACTCACTGTGAGAAATAATCCCTTCTTGTAACAAATAATCAATCTCCTCTTTCAAAGCTTTTTCCTTAGCGAAAGGAATAGAATAGGGCCTCATACAGATAGGTGTTGGGTCTAGTAGTTTCATATCATATTCCAACAAATTTGTGTGCCCCGGTTTATCCGTTAACACATCTGTATGTTTCTCAAGGACCTGTTGAACCTTCTCCTTCTGTCCTTTTGTCAGGTGATTACTGATCTTCACCTGTGCAAACGTTTCACTGGGTTTCAGTGGATATTCAAATGATGGGAGAGGGTCATTTTTCATTTCGGTGGCAATAGACAAGGCCAATAAGTGTGTTCCTTCCTGGATTTGTCTGTCCAGATATTTCTTCAAAAGGTTCACATGATAGACTTTTTCCTTTCCCTTTTTGTCTATCTTATAATTTGTTCTGGATACCTTTTTCAAAACTGTATATGGCCCTTGCCATCCGATCTGAAGTTTATTGTTGCTGCCTGGCAATAGAAGAAGCACCTTCTCCCCTACAGCAAGTTCCCTATCCTTAGCTTTCTTATTATAATAAGCAGCATGCTTTTTTCTGGCTTGTCTCAAATTATCATTTGCCAGTTTCCAACTAGTTTTTAAACGAGTGGTCAGTTCGTTCACATATTGATATGATGAGGTAACAGTCTCCTCTGCCTTCTCATCTGTCCAGGTCGTTAACAAATTACATATGGACTTTTAATGTTTCATACTTATTTTTCCTGGCACCTGTCAGGTCCTTTACTCTAGAAGCTTTGTAGTGAGGACTTTTCTTCCTAGAATCATCACTCACAAATCGTCCACTACCAATTCTTTTCTTGGGGTTTTCTCCCCACTTTAAGTTCATTGTGAGAGATCTTCGCTCTCTTTTCGTTTCCTCCAGTTTATATAATTCTGACCGAGGGATTGTCAGTTTAGTCTGGGGTAAAACTAGTCGCATAGTGGCCATTCTAATACCTTCGAGTGAAGACTGTATATGAAAAGGGGGCTCCCATTCCACGTTGTCTACTTTATTACAATTATTTTTATTTCCAGGCCTAAGTTTGCCCCGTGGCATGTCTAGGTTCTGATCAATTTTCCCACTTGTGGGTGTTCCCTCATGAAATACGCCACATGCTTCTACAAAATTATCAACGATGACCATCATATCTGGCCAATAATATTTTTGAGCTACTTTTTGGCAGATGGTACCTACTTTCTCGTGGTCCCCATCTTTTCCAACATGTAAACTCCGTATTACGTCTGCCCTATACATTTTAGGAAGAACCAGCTGTCCATGACCAGCTGAACCAGTTCCGGCCTTCCTATATAACAATTTATTCTTTATATAAAATTCTCCTTTTCTGGGAGGTGTATGGCAGGTACGCAATTTTTGAAAGCACTGCTTCATTGACCTATATTGAGCCTGTGCCTTCCTCGTCTCCTCTGGATGAGTATTTATAGGTTCCTCTTCTTCCTTTCTGGATTGTGATCGGGTCTGGACTGCTGCCAAGACCACAGGTCTCTTGGGATCCCCCAAGTAGACATAACGACACCCCAATATCAAAGGGTAGATGGGTGCGTCTATCACTGCTGCTCTGATTATCCCTTCCACATAGCGAGTTTTCACTGTTATCCTTGCAATGGGAAGTTTCATGAGTGGTAGGTCCTTGGTCGCCCCTTGTATCTCCACTGTTTCTGTGGTATACTGATCTGGGTTCACCAAGTGCGCGCTCACGACAGCATCAAAATCTAGACCTGTATCATAGAGACACCTTATGGTGACATCATTGCATACAACATCCTCACAAACTGGGGGGTGATAAGATTCCTGCTGTCCAGCAGGTTTGTCCTTTACTTCCTGGTTCCCCCTTCTCATAGCAGCACATCCAGAAGGTTTACTTTTACAGAATTCGGTGTTATGGTTGTCCTTCCTACAATGTTTACACCACCTCTTTCCTTGGTTAAAAGGTTTTCTTTCATCATTCTTTCTGTCATTGAAATGTGAGGTTTTAATTTTAAAATCATTTCGAGGCCTATCAAAGTTCTGCTTACTTCTGTTGCCATATTTATTATGGTTTTGAGGAGCCTTATACTGATCTACTGGTTTTTTCTTAATGCCAGCTACCTCTGCCTGGGCTGCCTGATACATCTCAGCGACATTTATGATCTCACCCAGTCTCTCCGCGCCCTGTTCCATGAGAAATTTTTTCATGTCTGGAGCCATGGACTCTCTCATCTGTTCAATGAGTATCATCTCTTTGAGATCTTGGGCTTTCCCCAAAGAAGCCCATTTCTCCATATACGTCTCCAACCGGGCGGAGAACTGGTGATAAGTCTCACCCGACAGTAGCCTGGCATTCCTAAATTTCTTTCTATAAAACTCTCCGTTCTTTTCGTATCTTAACAGAAGAGCCTGCTTCAACATGTCATAGTTGTCTTGGTCATCCCTGCTCATTTTGGAAAACACTTCATAAGCTGTTCCCAGAAGACCCTGAGACAACTTTACACCCCATTTTTCTCTTTCTAACCCATAAGTAGTGGCTAATATTTCGTATCTGCTTAAATACGACTCAATGTCATCATCCTTTTCTACAAAGTAATCTAAATGGAACCCCATGGCTGATGAGGAGGCCCCCTGGCTGGCAGCTGAGTCGGAAGTGGATGGGCTAGTTCCATTTTCAGGAGCATGGCCTTGCAGCTCTAATTCCCGTAGTCGTATCTCATGTTCTCTTTGTAATCTTTTATCTTCCCTTTCCGCCTTCAATCTCCTTTCTTCTTTCTCTCGTTCCGTCTCCAATCTCCTTTCTTCTTTCTTTGCCTCAGCCTCAAGTTTCTTTTCCTCCAACTGCAGCCTCTTAATCTCAGTCTCCCTATCAGCCTCTAATTTCGTAGTCTCCCTAGCATCTTCTAATTGCATTTTCCTTTCCTCAGCTAACCTATGTTCTTCCCTAGTAATAAATTTATCACATTCTGAGGTGACATAGTCAATTAAGATTTGACCCTCCATATTCATTTCTTTTGCAGTCTGAACAGCCGCAGATCGAAACTTGGCCAGATCTGCCATTCTGATGAATACAAAATGTTCTAACAAAGTTTCTAAATAAGTATAAATTTATCTAATTAAATCTGGGTTCTGACAGTTTCTTGACTTCCCAAATCTTGGGCAATAATGATTATGGGGATTCCCTGGGACAATAGAATGTTGTTTATGCTAAGACCCAGACCCCAATGTATGTAGTACTAAGAAAAATTCAAATCCCGGACGAGCCCCCAATTTATGTAGCAAAGTTAGATTTGCTGGGGAGGTTATGATGGTATCCTAAAAGAATGAAATCCGTGTATGTATTAACCGTGTGAGGTCAAGAACATGTAGGCCCCTGACTCTATAAATGATGATGATGAATTATGTGCAGGGAACCTAACGCTACCTCCCTAGATCTCACACGGTCACTATTTTGGCTCTAGTGTCTGGTGTATGATGTACCTAGTGTCTAGGGGAGAAATGAAATGAGGGTACACAACACGAGAACACTTTAAGTTTCTATGAGGAAGTGAATAAAACCAGTGATTAAGTTTTTCTTTAAATAAATTTGATAATTTTTTGTACAATTTATTTTGCCTGTCCAGTCATATCTTTTGGACAGGTCTTTGAAAATGAGGACAAGATAGTTTACAGAAAAGATCAACTAAAATGGTGTGGACAATCTGCCCAAATAACTACAAAGTTAATATATGTCTTTCCTGTTGGAATGTTCACAGCTTACACTTTATTCTTCTAAGACGGAGAGTCACTGTGTATGAGGGGCTGTATTATCATCATACCCCATCAACTTCCTGAGTAGGATTTGAAATACCAGTGTTTATTTAAAACGAAACTGTCAGATATACCCAGGTCCTTAACATATCACCTGGGGTTTCTTGTTGAAAGATAAGGTATTGTGTAGTTGCAGAAATATCGATATCACATCACACGCCCAAGCTCCTGCTGTTATCTCTTGACAGCATACATGAATTTTCGGAGACTTCTTGGCGTTATCGTCACTCCTCAGGTTTCCTGTTACCAGCTGGCAACAGGAAACAAAACCTCACAAATCAAGAAATATAAACAAATGACGCTGACTTTGCAAAGAAATGGCCTCAGTTTCTTCTGCTCCGTCCAGACTGTGAAATACTTATTTAGTTATTTAATTTACTTTTAAATTTATCACAGCTGTTCTCAGCGTATCTGAATAAAATTTACTGTTCAACTGGCACTGAGCAGCGAAAGCTTTTTGCTAATACTTAGTAGCACTGGCCAATCGAAAGCTTGCGACTACCAGAATTCAAATGCAGTTTTTTGAAAAACAAAATTAATTCCAAACATACTCTGCGTCTGGTAGTCGATTGACCAGTCTGCTTTAGTTATGCCAATACAAAACGATGTTAGTTTTTGGTAACAATTTTCCTACCGCTCCCCTCTCCTCCTATACTCTTGTTACCCAAGCGAATTTGAATTTCCTCAATGCCTCTTTTCTAAGCTCGCGTCCCCACTAACGTTATAAAAAAAAACAAGCAGGAACGACAGTCTGTCTGGTCGAGCGTCCGTAGACATTTAGTATTTTCTCAATAACTCAACTAATACTGGGACTACCATATTATTTAAAACATATTCTTGCTCAGTGAACTCTAAGCTATACTACCATATGATTTTTATGGTCAGATTCATATTGGTTCTAGATTTCCAATTTTGTCACTGTCATCGTCAAATAAAAATTTTACACAAGACGGCCATCTTTCCCTCTCTTTCACCTCGCCAGAATGTATTTTCAAATAACTAACTTGTTTTTGTGACGTCAGAAACATTACCGCGAGGAGGCAATAAAATTGTCTGCGTGTTTGCTTCTGTTGGCTTTGTCGCCGCGTGTATATATGCATGGCAGAATGTGTCAAGCGAAGCGGGGTGTTGACGTGGCGGGTTAAGAATTGTCGTTAATAATTTGTATTGTATCATGTAACACTACCAAAAAATGTAAGGATTGCTACTAAATTTTGCGTTAAAGTTGACAGAATGCGTTAATTCAGATAGTTATTTTGCGGCACATTTCCGCAAAATCGTTAATTATAAGTCTAGGCTGCAAAATGTATGCAGCAGATCTGGCAAAATGTTAAATATTGGTATTACGTTTTCGAAACCGAAACTAAAACTCGTGTTAGATTTTTACCGTGGGATCGTTCTATAGGCTTTAGCACTGCACAAATTTCAGCGCTATGCTGGCGTGTGAGAGGATCACCGTCAGACACAATAGGGCGGGTTTATTTATTATCATTTTATGACTAAACTCTTACTGAAATGAGCGATTATTCTCGCAGATTTTACTACAATATGATAAAGAACATGAAATAAGGAAGTTGTTATTTGTACCATTAAGTAGCGTCGAAATAACAGTAATATCAAGTGAACACAGAGCAGTATTTGTACTAGTAAGAATATTTGTACACAAGGACATTTTTTGCAGTGATCTATCAGTTTGACCTAAGAATAAAGAACGAAATTAGTGGAGCAGGACAAGTAGATATATTCTTTCTGAGAGTGAAATTAATAACCTCCGGAGTTAGTCCGGTCTGACTTATAAGGTACCCCAGAGATCTATGTTGAAATAGAATGATTGAGAACATTGCATAGCAATTATTTTGTGCAAAAAAAATTTCTTGACAAGTCAATATATCATCAAGCAACAATATTTTGAGTGTATCAACGATTGAACTTTCTAATATCTTGGACATCTCCAATAGAGAGTTGCATTTGTTATTACTAAAAGATACATATTTGACATTTTCATTAAATTTCATCTACTTTGATTTGGTCTTCATTATTATGAGAAATTTGTGATTGAGGAAGGTTATTTACTCCTTATGAGGTTATACGACTCATCACCACTACATCGCGTGCCAAAATAACATCAAACATAAATTGCTCTCCGGTCTATGAACCTTGGGTTGAAACAGTCGTCCATCATCACAAATATAAAAACAACCCGACTGTTACACATAATTGTCACAATGTCTTGTCTCGCGTACATTTTGAATGCGTTATAGTCGTTCACATTGTGTCACTGACAACGTGAGTATTCCCAGCCCATACTCAATGGCGGATATGATTAGCTGATGAGAAAGAAGAAATCGTAATCTCTGCTCCGGATGCGCTGCGGCCATTATTTTCAGGACTACCAGATCTCTCCTGCATATCAATATGATGTGATCAACATGGTACTTATACGATAGCCCGCGATCGAATGTAACTCCAAGGTATTTCAGCTTTTCTTGCCTTTCAGTTTTCTGTCCATTGAGTGTAATGTCTGGAAGATCTGTTTTCACTATGCCGAGTTGTTTAAGGAGCACCACGTCACGCAGGTCTTGTTGAGATTTACTTTGGAGCCAGTTTCCTCGCACCAGTTAAACACCTCCTGTAGTGTCCCATGTATGCTATTAACCATTTCATGTCGGTCAGAGCCAGTTCTATAAATGAGTATGTCATCAGCAAAAGTCAGTGTTCGTTGCCTCTTGCCCATTAAATGTTTTTATGCGGCCACCTATTTGTCCGCACTACTGTTGCCGCAAAAGATTTTCAGGGAAAAAATAGAACGCACTTTCTTCTCTCTCTCTCTCTCTCTCTCTCTCTCTCTCTCTCTCTCTCTCTCTCTCTCTCTCTCTCTCTCTCTCTCTCTCTCTCTCTCCCTCTCTCTCTCTCTCTCTCTCTCTCTCTCTCTCCCCCCCCCCCCCCCCTTTAAAAAAAAAAACTTTAAATGTTAAAAATGAGAAAATATATGTGAACTTCTAAGAATAATATTATATGGCTTGTAACTACATAGTAAGTTTACAGGAATATATTTCGTATTAAAAGAAAATATTTATTTTACAAACGCGGCTTTAAAAAAGAAAGCTAGCATAATATGTTAGTTCAATTAAAGTACACTGTTTAGGACAGGGTAAATTATACATAGTGCAAGAAATATCAAAACTAAGTTTCACGAGCATAATATAAGTCCAAAATATCATACCAAAAAAAAAAAATAACTTTTAAGATGCCAATTATAAATTATTGTCAATGAGCTGTTTGCATTTAACTTTGTTCTGTTTCTTTTGTTTTTATCGAAATGTGTAGATATCTTTTATGACAACATTTTCACAACTTCTACCTGTCATTTTGGCGAATTTCACTTGTATCAGCTGATGTATCAAAATTGTGTATTTTTATCTATAAGTCCACTAAATGCTCAAGAATATGGGAGTATTAACGATGTACGCTTAAAACCTGACTGGAAATCTAATTTTATTTTTATTGTCGGTTGTTATTTTTAACTTGATCGAGCCCACTCAAATTATCTTTTGCTGTCGTCTGCGAAATCATGATTTTTACGTAGTACCGAGTAAAGTACTCTCTTTTCCTATGCCCTTTCCTAATAATCATTTATTATTATCAGCGATGATTGATAGACTAAACTTTATGACGCTGGAAATAGTGAAGCTGAAATGTTATGTTCTTATTATGTCTTTTATAAGGTTTTGTATCAACAGTGTCAGTGGTCTGGTAAATCTGAGCACGTCTGTCAGCTTTATTATAAAGTATACATACTTCTAACTGAAAATAAGCAATAAATACCACCCCTTACTCAGTTATTTTATTAACCACTCTTTTACAAGATAACCTTAGAGTTTTGCACTCCTTCACTTAAAGAAAATCAAAACTATATAAAAAGTCATAGTTTCAACAACTAAAAATTAAATAAACAAAACAAAAACAGATGGTACCAAAAACATTAACCAAATAAGAAAAACATTTGAGTGGCACCATTGGACCGCACCAATTCTGCCAAAGTATGGGTGCCAATTATTCCCACATACATGGCAATAAAACCTGTATTTTAAATTAATTGTATAGGCCTACTATAATTGAGGTAGTAATATAATTATAATTTTATATTTTTTTAAAATATGCAAATTAATAATAATAATAATTAATAACATTATCATTATTATTAATTTGCATATTTTTAAAATGTATTTACATATTTCGAGATTAGACTAAATTAGTTGCTGGTTCGTCTGTTCCCCACAGTAACAATGTTTCTATTATTATTATTAGATTATTTACAGTCATACAATTCCTCCACTGTGGAGCAAGTGTTGAGAATAGATAGACCTAGAGAATTGCACAATATAGTAAAACAGTAGGCCTATATAACAAGAACTAAAATTAATATATAAGGATCAATGATGGTGTGAGGATAAGGAGTAGTCTGATGGGGTGCTCGTGTGGATGGTGTCAGATAATTGGTGGATTTGGTGTAATCTCACACACCCCTGGGCTTTCTCACTCCTTTTCACCTTGTTAACACCAGGGCAGTTATGCGAGACTTTACTTTGTTTGTTTGTTTTTTCGTTCATTTTGTTGTTGTTGTTTTTTATTTTTATTGTTTGTTTGTTTCTTACAAAGGGTAGGTCACACACACATACACAATTTTGGTTTTGATTTACTCTATTTGGACTGAGTGAGGGGGGGATGGGGAATTTACTATATTTTCTTGAATTTATTACGCTATATATCCTAATTATGACCCATTGAAGGTTGAAAGGGTTACATTGTTTTTTTTTTTTAAATCCACAGTAACAATGACTACCTGCACGCGCAGAATACATTAGTATTAGCTTTACGGGACACGATTACAACCATTATGGCTACACTGCCTTTATCTGAGAACAATCAAAATCAGAGACTAGAAAACACTTCTGCGTTTACAGAGACAATAACTGCAAATGAATTTTTTAAACTTCAGACTCAGTAGTCTGGCATAATTTAAAAAAAAATAAAATTAATACTTAATAGTCTGCCTTTAGGGTTTAAGAACATACCTCATGATACATACAGGGTGTGTGTGACAGTAAAAAGATTAGCTGACGGATGATCGGCAAACCCCTACTAATTCTTCAAATTAAATTGAAAGTCTTCAGAGACACAACATGAAGAACAAGTTACAATCACTGCACGCGCGTAACCAAACAAATATACAGTGGTGTCTCCTATAACGCTGTGAATGTGTTCCTAAAAACCACCTCGTTGTGAAATTTCGCGCAATAGAACGAATAGGCTTATTGGCATCTTAGGGTTAGGGGCTCTCAAAGCCTGTTCAGTCTCGTAGTAGACTTACCAACATAAATAAATAAATGAAATAAAATTAATAATAATAACCAACTAATAAAAATGCGATGTTGGAAGCCACTAAATTAGCCACTGCTAGCACTAAAAGATCCCACTTCTGCAGAATTTGGAGATATTTCTTTAGGGTCATCATTTAATCATTTATTGCTAATGCTTTCTCTTTTATTCTGAGAAAGTTTGCCCTCGATCGTTTTTTATTATTTTATTGTATTCGATCATACAAATGCAACAGTCTTTCAATTTCTCCTATTTCTTTAGGCTGTATTTTAATAGACTTTGCAGCCCTCACAGTTTTTCCTGCTAACGGAGTTTCTTTTATTGTCTCTGATGGTGCGCACAGTGGATTACTTTAGACCTGTTTACGCGATATCACATGTTCTCTCGTTTCTTACAAAGCGTTTTACGTGTTCAAGTGTCTCTTCAATACTTACGACTTTCCTTTTTGGTTCACGACATGGATTCTTATAACCAGGAAGTTTACTCATATTTGGGATGCTGTATTAAATACTTTTATCAAGAAAAGTACACAAGCTCGGGAGAAAGTGCGATGCACGCTCGTAGAGCATGAGAAGTGTGTGTGTGTGTGTGTTGTGCATTCCTCCGCTGGTGACTACGTTTAGCTGGGTGACGTTTTTCGCGTTCACTTGGTGTTTCTCTGTAGCGTAGAGCATAGTCACCTCGTGGAAAATCGCGTATGAAGTACCGGGTAACACGATTCCTCATTTTAGTGATTTTATTCCCCTATTTAATGTGTATGAACAAATTAACGCAATACAAACACACGTTGTAACAGAAGAGACTGTACTAGAATATAATGTCAAACTGAATTTGAGAAACAGATTTGAGGCACTGTGGAACCTGATGAGAAAATCACCAATCACCTTTAGAGCACAGTCCATGATTAACACCAATGTTCTTGTGCATGGACCAAAAACCGAACCGAACATAAATAGTAATTACTTTCCATTTTGCACCTTGTGTAGCATGGAGCCACCACGATAGCAGCTTCCCGTGCGGGAAGATTGCACCAAAGCATTGTGCTATAGCAGCGATGGATTCTGTAGAAATTTGTTTTACAGTATGAGGTGGCCAGCTGCACGCACAACTTCTTGTTAATCGACTCTTACGGCATGCCCATGGGAGCTATAGTCCCATTCCATCTTTGTCTTCCCGGAGACTTTCGTGAACTACACAACAGATGGCATTTAACGCTTAATAGTGACAACAATGGCTTGTGTGTTGCACACAAACTTTTAAAATTCTTTGGCAGCTAAAACAAGTCGGTTCGTTGACACTTTTGTTGATAGTGTTGTAAGGATGGGTTTGGTAATCGTGCAGATTTCACAGAACACATCTCGCGGTACTTGCTGTCTTGTATATTCGTGGATTTTACTGACATTTTTCTGACATTTTTTAGTATCAGATCAATATTTCGTACATAAAAAATAAGGACATCACATGTATGAGAATGTGTTGAGAATAATACTATTGCACAATACATACTTTCTAGATTGTGTCAATGACCTGGCTTGGCTTTTCTGTTTTATAAGCGGAACCAGAGCAAGATAAAATACTTAATGAGAAGTCACAGTAACTGGGTCTAAAAATTCAATGGGCAAAGACAAAGATTTTTAGAGTAAATGCAGAAAACGGTAATAGGATTGCACTTGAAGAACCTCCCAACCCCCAAACACCCCCATCCCACACATCAATGAACATGTAGAATCATACGTATTTTTAAAAAAATCAGCATTATAGACGGTTGGCTGGACAGACCGTGATATTAAAATAAGAATACACACATAACGCACAGGCATCCTTCGTCGCAATGGGAAATACAGGGAAATCAAAAGAAACCTACTGAAAAAAAAACAAACCAAAAAACCCAGTCTTCAGCTGTCATTTGTTGATTTTGTCCCGTGTACAGGAAAACAGAGCTTCTCATATATAGAATACCCGGTTCAAGCCAATAAAGGTTTGTTTGTTTTATATAGTGTTCTTTATTTTACATGGCACAATATATTTGTTGTTTCTTGCAGGCTTCAATTTCTGTTGTGTTTTGTTATGGTGTTTCATAATGCATATAGTGCTTATGAGTGTCTCCTCTCAGTGTCTTTTACTATATCTCACTTTGCGCTGTATCTGTTGAAAAAAAGGAGGGGGGGGGGGGGGGGAAGACTTGTAGGTTTTAGTTACTTGCTTTGGTTTGTTGTACCGCCTCTTTCTTTTTCATTGAATCGAAACAGCTAAAGTCAGTCTTAAAGTCAGTCCTGTTGTATGGCTCTGACATATGGAAACCAGCAAAAACAACAAACAAGAAGTTACAGACGTGCTTGCGTAGGTTAGAAGAATTGAAATATTATGAGATCATCAGTGAGGAACTGATGACAATAACCAGACAAGTGCCAGTGGAACTGATGACAATAACCAGACAAGTGCCAGTGGAACTGATGACAATAACCAGACAAGTGCCAGTGGAACTGATGACAATAACCAGACAGGTGCCAGTGGAACTGATGACAATAACCAGACAAGTGCCAGTGGAACTGATGACAATAACCAGACAAGTGCCAGTGGAACTGATGACAATAACCAGACAAGTGCCAGTGGAACAAACAAGAAATGAGAAAAAGGCACTGGCGATGGAAAGGACATCCATTTAGGAAACCCGTTGTTGCTGTGGAAGTTGCTGTGGCCACTGCTTATATATGAAATAAGCACAAGTACAGTGGAAGCTATAGAGCAGAAGGTCAACAAGTTCATGAGAAAATGGCTAGGGGTACCACCAGGTCTGTCAGATGTAGCACTGTACTGCAAAAAGTCAAAACTTCTGCTTCCCTTCAAGTCAGTTGTTGAAGAATACAAAGTTGGAAAAGCAAGGCTTGCAATGATGCTACGCGAGTCAGCTGATGACGTGGTTAAGTCCATTCTGCCCACACTGAAAACGGGAAGGAAGTGGAGAGTGGAAGAAGCTGTTGATGCTGCTGAAGAGTCACTCAAACTGAGAGAGGTAATCGGATACACACAAACGAATAGACGGGGATTTGGGCATGGTGACATCCGCTGGTGGTCCAAGGCATCAAGCAGGGAGCGCAGAGGCATGGTAGTTCAGGAGATACGAGGAGCTGAGAATGATAAGAGGTTGCAAAAAGCAGTGCAGCAGATCCAACAAGGCCAATGGACCACATGGGAAGGAGCTCTGCAGAGGTCCTTGACATGGAATGATATATGGCATATGGCACCTCTTAGGCTCAGCTTCGTGGTTAGATCAATGTATGACCTGCTGCCGTCGGCCACCAACCTTGTGAAATGGGGAAAGTCGGATGATGAGCAGTGCCCCCTGTGCCAGGGGAGGCAGACACTTGAACACGTGCTCTCAGCGTGTAAGGTGGCATTAGGGCAAGGGCGATACACTTGGCGCCATAACAAAGTGCTAAATGAGCTTGCTGCGACAATAGATCAGGCAAGAATGAAAGCGAATAGCAAAGTCCTGCCAGACACCGCAAACACATACTTTCTGAGGGCAGGAAAGTCAGCACACCCCAAACCGAGTAAACCTGGTAGCAGTTTACCATCTCTTCTTGACTGTGCAAACGACTGGGAGATGGTGGTAGACCTACCTGGACGGGGGGCATATCCAGAGTGTATCAGAAAATCGCGGAGACGGCCGGATATAGTGCTTCATTCTGCAGCAACGCTTGAGGTCATACTGATTGAACTAACCGTGCCATTTGAATCCAGATTAGACGAGCAACATTCATTCAAAGCGGCCAAGTATAGCGATCTGGCCGCAGATCTGAGACACGATGGATTCAGTGCAAGGGTCATGGCGGTTGAAGTGGGCGCAAGAGGGCTTGTGGCTGCATCAGTGTATGATTTATTGAAACTGTTGGGGCTGAAGGGACAGTCTAGAACAAGGGCACTGAAGAGGCTTAGTGAAACTGCCGAAAAGGCATCAGGCTGGCTGTGGAACAACCGCAATGGATGATGGACATCGTAACAATAAACGCTGCGGTACAGAAAACACCAAAATTTTTCTAAGTCCACAACGCTGAGTTTTTTGGTGTACGAGTGAAAGAGATGCGACTCTGGGGCAACAGGCGATGTATACTATAGGGAGAGTGTCAGGTAAATTTCAGTGGCTTGCGGCGCGCAGCTCGTCGGCTGCGCGCTAATGTCTCAGTGTGTGTCCTTAGTTGTGAAGGGCGACGGAACGAACGGAATAATTTGTCTTCTCTTTGTTACTTTCACAATTGCCTCCGTGGCTGGCGTTGTGGATTTAAAAGTTGCTACCATAAGTGAAATGGGTTCATTTTCGATACAAGACAACAGGAAGCTGAGACGCTTGGGAGTCATGACCCAAGTGGGCCCGCCCCCCTTAGAGTGTAAAGGAGTAATCGGGCCGAAACACTTGTCGGATGGGGGGACTACTTCTGATGATCAGATTGCTTCCTGTTGTATCGCTCTGTAAAGAGTTTCCTATCATCATCATGACAGTCCTTGTTTTGGAATCCTCAGGGTAAGAGAGGCAGAGGAAGACCAAACAAAAAAAAAAAAAAACACACGGAGAATAGAACTGGACACAGGGATAAAAAAGATGATTGGTTTGTTTTGGATTTTGGACCATGCGATTGAAAATTGGTGTTTGTCGTGTACGCCGATACCCCGTTCGACCCTGTATATGTTATAAACCGTTGTAGTAAAATCTGCGAGAATAATCGCTCATTTATTAAGATTTTAGTCATAAAATGATAATAAATAAACCCGCCCTATTGTGTCTGACGGTGATACTCTCACACGCCAGCATAGCGCTGAATTTTGTGCAGTGCTAAAGCCTATAGAACGATCCCACGGTAAAAATCTAACACGCGTTTTAGTTTCGGTTTCGAAAACGTACTACTAATATTTAACATTTTGCCAGATCTGCTGCATACACAATGCAGCCTAGCCTTATAATTAACGATTTGTTAGAAATGTAACGCCAAACTGCTGTCTGTAGTAACGTAATCTGTCAACAGTAACACAAAATTTGGTAGTCTTTTGGACTTTTTCTAAGTAGAAATAACGAGACGACTGTAATACATTAACGCAAAATGCTACCAACGCATGCCAAAACCCGCGTCGTTCTGCACGCGAGACTAATAGTATATACACGATGTGGCAAAGCCAACAGAGGCAAACACGCAGACAATTTTATTTCCTCCTCGCGGTAGTAATTCTGACGTCACTAAAACAAGTAGTTATTTGAAAAATACATGTTAGCGAGAGATGAAAAAGGGGGGGGGGGGGGGGAAGATGGCCGTCTTATGTAAAATCTTTATTTGACGATTGCCGGTGACAAAATTGAAAATCTAAATCATAATGAATCTAGTCAATAAAATCATATGGTAGTATAGCTTAAAGTCCACTGAGCAAGAATATGTTTTAAATAATATGATAGTATAAGAATTAACCAAGTTATTGAAAAAATACTAAATGTCTACGGACGCGTGACCAGACAGACTGTTGTTCCTGCTTGTTTTTCATAACGTTAGTGGGGACGCCAGCTTAGAGAGAGGCATTGAGGTGGTTTCAAATTCGCATGGGTAAAAAGAGTATAAGGAGGAAAGGGGAGCGGTAGGAAAATTGTTACCCAAAACTAACATCTTTTTGTATTGGCATAACTAAAGCAGGCTGGCCAATCAACTACCAGACACCGAGTTTGTTTGGAATTATTTTTGTTTTTCAAAAACTACATTTGAATTCTGGTAGTCGCAAGCTTTCGATTGGCCAGTGCTAATAAATATTAGCAAAAGGCTTTCACTATTCATTGCCAGTTGAACAAAACTTTTCATTCAAATACGCTGAGATCAGCTGTGTTAATTGTAAAATTAAATAAAGAAGTATTCACAGTCTTGGCAGTGCAGAGGAAACTGAGACCATTTCTTTGCAAGTCAGCGTCATTTGTTTATATTTCTTGAACTTTGTGGTAAGAATGCTTTATGAATTATTATGTTTAATCCCACTGCCAAAGTTAGATACTGCTATTGGGAAAAGTGAAGGACGTGCCGGGAGCAGACATTGTTGAGTCCTCACATTGAACTGTATCTAACTGATGTATGTTGTCATGATTGTGTTTTAATATTATTGCATTAGAATATATTAGTAAGCCTCTGTGTTCCATGAACACTGTTTAACATGCCTGAAGCATTTATATTTAAAAAGGAAAAGAAGAGAAAATCATACAAAAGGAAATGTGGTTACTCCACATTATTTTATTGAGGAAAACTATGTAAACGTACAGTGGCGTATCTGCCATAGGGACCTGAGGTGTGGTCACAGCAAAGGTGTGAGTCATGTAAAATTAGGGGCGAGTACACCTGTAATGCACGCAAGGCTGACCCCATACCACCATAGGAAAATAATAAATATAATAAGTGATCAGATATAAAAGGCCAGGGTGTCCTTTTTTTGCAGAGGTTTTATTTCCTGTTGCCAGCTGGTAACAGGAAACCTGCTGAGTGAGAATAAAGCCATCAAGTCTCCGACCATTCGTTTATGCTGTCAAAAAAAAACGGGAGGAGCTTGGGCACTTTGAGAGATCGAGATTTTCAGCAACTTCATACTGTATTATTATCCTACAAGGAATCCCAGGTGATGAGTTAAGCCTCTGGGTATATCTGACATTTTCGCTTAATAAACACTAGTAATTCAAATCATACTCAGGAAGTTTATGGGGTGTGATGAAACTACAGCCCCTCATACACAGTGACTCTCCCTCTTAGATGAATAAAGTGTAAGCTGTGAACATTCCAACAGGAAAGATATATATTGACTGTTTAGTTAGTGGACAAAGAGTCCAGATATTTTAGTTGATCTTTTCTGTAAACTATCTTGTCCTCATTTTCAAAGACCTGTCCAAAAAGATGACTGGACAGGCAGATTAAATTGTACAGAAAAAAGTATTCCTTTTAAAGAAAAACTTAACCACTGGTTTTATTCACTTCCTCATAGAAAATTAAAGTGTTTTTGTGTTGTGTACCATCATTTCATTTCTCCCCTAGACACTAGGTACATCATACACCAGACACTAGAGCCGAAATAGTGACCGTGTGAGATCTAGGGAGGTAGCGTTAGGTTCCGTGCACATAATTCACCATCATCATTTATAGAGTCAGGGGCCTACATGTGCTTGACCTCACACGGTTAATACAGACACGGATTTCATTCTTTTAGGATACCATCAAAACCTCCCCAGCAAATCAAACTTTGCTACAACCGTCAGCAGAAAGCACAGGACAGGAGGACTTGATATGAGTTTCTTGAAGGCCTACAATCCTTGCAGAGCTGAAAGATAATGAGCAAATAACTAATATACTCGTATATTAAGTTGTAACAGATTTTTAGAAATTTCCATAGGACGGGTAACCCGCTCAATGTCTAACCCGCCTTTATCGCCTTTTACGAATTGCATGGTATGTCACAGTGTTACTATTCTTTGCTCCCAGTAACACACCGGTGAACTAATGTCTGCTAACTTGTAAAAGATTTGAACAGTGAGGAATACCTATAACCCAACGGGCTGATCACCCGTTTGCCAGTCACTTTGATTATGGAAACAACAACAAACGGATTGATTTGTCGTTGCCCTAAAGACGCCATTAGGCGTGATGGGAACAACGGCAGAGAAAATCTATTCGCTGTTGCCCTTAAGACGCCACTAGGCGTAATGGCCACTGACTGCTTTGCCGGTCATTGGCTAAGGACGGAAGAAGAAGAAGAAGAATACCTATAAAAAACATTTATAAAAATATTTCTTCTATGTCTTGATAAACGTTTCCGTATTACCTTATTTTTATTTGTCTAACTGTTATTATCTGCATCTAATATTATAGCAGTTACAGACGTATAACAAAAATATGTTTATTATTACTGTGATCCCTCATCTGCGCCTAAAGATAATATTAGTTCCGTCAATATACTTATCATTTAGTTTGAGCTCTGATGCAGACACTTTTGTTTAAACGTTCGGCTTAAAAAAAAAATAATAATTAAATGTCCTAGTATGTTTTGCGCCTTCTTTTGTTAACTTGGACATACACAACAATTTACTGGGGTTCTTTTTTACTTTCTTTGTAACCTATTTTTTTTCCCCGTGTATTTCCCATTTCTCGGTTTTAGTATAGGTTATGCGCTCTCATGTTACGCATCTTTAAGACAAATGGGCCTAAAATTGTAAGTTGCCCCCATATCAGGACGCGGGTGCCAAAACAGAATTTGACACTTTAACACTTTAATTTACACAATTTACAATAATGGAAAGGAAAAAAATATACTTTGATCAGGCATCGGCGATTGAAAATATTTTTTGGAATTAGGGACACTACATATCCTAATTAAAACCCGTAAGAGATTATCATCATTCATGTGACGTATTCTCTCCAGAACGTTGTCTCCATTACAGCTGCTCTGAACGCATCACGATTGTGGGCAAGTCGACCTGCATCTTTTCTGGAGCTGGCACATTTGGTCCCACGAAAAAGAACAGACTTGTAGCAAGTTTAATTTGCTGGGGAGGTTATGATGTTATACCTAAAAGGAAAGAAATCTGTGTCTGTGTTAACCGTGTGAGGTCAAGCACATGTAGGCCCCTGACTCTAAAAGATGATGATGAGGTATTTGCAGGGAACCTAACGCTACCTCCCTAGATCTCACACGGTCACTATTTTGGCTCTAGTGTCTGGTGTATGATGTACCTAATGTCTAGGGGAGAAATGAAAATGATGGTACATAAACACAAAACACTTTAACTCACTATAAGGAATTGAATAAAACAGTGGTTAAGTTTTTTCTTTAAAATTGAATATTTTCTTTTTACAATTTAATCTGCCTGTCCCGCCATCTCTTTTGGACAGGTCTTTGAAAATGAGGAAAAGATAGTTTACATAAAAAGGATTAACTAAAATGTGTGGACACTTTATCCAATAAGTATAATGTCACTCTATCTCTCCTGTTGGTGTATTCACAGATTACAACTTTATTATCTAATAGTGTTTGTCATTTGTTAGGAGGGGCTGTAGTATCATCACATCCCATAACATCCTGGGTATGATTGAAAATACCAAAGTTTATTGTAACTGAAGTGTCAGATATACCCAGATGTTAACACATCACCTGGGATTCTTTGTAGAAGGATAATTCAGTATGTCGTTGCAGAAAATATAGATATCTCAACACGCACAAGCTCCTCCAGCTATCTGCTAACAGCATAAACGTTTTACCGGAGACTTGTTGGCGTTACACTCACTCATCAGGTTTCCTGTCACCGGCTGGTAACAGGAAATAAAACCTCTGCAATAAAAAGACACCCTGGCCTTTTTATATCTGATCACACTTTATTATTATTATTTACATATGGTGGTATGGGGTCAGCCTCGCGTGCATACAGGTGCACTCGCCCCTAATTTTATATGACTCACACCTTGCTGTGACCACACCTCAGGTCTCTATGGCAGATACGCCACTGTACTTTTACATAGTTTTCCTCAATACAATAACGTGGAGTAACCACATTTCGTTTTGTATGATTTGCTCTTCTTTTTTTAAATTATAAACGCTCCAGGCATGTTGAACAGTGTTCATGGAACACGGAGGCTTACTAACATATTCTAATACAATAATATTAAAACAAAATCATGACAATATACCACAGTTAGATACAGTTCAATGTGAGGACTCAACAATGTCTGCTCCCGGCATGTCCTTCACTTTTCCCAATAGCAGTATCTAACTTTGGCAGTTGTAATAAACATATTAATACATAAAGCATTCTTACCACAATTTCACAGAAATATATAACAAATAACGCTGACTTGCAAAGAATGGCCTCAGTTTTTCTCTGCCCTGCCCAGACTGCGAATTAATTCTTTATTTTATAAATTAACACAGCTGATCTCAGCGTATTTGATAGAAAAAGTTTTTGTCAACTGGCGATGAGCATTGAAAGCTTTTTGCTAATATCTATTAGTACTGGCCAATGGAAAACTTGCGACTACCAGAATTCAAATGTAGTTTTTGAAAAACAAAAACAAAATTCCAAACCAACTCTGTGTCTTGTAGTCGATTGGTCAGTCTGCGTTAGTTATGCCCAATAGAAAAAGATGTTTCGTTATTAGTTACATTTTTCCTATCTCTCCCCTTTCAATCCTATCCCAACTAATAGAATTTGAATTACTACCATGCCTTTTTTTAAGCTGGCGTCCCCACTAACGTTATGAAAAAAACAAGCAGGAACCACAGTGTTATTAGACATATAGTATTATCTCAATAACTTGGCTAATAATTGGACTAACATATTTTTAAAAACACATTTTTGCTCAGGGGACCCTAAGCTATACTACCACATGATTTTTATGGTCAGTTTCAGTATGGTTTAGATTTTCAATTTTGTCACTGTCAATCGTCAAATATAAATTTTACACAAGTCGGCCATCCCCCCCCCCCTCCCCCCCCTCGTCTCTCTCTAGCATTTTTATTCAAATAACTAACTTGTTTGAGTGACGTCAGAAATACATTACTCGGCGAGAATTTAAACTGTCTGTGTGTATATATCATCGGGCCAATCCCACAGCGTGTCAAGCGAAGCGGGGTTTTGCGCGGCGGGTGTTAGAATTGGCGTTAAATATTTCTGCCATCTCGTGTTACACTACTGAAAAATGTAAGGATTACTACAATTAAAGGCGTTAAAGTTAAAGTATTACGTTGATTCAGACAGTAGTTTGGCGGCACCTCGTTAATTATAAGTCTTGCCGCAGTCTCTATCAGATCGGGCAAAATGTTAAAAATGTTTATTGTACGTCACAAGGAAAGCGACTAGGTTTATACGGCGGGGTCGTTTCTAAGCATTACCATGGCACAAAATTCAGCGCGATGCTGGCGTGTGAGATGATTATAGGGCTGGGTTATTTATTATCATAGGACTAAAATCTTACTGAAATGAGCGATTATCTCGCAGATTTTACTACAAGACTGACACGCAGTTTTATTCATTTGGTAAATCAGAGGTAAATAGAGTCTTCCAGCCCACCAATGATAGCACCAACAAGGAAAGTTTTGTAGGCTTATTCCCTCGCCTTGAAGGATCTACATGTAAGACACTTTTCTGGAACTATTACATTTGGTCCCACGAAAGCGGACGGACTGACACCCAGTTTATTCATTTCTCTGTGTTCTACAGGTTTTATGATCGGTGGTCTGTGTGTGTTCGTCGGTGTATTTTGCATATTTTGATTATTGATGATTATTGATGAATTTTATGCGGGACCTCAAGACGCAGCAATAGAGACCGCAGTCAGCGACTCATAGCTTGACTGCCTGCGTCAGGACCAGCGAACCAGAGCTGGTCAAGACCGTGCTCCACCTCCACGTGGTGGTCCTGGAAACAGTATGCAGCAATGCAGGCTGGCTGAGCGAGCATGGATCGCAATGGGAAGGCAAACCCGGTCCTAAAAAATGCCGTGCAGAAGTCGGATGTGTGGACCGAAAGGTGCAGATATCACAGCTACGTTGTAAACAGACACAACGCAACCACCGTCCTTTTCAGGGCGAACGAAGAAGAAGAAGAATTTTATGCTGTGTATGATGAGATGCATTAATTTCATGCTTTTCTTCTTTAATAAAGTTTACACATTTATTAATGCGCTGTTCACGACCCTTCCATCCATAATTAACTTGTTTTAGCTCTTTACTATAATCTCTATAGATACAATCACAGAAATATGCAACGATGTATACAATACAGGATATATACCACACGACATGAAGACATCAGTTTTTATAACATTGCCCAAAAAACCAAATGCAACAGAATGTTCAGACTTCAGAACAATCAGCCTGATGAGTCATGCAATTAAGATACTGCTCAAAATCATACAGGAGAGAATAAAAAGTAAAGTAGACAGCGAAATCCAGGAAGAACAGTTTGGTTTTAGACGGAACAGTGGAACAAGAGAGGCAATATTTTGCCTAAGAATATTAGCAGAAAAATATACAGAGGTCCAAAAAAGTATGTATATGTGCTTCATTGACTATAAGAAGGCTTTTGACAGAGTCCATCATGAGAAAATAATTGAATGCCTCGAAGACATAGGTATTGATGGAAAAGATATAAGAATACTCAGTAACCTTTATTGGGAGCAAACTGCCACAGTAAGAACTGGAAGGAATTATTCACCATACATAGACATAAAAAGAGGTGTCAGACAAGGTTGTATGCTGTCCCCCTGCCTATTTAATTTATTATACACCGAAAAAATTTTCAAACAGATACAGGAAATAACAGGACTGAACATCAGTGGAAGGTCAATAAACAACCTTAGATATGCAGATGATACCGTGTTGTTAGCTGAAAGCGAACAGGAGTTACAGGAACTAGTGAAGCAAGTGAACAGTATAAGTCATGAATATGGACTCGACATTAATATTGAGAAAACAAAAACTATGATAATTAGCAAAACAGACGATAAACCCACATTAAAGATAAGCGTAAATGGGGAAATCCTGGAACAAGTCAAGAGCTACGTATATCTCGGTCATATAATAACAGAAGATGGCAGATGTGAAACAGAAATCAAGAAGAGAATAGGAATGGCCAAAGCTACATTCAACAACATGAAACATATACTGACATCCAAACAGTTATCTCACAAATTAAAACTCAGAATCATAAAGTGTTATATATATTCTGCATTTCTGTATGGTGCAGAAACATGGACGATGAATAAGCAGTTGGAAGAAAGAATTGAGGCTCTTGAAATGTGGATATATAGAAGAATGGGGCGTATCTCATGGAAAGAGATGAAAACAAATAAGGAGGTCCTAGAAAATCTAGGTATGAAAAGAGAACTAATGAGGGAGGTCAAAGTTCGACAGCTAAAATACTTTGGCCACATAAAAAGGCATAACCCCTTGCAGAAGACCATAACAGAAGGGAGAGTTGAAGGCAAACGTGCAAGGGGAAGACAGCGCTATAAGTGGGAAGACAACATCAAGAGATGGACAGGAAAGAGTCTATCAGAGTGCACCATCAAGACAAGAGACAGAAGACGTTGGAGATCCATTACAGCCAACCTTCGTTGTGGAGATGGCAACTGATGATGATGATAATCTCTATGTTTGATAAGAGAAAAGAGTGAGAGCAGGAGGTGCTTAGACAGTAAAAGTGAGTTGAGGCTTGGAGAGAGAGAGATCATTTTTGATAAATCTTCTTCCAGGTTGTCTCAAGTCCATCTCCTATTTACACCTTTCTGTGTGTGTAATCTATAACTCTGTCAGTCCACTATCCCTTGTCGATTTCAATACTATTGTCCAACTCGACAAATACTCTACACTCTAACTCAACCACGACATTAATGGGAGCCCGTCCGAGATTCTTGAACCCATCTAGTACGACATTAATGGGTCGCTCTCCGGGACGTTGAGCTACATCTGCAGCAATCGCAACAGATGAGGTCGCAGTCTGGTATGAATCTCTCACAAGATTCTATCTTGATTCTTAGAGTTTAGTGTTCTGCAGATTATAGGAATTGCTATCCCCTAGACATATCGAACTATTTCTTTTGGAGGAAGTCTGAACAGCGCTTTTCTCCACAGCAATCATAAATATTAAGTTACATTTATTGTTCATGCTACACATGAGACAGCTGGTAAAGGGATCTGGTATCACTGCTGAGTTTTTGGGTTGATAAATCTGACGACTATTGTTGTAAAAAGTCAGACATTTTTTTTTAAGGGTTAAATTTTTTTCAGGAGTACAGTAGCTCTTTAATCTGAGATAAGAAGCTACAGATAGTCAGTTACTTGCTTGCATCTGTATAAAGGGAGGGTGTTCATTCGGATGATAGTAACCAATCCTCTCAATAGCTAAGTACTGACAGAAGTTGGATAAGATTTTGGTTATGATTATAGGATGTAGTAAGGACATGTAACGGACGTCTATGGAAAAGATAAATTACTGTCATTTTAGTCCGTGTTCCTCGAAATTTAAAAAAGGGGGGGGGGGGGCACCTGTCACAGTGACTTAATTTATTTTTTACCATCACGTCCGATTTTTTTTAATACTCTTAATGTTCTGGTTTCCTTGTCATTTTATATTTTCTTTCCGACCTTCGTGGCCCTATTTTTTCACCTTTTCAAACCCCACCCGCGGTTTGTTTACGTTCTGGCCTTCAACGGTCAGCGTAGCGGTAACGTAATGTTATCTAAACGCACCTGTGGTTCGTTTGACCAGAGAAACATTCCTCTGGCCGCTTTAAGTCTTTGATCGCGTTGAACGAGCGAGACGGCTTCTGTGTAGAACCGGCTCGCTAACGGCAGTGGAACTTTTTTACGGTCGGTAAAATAGTTTGATCTTCGAAACAAGGGGGAGATAACAATCGCGGTCAGTCTCTGGGTTTTGCCCCTTAGACGAGTTAGAGCTCTCAAAATAATATTATGTCTATCTGGGGAATTTCTGGCGTCTGTTGTCTTTGATGTAGTCTCTAGAATAACCTTGTCTTACTCCTCATTACGCATTACGCCGATACATCTGTAGAATTAGGCTATGCAGGTGTCCCGGGTGCGTTGGTTGTTAGCTATAAATCTGGTTAGTCTTAATAGACTAACACACTCGTGAATATTTTCCTGGCCCGAGATGGACCATAATGAGATAAGGCAGACTTTAACACAGAACTAAATGTTAAGGCCTATCTCTAGTCATTTTTCGGGGTGAGTTGACATGTCTTATTAATATATGAATATTCATGTTATCTTTTTTATATATCTGATAGGAATGTGACTTACTTCATTATTTGAGGATTTCTCCCGGTAAATTTAATTCAGTGATAATGTAGCGCTGTCTACGGCCTTAGTTAAGTGGTGCTTAAACTGTTACGGTTTATAATGGGAAATGATAAACTTACAATAACAGATATAAAGCGTAAAATCAGTTCATACAATACTTACCATTGGGTTAAGAGTCAGCAAAATTAACTGTCATTTCTGCAAGATAAGGTCAGAGGTGTGGATCATTCACTTAACACTGAATTATAGGAGAAAGTCACTTATTCCTTTTTGATAGATATTTCTAGTGGCAAGGGAGAATCATTTTATGCTTACTTGTGTGGCTAGGCACTAGTCTATAACGTTCACAGAAAGCAGTCACCAGGCATAGACATAATTATATCTTATGATTCAGCTACAGCTGTATTATTATAGCAAGAACATTGCATTTTCTATGTACTCATTTTGTGGAATGTTAATATATTTCCCCAAGGGGACATATGATTTATTTGTGTAATGTCACATGCTGTAATCTGTTTATGTAATTCATTTAATGTTGTAAGATGAATAAGCATATTCATTCAACTGTAACTACAAGGTTAGGTTTCCTGTATGTTTAGTTGGAAGAAGAGGAGTAGATTGTTGCTGTCAGAACGATTACTGACAGGTACCTGGGTGTACAAAAGATATTAAGCCTATGCGGGCACATGCTATAATTGATAGAGTGGAAGGAGCGGAGCATAACTGGTTATAAAACATTAGAGTGATTTTGTTGTTGCTTGATGTAAAGCGTGTCTTTTTTTGGGTCTCAGTTTCAGGGATACCGAATTGCTAGAGTCAAGTCTCCAGTCAGGCGAAGAATGTCATATACTCTTCGTTCTAGAGGGATGCTGAATACAGCTTGCAATCACGAGTCGTCAACCCCATTCCTGACCCAGAAAACCCTTTGCCAACGCCAAGTTAAGCTCACGCAGTGCAACGAGCCAACGCTAAATCTGAAATCATCTCAGGCAGTAGTAGTTCTCTACTCGCCTATTGGATTACATAGCGCCGGATAAGAGCGCCTGGTTCTCTTCGTCCCCAAATAACTTCGTCTGGTGTAGTTCTGGGTTATGAAAACCTCGCACTTATGAGCGTCTTCCAGCCCCTCACGCAATTAGAGGTCACCAACGTTTAGCACCAACAAGGAAAGTTTTGTAGGCTTATTCCCTCACCTTGAAGGATCTACATGTAAGACACTTTTCTAGAGCTAGCGCCTTTGGTCCCACGAAAGCGGACAGGCTGTCGCTCAGTTTGTTTATTTGGTCAGCAGGAGAGGTAAACAGCGTCTTCCAGCCCCTCACGCAATTAGAGGTCACCAACGTTTAGCACCAACAAGGAAAGTTTTGTAGGCTTATTCCCTCACCTTGAAGGATCTACATGTAAGACACTTTTCTGGAGCTGGCACATTTGGTCCCACGAAAAAGAACAGACTAACACGCAGTTTTATTCATTTGGTAAACCAGAGGTAAATAGAGTCTTCCAGCCCACCTCACGCAATTAGAGTCACCAATGATAGCACCAACAAGGAAAGTTTTGTAGGCTTATTCCCTCGCCTTGAAGGATCTACATGTAAGACACTTTTCTGGAACTATTACATTTGGTCCCACGAAAGCGGACGGACTGACACTCAGTTTATTCATTTCTCTGTGTTCTACAGGTTTTATGATCGGTGGTCTGTGTGTGTTCGTCGGTGTATTTTGCATATTTTGATTATTGATGATTATTGATGAAGTTTATGCTGTGTATGATGAGATGCATTAATTTCATGCTTTTCTTCTTTAATTAAGTTTACACATTTATTAATGCGCTGTTCACGACCCTTCCATCCATAATTAACTTGTTTTAGCTCTTTACTATAATCTCTATGTTTGATAAGAGAAAAGAGTGAGAGCAGGAGGTGCTTAGACAGTAAAAGTGAGTTGAGGCTTGGAGAGAGAGATCATTTTTGATAAATCTTCTTCCAGGTTGTCTCAAGTCCATCTCCTATTTACACCTTTCTGTGTGTGTAATCTATAACTCTGTCAGTCCACTATCCCTTGTCGATTTCAATACTATTGTCCAACTCGACAAATACTCTACACTCTAACTCAACCACGACAAATATACATGCTCTGATCAGTTGTAACTTTGTTTCTTTGCTCGTGCCTTGCCAGAGGTTTTTCATCTGTATTAGTTTATGTGAGGCAATTGCAAGTCTTCTTTTAATTTCTACTGCACAGTCGCCAGAGCTGTTGATGATTGATCCTAAGTATTCGAATGCATTAACACCTTGCAGTTCTTCGTTATTAGTTTCAATTTATGGTTTGATCTTTACTTTGTCTGTTGTCAATACTTTGGTCTTCTTGGTGTTTAGGTATATATTCTGGGCCTCGCTGTGATTTTTGGTTGACAGAATTAATTGTTCAAGTCCTTCTGGGTTAGTCGATTGAAGGACTGTGTCGTCAGCATATCTGATTTCCGGGATCTAGTACCTGCCGATGTTAAATGAGTCAAACTCTGTGTGTTCTTGGTCATCTCTTACGTTTCTCATAATATTCTCGGCATAAATGTTAAACAGGTAAAGGGAAAGGTACAGCCGTGTCTTACTCCTGTCTGTACTTCAAACCATTCTGATGCTTCTCTATCTATTCTTACGGCTGCCTGTTGTTCTTGATACAGCAGTGCGATGAGTTGTATAAAGTGGTTTGGAAATCCCATATTTTCCATAATAGTCCATAACTGCTGGTGTTGTACACAGTCAAAAGCTTTGGTGTAATCAATGAAACAAGTATATAGTTCAACGTCGAATTCTCTACACTTTTCTATGATGTTCCTCATATTGAATATGTGGTCTCTGGTGCTTCTGCCTGGTAGAAAACCCACCTGTACTTCGTGAATTTATGTTTCTAGCTTTTGTTGCATTCTTTTCATCATGATATGTAATAGTATTTTGCTGGCATGGCTTATAAGAGCTATAGTTATGTAGTTTGTGTACAGTTTCAGGTTGCCCTTTTTTGGCAAGTGTATGTAAATTGATCTTTTCCATTCTTTGGGCAAAATTCCGCATTGCCAAATCTTACAGCATAATGCATGGTTGTCACGAAATGGCTTCATTAAGAGTCTGTCTGAGTAAAGAGACAAGACACCAGCTTTGAGGAAAGTCTGAGAAGATAGATTAAGATGAGAATTAAAGTGACTGTGGAGGATGAGATTTATAGCTTCAAGGGTGAGAACCTAGATTGACTCTCCTTCGCCACTTGTGACTTGTTTTATTAGCTATTTCTCACCGCTTCTCGCTCAGTTGAGATAAGGTATGCACTAATTACTAGCCACAGACACAACTGTACAGCTAAAGAATACTGGTACTGTATAGCGAAAGACAAACTGATCCAGAGCACATTTTATAGTTTATTAAACAAAAAAAATCTTTACCACAGAGAAAAACAACAATAACGTGCAAGGTCGCACAACCTGGAAAAAAAGAACAAATCAATAAAGGACACAATTATCAAAAATTACCACGCACTCTTCCACGACAACAACTAAGGTTAAAGAAATATACCGGGCGGGGGTCTCTAAGTAAGAGCCACCACCACTTGAACACTACTATTACTAACTAACTACACTGTGGAGTCCCACACACTACAAGAATATTCTCCACTAGTTTTCACTCTGTCCCGTTTAACCAGACAGAGGAAGACTTACTAACGAATCTGACTAAAATGTATCAAAGGCGCTCCTACACAACTAGGCGCTTCGGGTTATGGCCTACTGCTTTATTGTGGCAGTATGTAAACAATACCAGGCAACGTAGCCTGTTCTGTATTGGGCCGTACAAGCTAAGAGCTCCAATTTCTAGGCAATTCCACGCTGAGGTATATGTTTCCTCACGTCAGGAGAATTCCAAATGCTTCTACGTCTTGCAGACGTAACTAGGGGCGCCCGTTACTTTGCGCGTACCCCAGTTTTTTTTCTCAATTACATCGATGTCTCTTGCCTCCCTCTCTGAGAAGGCAAAGTCCGTTGCAGGCTTAGGGACCTGCAACGCCGTGTTCGCTGTAAAACAAAACAACAACTTATATACACCAATCCACAAAATACATAATTCAAACACATTAATAACCAACGATTTACATACATTCCGCTTTCCCATACCATAATAAAACTGCACTCAATACAAGCGCTCATGCTGTACCCTATTTCTGCCCTCGGGTCAGACTTAACAGCTCACCCCTTCCCCTCTCTTTTTCAATGACAACAGATTGTCTATTACGCTTAACACAGACGCAGGCTGACCTGATTGATTCTGAGGCCAGCTTGTGACCGAGTCAGTTACCCGTCACAACACCGCTTCGCTGTATCCCGATAAAATAACTTTTACTTAAATAATTTCCCAGCACTATTCTTATATTAAAAGGCAGCCCATTGAGGGTTATCAAAATAGCACAAATATCTACACACAACTGCATACCCCATATCATAATACTAAACTCCCTTCACCACTCTTTTTTTCACTGACAACAAACTTAAATACCCATGGCCACTTTAGTTAAACCAAACTCCCGAGTTCATATACCATTATTTTCAAAGTTATCATAACATAGTCTGGTACTCTTAATATATTACACCCTACTACATCAGCCGTAGGTCCTAAATTCATATAGAGAAATATTAATTAATAATACCACCAAACTTTTTTTCACAGAACTACACTGGCTATACTTCGTATGATTACCACTGAAACTTACAATACACAGGCAGAAGTCAGGTAATTGATGGCAAACTACCGACTAAAATAAAATTAAATCCCAGCAGTAAGCTTACTCTGACTTGTTAAAATCCTTTAGCTAAAATTCCTACACCACTAATTTATTAAGACTTCGTACATACTGTCGTGGTTGAGTTAGAGTGTAGAGTATTTGTCGAGTTGGACAATAGTAGTGAAATCGACAAGGGATAGTGGACTGACAGAGCTATAGATTTTACACGTAGATAAGGTGTAAATAGGAGATGGACTTGAGACAACCTGGAAAAAGATTTATTAAATTTATCTCTCTCTCCAAGCCTCAACTCACTTTTATAGTCTAAGCACCTTCTGCTCTTCCTCTTTTCTCTGGATAATAAATAGAGACTATAGTAAAGAGCTAAGAATGTAAATTATGGATGGAAGGGTCGTGAACAGCGCGTTAATAAATGAGTAAACGTTATTAAATGAAGAAAAGCATGAAAATAATGCATATCATCACAACATAAAATTACATCAATAATAAAAATATGCAAAATACACCAACAATGAACACACAGACCACCGATCATAAAACCTGTAGAACACAGAGAAATGAAATAAACTGAGTGTCAGCCCGTCCGCTTTCGTGGGACCACAAGCTAGCTCCAGAAAAGTGTCTTACATGTAGATATCCTTTAAGGGGATGAAATAAACCTACAAAACTTTCCTTGTCGGTGCTATCATTGGTGACCTCTAATTGCGCGAGGTGGGCTGGATAACTCTATTTACCTCCGGTTTACCAAATGAATAAACTGAGTGTCAGTCTGTCCGCTTTCGTGGGACCAAAGGCTCTAGCTCCAAGAATTGTCTTTACGTAAATATATACTCCATGGGTGATGGAATTAACCTGTAAATCCAATGTAGGCGCTAAACGTTGGTGCCCCTAATTGCGCGAGGGGGACTGGAACTCTGTCTATCTCTCCTGCTGACCAAATAAACAAACTGAGCGACAGCCTGTCCGCTTTCGTGGGACCAGAAGCTAGCTCCAGAAAAGTGTCTTACATGTAAATATCCTTCAAGGTGAATGAAGTGAAATACAAAACTTTCCTTGTCGGTGCTATCATTGGTGCCCCTAATTGCGTGAGGGGGGCTGGAACTCTGTCTATTGCTGGCTGGCCGCTCATAAGTGCGAGGTTCTACATAACCCAGAAATACACCAGACGAAGTTACTTGACTACAAAACGGTCTCATGCTCTCTTATCCGGCGCTAGAATTGGCTTGCGTACTGGGTATTAAATCAGGTTTGGGCTGACTGATTGCCCCGTTTAGGCACACAAAGGCTGGTGATTGAAATTCTGCTATAGACGCTGGGCTGATTGATATGCTGGAAGCCGCCTTGCTCTGACTGGCGATCAATAGGCGAGTAGGAGACTACTACTGCAACCGATGATTTCAGATTTAGCGTTGGCTCGTTACACTGCGTGAGCCTAACTTCTCGTTGACAAAGGGTTTTGGTTCAGGAATGGGGTTGACAACTCGTGACGCTAGCTGTATTCAGAAACCCTCTAGATCGAAGAGTATATGACGTTCTTCGCCTGACTGGAGTCTGCTCTAGCAAGTCGGTATCCCTGAAACTGAGACCCAAAAGAGACACCCTTTACATCCAGCAAACAATAAAATCACATTAATGTTATATAAAATAGTTGTGCTCCGCTATGGGATTTAAATTTATTGTCATTATTGCTATGATAATTTTAGGGCTGTCTTTAACCATATAAGTCTCCTGTTCCTTCCACTCTATCAATTATCAGCATGTGCCCGTATAGGCTTAATATCTTTTGTACACCCAGGTACCTGTCAGTAAATGTTTTGACAGCAAAAACTACTCCTCTTCTTCCAACTAAACATACAGGAAACCTAACCTTGTAGTTACAGTTGAATGGATATGCTTATTCATCTTACAACATTAAATGAATTACATAAACAGATTACAGCATGTGACATTACACAAATAAATCATATGTCCCCTTGGGGAAATATATTAACATTCCACAAAATGAGTACATAGAAAATGCAATGTTCTTGCTATAATAATACAGTTGTGACTGTACATAAGATATAATTATATCTATGGCGGGTGTCTGCTTTCTGTGAAAGTTATGACTAGAGTCTAGCTACACAAGTAAGCATATAATGATTCTCCCCAGCCACTAGAAATTTCTATCAAAAAGGAATAAGTGACTATCTCCTATAATTCAGAGTTATAGTGCCTATATCTCACTATTCAGTTTTAAGTGAATAATCCACACCTCTGACATTTTCTTACAGTAATGACAGTTAATTCTGCCGACTCTTAACCCATGGTAAGCATTGTATGGACTGAGTCTACATTATCACTGAATTAAATTACTAGGAGATGTCCTCAGAAATGAATTCACGTCACTTTCCTATCAGATATATGTAAAAGCTAACATGAATATAACATATTATAAGATATGTCTACTCACCCCGAAAAAATGACAAGAACTTATGCAAACACATTCTAGTTCTGCTGTGCTAACTCTGCCTTAGTCTCATGTGGTCATCTACGGGCCAGGAAATATTTACGAGTGTGTTTGACTTATTAAAATTCTCTAGTCTTATAGTTTACACAGAGTTTGACTCATTTAACATCGGCGGGTACCAGATCCCGGAAATCAGATATGCTGACGACACAGTCCTCCTATCGACCAACCCAGAAGGACGTGAACAATTAATTCTGTCCACCAAAAAACACAGCGAGGCCCAGAATCTATACCTAAACACCAAGAAGACCAAAGTATTGACAACAGACAAAGTAAAGACCAAACCAGAAATTGAAATTGATAACGAAGAACTGGAAAGTGTTCATGAATTCGAATACTTAGGATCAATCATCAACAGCTCTGGCGACTGTGCAGTAGAAATTAAAAGAAGACTTGCAATTGCTTCACAGAAACTAATACAGATGAAAAACCTATGGCAAGGCACAAGCAAAGAAACAAAGTTACAACTGATCAGAGCATGTATATTCCCAGTAGCAACATACGGCTGCGAGACTTGGACACTCAATAAAACAGTTGCAAAAAAGATTACATCATTCGAAATGAAATGCTACAGAAGGATGTTGAGAATACCCTGGACAGAAAAAAAGACCAACAGAGAAGTACTGCACTCACTAAACGTACAGGAACATTGGCTCCTAAATACCATCGCAATAAGGAAGCTGATATTTTTCGGTCATATAAAAAGACATAATAGTCTGGAAAAAATAGTGATGGAAGGCATGGTCCCTGGAAAAAGGGGAAGGGGTCGACCTAGACGACGGTGGACCCAGGACATCACAGAGAGTCTGAACTTGTCTTTGGCTGATGCAGGTCGACTTGCCCAGAATCGTGATGCGTTCAGAGCAGCTGTTATGGAGACAACGTTCTGGAAAGAATACGTCACATGATGATGATGATAAAAACCGCAGCGGCTAACAGTGGGTTATCTCTCCCTGTTTCGAAGATCAAACTTGCTTTCCCGAGACCTCAAACGGTTAGCTCCCGCTAGCTGGCCGTTTCTACACAGACACCTACACTCGTGATCAAAGACTTAAAGCGACCAGAGAAATTCCCCTGGTCAGACGGACCACAGGTGCGCTGATGTAATATTACCGCTACGCTGACCGTTGAAGGAATTTAGTACTGAAGGCCAGCCAGAACGTAAACAAACCTCGGGTGGGGTTTGAGAAGGTGAAAAAATTTGGGCTACGAAGGTAGAAAAGAAATTACAAAATGTCAAGGAAACCAGAACATTAAAAAAGTAATAACATATGGAACGGAATGGTAAAATAAATTAACAGTCACTGTGACACATACCCAGACTTTATCAGAATATCCACTAACCCGGCAGACTGAATTTTTGTCTGGCACTATTCACGGCAATATTAATCCTGGATTTGTGAGCGCCGACTAATAATTTGGCCCTGTATATATAGTGCCAATATTCTGATGCAAGACAGGCGCGGTGAGTCATAGCTTCTAGAATTACCTCCCCAAAACCGCTTCTACCCTACTTTGACGTAATCTAATGACTGCTACATAAATTAAAAATCGAAACCAATCGTCAGAGCTTCCCGTTAAGGATCATAACATTATCTTAACATCTGACTAATCGTTAATCAAGAGACGATGAGTCATTCCCCTTGCTGGAATGAAAAGGGAAGGGATGGGGGGGGGGGCGGGGGAAGGGGAGATCAAAGAACGTAAATTCCCGCTGCTGCCCCGCTGAAAAATGAACTCAGTGTGACGTAAACTTATCTGACCGACTATCAACAAGAATGACTCACTAGCCCACGCTCTCACTCAGGTAGGGGTTTACACCTACCCCTAAAAAGAGATGGGCTGGTGGGCTTGATCCTACAATTATCAGAACCCTGATGTCGTGAAACATTCTAAATCCACATATCTAAATTAAAAAGTAACGGTAAAGCCTAACGAATTAATTCAATAAAAGGAAAGAAGAATGGTAATAGACCAGTGCTGTCACAATGGCTTACAAAAATCCCTCTTTTTCTACTTCGTCTGCATAATTGTAACGCTTTCACGTTTGATAGTAAAGCCTACAGCAGCATACACGCGTTTCTAAAAACTAAAACTGGTACTGTGTTTCTTAGATAACCTTGAGATACGCACACTGCTTAATGACCTAGATAAAATACTAGCATTAATTTCATTTTATACACTGCGTAATGAAAAGACAGACGAACTTAGAAGAGAGAGATAGAGAGAGAGACGGAGGAACGCATGCAATACTACCACAGTCTCGCGATTAATATTAATGCCACCCCACGCGTAAGGCATGAAGCACTAACTTTTTTTCAAATAAACAGTGACAAAAAACACTACCAATACACGGTTAGGTTTTAAAAAACATGGTTAATGCTTATTAGGAAACATGACCCAATACTGTTTTACGTCTGAAATCCTGACATTAGCCTGACAGTACAGAAGACACCCCATAGTTTGGAAGTGAGGAGGTGGTAACAGCACGACTATCCTAGAAGAAAATACATATTTTGAACGCAGCCACTTAGCTCCATTAAAACTTATATATTTGGGTGCCTTAGGACTTGCTGACAAAGAATATGTTAGGTGTTAAGCAAATAGTCTAGGAATTAACAAATTATAGCTAAAATAAAATAGTGAGGTTGTCTGACAGCACCAGACCATATTTGCTCAGTGGCATGTTTTAAAACCACTATTTTACGGGAAATAGGCCAACAAGTTAAATCCAATTTGATTGGCTAGAAGAATATGTAAGCCTAAACATGATTAGTCGATTGCAAATACTATTTTTTGTTGTTACGGGAAACGGTAGGAAGGGTACTTTTTTTCAAATACTTTTGTAAACATGGTCTTATTGGCTAGACCACTTAATATAGTCAATTAGGAGCGTCTTTTCAGTGCCACATTTTGAAAATAAACTTACTGAGAAGCAAGTGCGTTGAGATCCAGCTCATATTTTTCTAATGAAAGCCTGGGACAGAGGCAGATCGGAATTGTGCCATAATTCATCGCCAGTCAACGTATTTGTTTAATATTTCATGAATTGTGGTAAGCTTGACATATTTGATATCTTTTAGATGAAAATTGAATGTGAATTGATAATTTATGTCTGTATATGTGTGTGGTTCAGCAAAAAACATGAGGAAAAGCCTAGATATTGCTCCCCAGGAACAAAACTTGTCGGAGAGGAGTATAACTGCATAGGCATATATGGGATTGCCAAATAGTACTTTGACACCTATCTTATTGAATATAAGGAAATAATGCTGAAATTGCAGAGGCTTTGTAACCATTAGGGAGAGGAATACTGGTGAATGTGTTACATGAGAAGCTAACAGTTGGCCTACCGCGCTGAACTCAGTGTTTGTTATGTATTGTGCTTCAGTGTGGAAATAGATTATAAATTAGTTCTGAAGTAGGAGGTACAACCTTCTTGTTTCAGGGACCGTGGTCCTAACGTATTGAAGCAGCACCTGGTCTGAGTTTTGCTGAATCCAGAGGCTGGTAGCATACTCCTTGGTCAAGTTATCGACCAGTGTTGGTTCTCAAGGAAACGGTGAAGCAAGCGAGCAGTGGAGACTGTTTCCTGCCGCTCACACAGAAGTTAAGAGTGTGTGGCCAGAGCAGCTCAATCTTGTGTATACCCCCCTCTAAAAGTGACTTTACCTTAAATCAAGAGGGACATTTAATTGTTTCAAATAACAAGAAACTGTGAACCTTTACAATATTATTTCCACCAGAAACAAACACATGATGACAAACAACAACTTAGCTTGTAAAGCCAGTATTACCTCATAGTACTACAGCACAACTTACACACATATTGCAATAATAATATATGTCAATACTAAGATTCTATCTACAAATTGTGTACATACAACGTGTGATTACATTTGATTGTGATTCCTGATTCACCTTGTAGTTGAATCAGGATATCTATTATTGACAGGAATTAATACATATTTTTAAAAGTTACACTTGACTTATTAAGATAGTCTTATAGAGTGTTCTATGTATGTGAGTGTCACAGTGTTGTAAAGTATTGTGAATTAAATTAAATTGTTTATCTGTTGGTTGGTTGTTGTGAACATACACTTCATCATTATCATAACCCTAGACATTCAACGTAGTCATCACACTATTCCAGAATAAGCCTGACTGAGGTATAAATGTGGTAGCAAGTAAGGTTATCTGTAATACACCACACTTATTAGATACAGATACCTTCACAGCTGATCTCAGTCAGTACACTAAGTCCCCTATAAATATTTATAACATCCCACTTTACCACACCTGACAAGAAATGAAAACAACAACAAATTCGAAAACCGGATAATAATTAAAGAGAAAAGAAGCAACCATATAATAACCAAAAAGAACGGGCGGGTTGAAAATACAAATTACAGTCACTTTGCCACAATGGTATATACGAGCGCAGCCTTCTCCTCCTGCCTGTATTATTTCAGCTGTTTTTTCATCACAACCAGGAGATTTTCCACGTTTCAAGTGTTTGATTGCGTTTCTGACTTCCTCTATTGTAGGTTCTGGTTCACGTTCCGCTACATTCATGTTGTTGTTATCTGCCGCTTTGTTTATTTCCTTGTACATTTCTTGACAGTACTCCTTCCAACTGTTCAGAATATCTTTACGTTCTGTTAGAGTGGTCACCCTTCTTGTCGTTTATTGCTCGAAGTGATGGTTTAAAGTTGCTGTTCTTCAATGTTCTTACTTCGGAAAACATTCTTAATCAATCCCTGTTCGCGCATTTCATCTATTTTCCTGCAGGTGTCGTTTATGTATTGTTGTTTGTCTTGTCTGACTTGTTTTTTAATCTGCTTTGTATATTCCTTGTATAATTCCCGATTTTCTGTCATTTTTGGACTTCATTTTTCTTCTTTCTACCACCAACTTCAGTGTTTCGTCTTAGATGTATTCTCGTCTCTTTACACTTCTTTTAGGAATTAACCTTTATGCAGTTGTAATATAAACATCTCTGATGTTATTGGCAAGTTCGTCTGGTGTCATTTATTTCTTTACTGCCATAAGAACGTCAAATTTGTTCTGAATATCGACACTATACTCTTCTGGTATAGCGCTTGTGTCATATCGTATTACTTTGCCGCTTGTAATTACTTTTTTCAGTGCGGTTAGAAGTTCATGGTCGGAGTCACAGTTTGCTCCTGGGAGTGTCTTGATGAATGAGATATATGATCGCCACCTCTGTTGTATTCAGATTAATCTATATGGTTCTTGCTTTTTCCGTCCGGTGACGTCCATGTACAGGGTGTCCCTAAAGTCTGGACACATGGGCAAAAATACATATTTTCAAGAAATGAAATTTATTAACAACATTTTATTCAATTGGAACATTAAATAACGTTTTCAATATCACTTCCATCATTTGCGATGCAAAGGTTGATGCGCTTTGAAAAATTCACGTGAACTCGATGTAATAAATCCACATTGCCGTCAATTTTAGCACACTCACTCTTTGTGCGTTCAATCAAGTGTGTTACATCTGTGATTTTCATTGAGTACACCTTCTCCTTTAGTATACCCCAGAAAAAGAAGTCAAGGGGGCTAAGGTCAGGTGAACGAGGAGACCACTCCACATGACCACGTCTTCCAATCCAGTTAGGAAAATTGTCATTCAGCCAATCTCTTACCACCGTGGCGAAATGGGCAGGGGCGCCATCCTGTTGGAACCATTCAGGAAGTCCTTCACCTAAACTTTCAAGTTGGGGCATTAATTGATCTCTCAGCATGGCGAGATAAGTCTCACCAGTTACATGTTCATCGAAGAAGCATGGTCCCAACACATGAGTGTAAAAGTCTGTTTGCACGGAGATGTATAGTGTCTTTTACATGTATAAGGTTGTTCAATGTAAATGCCCAGATGTAACGTACTGTTTTGATGTGTTATGAATGTTAGTACGTTGAGCGTGTCGTGTTGTCCTGGACAGTACCAAGTTGTAGCGAGAATCTAGGTCACTAGCGTGAGGTGCCGCCAGGGTATAGTAGACACATACATAATGTCAGTATTCCTGTAGATTCAGACGTGTAGTACTTGTATAACAATGTGGTTGATCGTGTAAGTGTGTAGATAACAGTGCTGATAACACGAAGGCCGTATAGGCTCTTGGACGTCTTCACATAAACTCACACAACCACAAGTAGAAGTCAGTGAAGTAGGGAATGCTGCTGACGTTTACAATATTTATTGATGACGTACGATAATACGATGATGATGGACGAAACAGTCAATAGTATAAGATCGTGTACAATAATATGTGTAGTTACAAAGGTCAGCTTCAGGCATCACAGATCCTAGACATGTAACAATGTCTTGACCAATGTTTACTGTTTATGCAATAGCTCTAATCCCTGACTGAGCCCCGTCAGGTAAGCCCTAGCAAATATATTGCGTAGTACGGGCGATAACAGTTATTTAAACAAAGTCAATGCCATTGTCCTACAATTAGCAGAAGACTTCAGACTGGCCTCACATGCCAGATACTTCATTCTGGTGAAGCATATTGGCCGTAAATACGGACCAATATGATGACAACGAAATCAGGCCGCAGGTCGCGGACCTCGATAATCAGGTCACGCTCAGTTTACACAAGCTTCTGAGATAAATTTATATTCTGCCAAACCATATTCCGCCTGCATTGCGGATCCATAAAGATGATTCTTCGGCTTATGTATGTAACAGGTCAACTTGGACCTAGTCTTTCAAATATGAAGCCATACTGGAGTACAGTATAATAACTCCTTGTGAGCTTCGCTCACTATGTCGCCATCAGCGATAAATGTACCTGTAAGATCTAAACGAGACGAAAAGATCGAATAATGTTTTCAGTTACCTTCTCAAAGAATCCTTACACTCTAAGGTAACACAACACAGCCAATACTGGCATAAAGAAACACTCAGGGACGGAAGAATGACAAGACTGTCATTCCCAGAATTTCCAATCCCTATCGAAAACTTGGCAGAGAGAAATCTACGGATCGGTACATCCGCTCTAAGCCTCAGGTACACTACTCTCTGAATCAGTCTCCCGGTTTTTTGCCCGCCAAGACCCGCGCATGCCCAAAGAGCAAGGACCAGATCGAGGCAAACCAAGACCAGGCGTTTCCGCCCAAACGGGTGATAAAGATACTCCGTATATGATCCTATAAATAGACTTAAGACATGTCAACTATAAGACATTGCCTGAGACAGGACAACATAAGACAGGAGAAGATAATCACCAGTCAAACCTGTCACAGAAAGATAATAAACATTTATCTCTCTTTGACCACATTAAACTAAACATACATTAGGTTGGCGTTTTTTTTCACCGTCCAAAATGACGACAACATTACCCCCCCCCCCGGGGGGGGGGGGGAAAATGGCACTTTTTTTGTTTGTTTGAAATACATCTATGAGCCAGGTACATTAAGCTCATAACGCATGAGTAATGCGCCGATGAAAGGATGACCAAAAAATATGACATCATAATGTCAGATCCAACCGACGCACAGTAGAGAGTCTGGTGAGAAGAAAAAATCTCACTAGATAGGAGAAACTATTTTCTCAAAGTAAATATATCCGGGGAGGTGTTACCAACCAACTCAAAAGTGCAGGTAATGTTACAACAAAAATTCATATCAATATGTGAATAAATGGAGAATGACAATTTCCATAACGAGATTACACCAACATCGAAGTCTCACGACGTATAATGAGTATATAACCATAAATTCAAATGGTCAATCATTAACAACATTTCTAAATTCATTTTACAAACATATGATTATACATCAGGACGTCTATAGAAGTCATCGTAGTTATACAGCGTTCCAAGATATTACACTGGTTTGCTGAGAACAATACAAATAGTACAATTCTTAGAATGTAATAATGTATCATAGTCACTTAATATATATCTAAACTATAAATATTGCCGCATTAATTTTTTCGACCTTTATTTCATATGAAACAAAGCCTTCCTCTGTTTTAACGAAGACGGTAACAGAGAAAGTAAGAAATCAATACAAAACCATGAGTTTAAACAAAGTGACAACAAGTGTTACAGAAGCATGTTATTGTAAGAATAGATCATAACTTTAGATATGTAACAGTGGATCTAGACAAAAGAGCTAAGTAGCTTCATGTGGGCATCGAGACAATATGTCTGCCATCACATTATCCGAACCACGGATAGCTCGTACCGTGAAATGAAAAGGTTGAAGAGCAATAGCATATCGAGTGGATCTCGAACTCTTCAAATCCTTATTCTGCATAGCTGTGAGAGGTTTTTGGTCGGTTTCTACTACAAAATGCGCGCCGAGAAGGAATCTTTGGAGTTTAAGAATTGCCCAGACCATAGCCAGCAATTCTCGGTCTAGAACAGAATAATTCCTTTCTGCCGCATTCAGTTTTCTCGAGACATACATTACAGGATGCAGAGTCTCAGAATACTCTTGCATCAGTGCCGCCCCAATCCCTATTGCTGAGGCGTCACTACGAAGGACAAACGTCCTATCGGCTGTAGGTAGTCCTAAAATAGGAGGAGACGAAAATAATGACTTAATCTGATCTAATGAAGATTGGCATTCTTGGGACCAACGCACCATATTAGGAGACCCTTTCTTCAATAGGGTTGAGAGTGGTGCCGTAATAGAGGAAAGATTCTGAATGAATCTTCCGTAGAACTGTATTAGGCCCAAGAGACTACGGATCTGTTTTTTAGCCTTAGGAATAGTGATGTTCAGTATCTTAGAAGTGTTGTGGTCTTCTGTCTTCAATAGACCATGACCAACCCGATGACCAAGAAAAGAAATCTCACTAAACCCAACATAGCCTTTAGAGGGTTTAGCTGTCAAATTATGCTCACGTAGAGTAGACAACAGTTCATCTAATCCCTGATAGTGATCTTCCCAAGAATCGCTAAAAAGACAGATATCGTCCAAGTATGCAATCACATCAGACCGATATGCCAGTATTCGACGCATCATGCGTACGAATGTAGCTGGGGCATTCATAAGGCCAAAAGGCATAAAGTTCCATTGGAACAAACCCCTAGGTGTGGAGAAAGCAGTGAAAGGTTTGGCTCGTTCAGTTAAATGAACTTGTCAGTATCCTTTAGACAAGTCCAGCTTTGTAAAGAAACGAGAAATGGAAAGCCTAGTAAGTAACTCATCCAACAGAGGCATAGGTTCTGCATCGAACTTCGTTACTTGATTTAGTTTACGGTAATCGACGCAAATGCGTATGTTATTGTCTTTCTTTCGGACAATAACTATAGACGACAAGTATGCCGAACTGGATGGTTCAATTATTCCTAACTTTATCATTTCATCCAACTCTTTCTCGACTTGAGTTTGGAAGTGGATAGGAATAGGATAAGGTCTGACCCTGATAGGAGTATGGTCAGTCAATACAATGTCATGTTCAATGACTGTAGTGTGTCCAGGAATGTCCGTGAGAACATCCTGAAATGCTTGTAACATGGAAGAGATTTGTGACTGTTCCCTAGTTGATAAATTAGGTGAAATTGCAACATCCTTCCATGATTCCGAAGAACGAAGTGGAATCAACGGAAGAGGAAGATTTACATCAGAGAAAGTAGATTCCTCATCCTGTATGACAGACAGCGATGAGTAATGGCCACAAGCGACTGTAGCGTCTTCCGTCGCTTGAAAGATAGGTTGTAAGTACTCTGGACGTTCATAAAATTCTGTAAGCATATTTATGTGAAAAGTTTTATGCTTTCCGTCAATATCGACGACATAGTCGACATCAGAAATTTTAGATACAATCTCAAAAGTACCTTTCCAACCAATAAGAAGTCTATTTTCCCTGGAAGGAAGTAACACAAATGCTTTGTCTCCAGGACAAAGTTGACGTAGGCGTCTATTTTTATTTGCAAACTGTCTTGCCTTTGCTTTAGCAAATTCAGATGCGGAAGTTGCTAATTTGCAAGCTTTAATGATTTTCTGCCTGAGGGCAATGACATACTCGTAAGAAGATTGTGTGTCATCACTAATATCATCGGCAGCTATCAGATCGTGAAGCAAGGACATTGGGCCGCGCGGACGCGCGCCAAAGACGAGCTCGAAAGGAGAAAACCCGGTATGTTCATTAGGAACCTCTCTATAAGCAAAGAGAGCAGCGGGCAAGACTCTGTCCCAATCCTGAGGATGATCCTCAGTTATTTTCCCAAGTAAATTTTTCAGAGTCCTATTGAAACGCTCGACTAGTCCATTAGACATAAGATGATAAATACTACTCAGTGATCTCTTGATATTAAGAGTAGACATCACTTGCGACATTGTCTCAGATATCAGTTGGGTGCCATGGTCTGACAAGATTTCCCTATGGAATCCCAACCGCGAAAATATCAGCAAAAGAGCGTCTGCAATATCGGCAGTCGAAATGCTCTTCAGAGGTATGGCCTCTGGCCATCGAGTACACATGTCCACACATGTAAAAATAAATTGATGTCCTCTGGCTGATTTTATTTTGAAAAGACCAATGATATCTATCGCCATTTTCTGAAATGGGCGGATAGGAATGTCCGCAGCCTGGATATGTGCTGCATGGCGAGGACCTTTCGATTTTACTTCTTGACAAACTATACACGAGCGACAATAAAGACGTATGTCTCTGTTGACGAATGGCCAAAAGAAAGCCGCAAGAACTCTCGACTTCGTACGTGAAAATCCCATATGACCAGCGTATTGGGAGTCGTGAGCATGTTGCAGTATTCTAACTCTCATGTCTTTCGGAACAAGAATTTTTGAATGTATAGACATGTCAGAGTGTTGTACCATACGCACTAATACGCCATTCTTCATAGTGATCCAAGATTTGTGATCTGTGTTCTTATTTGGGTCACCTATTTTTGCCAGAGCGAAGAATTTTTTTAAGGAAATGTCTTCCTGTTAACTTTTGATAAAAGAGTTACGTGAAATGACATCATGATCATCTTGATCACGTACCTCAACACCTTCGGTCGATGTAGTCTGAGGCATATTCTGAGCCTGAGCTCTCGTGATAACTGCATTAGCAGCTTCTAAGTTATGTTCTTCCCAAGCAATAATCTGCTGCGGGGTACACTCTTTAATACATAATTGCGGGAAACCCGAGGCCTGTAAACAGTAAATTAATATGAAACAAATATAAAGGTATGTTATCAGGCACTCGCAGGAAATAAAGAAGTAGAACACCAGACAACAGAAAAACAACAGACATGAGTGGCTTACCCAGGATTTGAACACTGTCGCACGGAAGGTCCAGTGTTCAAATCCTGGGTAAGCCACTCATGTCTGTTGTTTTTCTGTTGTCTGGTGTTCTACTTCTTTATTTCCTGCGAGTGCCTGATAACATACCTTTATATTTGTTTCATATTAATTTATACTCTTTAATGCCGTGTATACGCCCGACGATAAGATCCGCAATAGGATTCGGAAGCAGACACGCTTGGACCTCTCCCGTAAAGAAGGGAGTAGCTATACGAATAATAGCGGTAGAGTATTTTTTCACTGTGCCACCAAATGTTACACATTTGATCACTCTTCCAGTGGCACATGAAGGATCTACAAGAGATTGTCTAACCCCAATAGTGGTACATCCAGAATCAAACAGGACTGAGACTGGATCATTATTCATTAGACCCCTATGTAGAATAAGAGATCCTCTCCCGTCATGAGCCGCTGCGGCAGGAAGAGCGGCCAGAGGATGACCGCAACTCAAGGTGGATATAGTAGTAGGTTCAAATAAAGTGGTGCACTGAGGGCATTGAGATGCTCTCCCAAAATCAAAGGCAGAACAAGAACTAGCACTAGCGCTAGGTTTACTATTGTTTTGTTCATTACTAACTCCCTGTGACTCTTGTTCAGCACAGTTAGTATGATGACATGATCTATTATTATTATGCTGCCATCTACCTCAATTACTATTTCCTTTGGAATTATGGTAATTACCCCTATTGCCATTATTATTTTGGTTTGAACCGCAGTTTTCACAATTGTGATTGTGATTTACACCTTGATGAAAATATCTATCAGACTGATACTGCTGTCTTCCTAAAGAATTATGGCGAGGATAGGTTTTATTGTGGCTACCCCTTTTAAAGTTACCAAATTTGTTGGAACCATAATTATGAGGGCTATCAGATTGCCTCCAATTCCTAGAAGACGAGCCTCTTTGGCATGAATCACTTTGATCCTGTCCAAAGTTACGCTTACTTTTCTTATCGAAGTTGCGCTGAGTACCTTTCTTTTTTTTTTTTTTCTTCGTACGCCCGCTAATACTCGAGGCGAAATCTCAGGTTATTATTTATGTCTAATCTGACATTGATTTTACGTGAGTATCCCTTTATTTCTTGTACAGAGACAGGTGTCCCTCGCCATTCAGGCAAATACTCTCCGATTTCGGAGGTACCCATTGCAGCTGGGTCGGCTCAGGAGCCGCCAGTCCCTGGTCGACGACACTCCTTCAAATGTGCTCGCCAGGTCTCGAGTTAATCCAGTCCAAATCCCGGTCGACGAAAAATTCTCAAATGCCGTCGCCCGGGTTTGATCCTGTATCACCCGGTCGCCAGAGCGGTGTTGTAACCACTACGCTAGCGCGGCTCCCGCTGAGTACCTTTAACTTTACCTAAGAAATTAGAATTGTATGGAGTCACAGAAGCCACGGGTAAACCTTCTTTAATCTTACTATTGCTAATCGTTTGTTGTGGATGAGCAGTGACATATTGGCAACAATATTGTTCCATTTCTTTTATGTCTTTAGGTTTACGTTCGTGTATAAAGGCAAGAAAAGACTCATTAACAGATGACATTACTTTGTCTCTAAGCAACAAGTCCAGATGTGCCTCATAAGTGTGGTAAAGTGGGATGATATTAATATTTATAGGGGACTTAGTGTACTGACTGAGATCAGCTGTGAAGGTATCTGTATCTAATAAGTGTGGTGTATTACAGATGACCTTACTTGCTACCACATTTATACCTCAGTCAGAATTATTCTGGAATATTGTGATGACTACGTTGAATGTCTAGGGTTATGAAAATAATGAAGTGTAAGTCACAACAACAACAGACAGATAAACAATTTAATTTATTCCACAACACTTTACAACACTGTGACACTCACACACAGAAAACACTCTATAAGACTATCTTAAATGAGTCAAGTGTAAAGTTTCAAATATATATGTAATAATTACTTTCAACAATAGATATCCTGATTCAACTACACAGTGAACCAGGAATCACAATCACATGTAATCACAATTTATAAATATGATCTTTGTATTGACATAATTTATTAGTATTATCCTATGTGTGTAAGTTGTGAAGTAGTACTATGAGGTAATACTGGTTTTGTTTTTCAAGCTAGATTGTTGTTTGTCATCATGACTTCAAGTGTTTGATTATCGTGGAAATAGTATTGGGAAAAGTTCACAGTTCCTGTCATTTGAAACAATTTATTGTCCCTCTGTGTTTAATATAATGTCAATTTTAGAGAGGGGGGGGGGACATAATGTTGAGCTCTGGCCACAGAAGCTTATCTTTCGTGATGGCGGCAGGAAAAGACTCCTCTGCTCGATTGCTTCACTGTGTTCTGGAGACACATCACTGGTCGCTATCTGGACCAAGGAGTATGCTGTCAGCCTCTGGATTCAGCAAAACTCAGACCAGGTACTGCTTCAATAACTTAGGACCACGGTCCCACAATTCATGGAAATAATACACAAATACGTTGACTGGCGATGAATATGGCACAAATTCCGATCTGCCTCTGTCCCATGCTTTTATTTAGAAAAAAATGTAAACTGGTTCTCAACGCACTGTTTCTGAGTAAGTTTATTTTAAAATGTGGCACTGAACTGACGCTCCTAATTGACTATATTGGCGGGTCTAACCAATCGGGCCATGTTTACACAGCTTTTCAAAAAAAGTACCCCTACTACCGTTTCCCCTAACAACAAAAAATTTGTATTTGTAGTCCGACTAATCGTGTTTCGCCTTACATTTACTTCTATCCAATCAAATAGGATTTAACATGGTGGCCTATTTCCCGTAAAATGGTGGTTTCAAAACATGCCACTGTGCGATTATTATTTGGTGTTGTCTGACACCCTCACTATTTTCTTTTGGCTATAATTTGTTAATTCCTAGACTATTTGCGTAACACTTAACATATTCTTTGTCAGCAAGTCCTAAGGAACCCAAATATATAAGTTTTAAGGGAGCTAAGTGGCGGCGTTCAAAATATGTATTTTCTTCTAGGATAGTCGTGCTGTTACCACCTCCTCACTTCCAAACTTTAGGGTGTCTGCTGTACTGTCAGGCTTTCAAACGTAAACCAGTATAATGTCATGTTTCCTAATAAGCATTTTACAGGTTTTTAAACCTAACTCTCGTAGTTGTAGTGTTTTTTATCACTGTCTATTTGAAAAAAAAGTTAGTGCTTCATGCCTTACGCTTGGGGTGGCATTAATTATCGCGAGACGCGTGTTAGTGTTGCCGGCGTTCCTGTTTTCAGCCCTCCCTCTCTCTATCCTAATTCCATCTGTCTTTTCATTACGCAGTGTATAAAATGAAATTAATGCTAGTATTAATTTAGGTCATTAAGCCGCTTGCGTATCTCAAGGTTTTCTTAGAAATGCAGTACACGTTTTATTGTTTTGTTGAAACGCGTGTATGCTGCTGTAGGTCTTAGACAACTCTACCCATCTAGTGAAAGTAAGGCTTATCTTTCCTATAAAGTCTGAGAACTCTACACCAGATTCTGGTAACATAGTCTTAAAACGAAGACGGTAATCATCTTATTTAAGCTGATATCTTTTCAATAAGGCTGCTCTGACAACTTCATAGTTAGTCCTATCATGTTCTTCTATTGCCATTATAATATTTAATGGTTCACCTGTAAGTGAATTCAACAGTTGCCTAACATATTGTGCCTTATCTACTTTATATGTTACACAATTAAGTTCTAGTCTATCTAGATAGAACGTTATGTCATCTTTCGTAGGATTAAAATGAGGAAGTTTGAACTTATAATCATGACTTTTTGTAGTCGAAGAAGTCGCCTGAGAACTACCCATATTCATCACTTTTAATTTCTCTATCTCCAAAGCCAAGAGTTTTTCTTCATGTTCTCTTTGATGCTTTCTCTCTTCAAATTCTCTGTCTTGCTGAATCTTCCTTTCTTCAGCTTCTCTTTGATGCTTTTTCTCTTCAAATTCTCTGTCTAACTGAATCTTCCTTTCTTCAGCTTCTCTGTTTAGCTGCGCTTGAATCTTTTTCTCTTCAAGCTGTGCTTGAATCTTTTTCTCCTCAGCCTTTTGTGCTTTGGCATATTGAGCAAGCGCGAAATCCTCCAATTTCTCATCAGTCTTGCCAAGGGCCAACCCTTGCTGTATGAAGAAATCTAATGTAGACATCCTGTCTACAAATGTGCTGTCAATATATCTGAAATAGCAACACCAGTTATCCCAATCTCAGTGGGAGATGAGTCTTTTATAAAGACTAAGTACAATTACTTTATTTATAAAGTCACTATTAATCAACTCAGTATATAATTTGCATCATATGAATAATAGTACATGATCAAGTATACATGAAGACTGTATATATCAACAATATCACGATAACTAAACAAAGACAAGCATCTAAACAAACGAGAACATTTGCAGAGGTCAAAAGAAAATACCGCTTAACTAAATCAAATGTTGTGAAAAATCACAATGATAACTGCGAAAAATTACCAAAAATACAATGACAACACAGTGTATAAACAAAAAGGGTGTAAAGAAATTAACAATAGAAAAGAGAAGGCAGACAAATACAAACCAAAACGAATCAAAACTAAAGTACGGAGAAAAAATAACGAAAACAACACTAACACATCTCGTCACAGCCAAGAAAAAAAATCAATAAATAGCAACAAAAGTCGCTTGCAATTTCCACTGTGAGAAATATGCACAATCCCTAAAGAACGCTTACAGTAGCCCTCGGTTGAGTGGGATATTTACTGTAAGACCCTCCAACCTGAACCCGCTGAAAACAAAATACATTAACTCAACAAGTAATCAAAGAACAAGTAAACAATAGAATGCATATAATGAATGTAACGAGGAATGCTTATTTGCACATAAAATAAAGGCTCAGTTTAACATGTAAAACTAGGCCACTTATCTTTAAGCGTAATCCTCTACAACCGCAAAGATGCAGTTCATTGCAGTACACTTGTAAACACTAGTAGACGTTCCACCGTTGAAGGTCACCGTAACTTGACAACGGGTGTAGTAGTCTCCAAAGTGAAGCTATCAAACCAAACTCGACTTCAGTTGAGAATGTTTGTAGGCTGTCGTAGTAAACAATAGGTTGAACTGTTCTATGTTTACAATTCGAGCTTGCACGTATAACTTGTGACGTGAACTTTGACACATATGTCCTTCGACGATTGTCACAGTGTTAAATAACTTCGTTAGCAACTGTGGTCTATGTAGCACTATTGTAGCAGCTGTGGTCCATGTAGCAATTCTGCAGCAGCTGTGGTCCATGTAGCAATTCTGTACCATCCATAAATGTATACGTCGATCAGCAGACGTTGACCTATTTCCTACTGTGTAGCTGACAACTAAACGTCAATCTTGTTTTCCGGATGTATAAATCCAGATGTGGGCAGGAAAATCCGTGTCGTTGACAAAAAACCCACGAATCTGGTCCACCAGATGTAAAAAGGTGGGTTTGTAAACCAGATGTAGTATAGCCCCATCAAGCTGGGCCACCAGATGTAAAAATCTGTTTGCACGGAGATGTAGAGTGTCTTTTACATGTATAAGGTTGTTCAATGTAAATGCCCAGATGTAACGTACTGTTTTGATGTGTTATGAATGTTAGTACGTTGAGCGTGTCGTGTTGTCCTGGACAGTACCAAGTTGTAGCGAGAATCTAGGTCACTAGCGTGAGGTGCCGCCAGGGTATAGTAGACACATACATAATGTCAGTATTCCTGTAGATTCAGACGTGTAGTACTTGTATAACAATGTGGTTGATCGTGTAAGAGTGTAGATAACAGTGCTGATAACACGAAGGTCGTATAGGCTCTTGGACGTCTTCACATAAACTCACACAACCACAAGTAGAAGTCAGTGAAGTAGGGAATGCTGCTGACGTTTACAATATTTATTCATGACGTACGATAATACGATGATGATGGACGAAACAGTCAATAGTATAAGATCGTGTACATAATATGTGTAGTTACAAAGGTCAGCTTCAGGCATCACAGATCCTAGACATGTAACAATGTCTTGACCAATGTTTACTGTTTATGCAATAGCTCTAATCCCTGACTGAGCCCCGTCAGGTAAGCCCTAGCAAATATATTGCGTAGTACGGGCGATAACAGTTATTTAAACAAAGTCAATGCCTTTGTCCTACAATTAGCAGAAGACTTCAGACTGGCCTCACATGCCAGATACTTCATTCTGGTGAAGCATATTGGCCGTAAATACGGACCAATATGATGACAACGAAATCAGGCCGCAGGTCGCGGGCCTCGATAATCAGGTCACTCTCAGTTTACACAAGCTTCTGAGATAAATATATATTCTGCCAAACCATATTCCGCCTGCATTGCGGATCCATAAAGATGATTCTTCGGCTTATGTATGTAACAGGTCAACTTGGACCTAGTCTTTCAAATATGAAGCCATACTGGAGTACAGTATAATAACTCCTTGTGAGCTTCGCTCACTATGTCGCCATCAGCGATAAATGTACCTGTAAGATCTAAACGAGACGAAAAGATCGAATAATGTTTTCAGTTACCTTCTCAAAGAATCCTTACACTCTAAGGTAACACAACACAGCCAATACTGGCAACACTACTCTCTGAATCAGTCTCCCGGTTTTTTGCCCGCCAAGACCCGCGCATGCCCAAAGAGCAAGGACCAGATCGAGGCAAACCAAGACCAGGCGTTTCCGCCCAAACGGGTGATAAAGATACTCCGTATATGATCCTATAAATAGACTTAAGACATGTCAACTATAAGACATTGCCTGAGACAGGACAACATAAGACAGGAGAAGATAATCACCAGTCAAACCTGTCACAGAAAGATAATAAACATTTATCTCTCTTTGACCACATTAAACCAAACATACATTAGGTTGGCGTTTTTTTTTCACCGTCCAAATGACGGCAACAATGAGCTTTCCACAAACCACACCACACCATTAAAAAAATTACAGATTTCATATGTGTCCAGACTTTAGGGACATCACTTAACAGAGGAATTTTGCGTGAATTTTGCAAAGCGCATCAACCTTTGCATCGCGAATGATGGAAATCATATTGAAGACGTTATTTAATATTCCAATTGAATAAAATGTTGTTAATAAATTTCATTTCTTGAAAATATGTATTTTTGCCCATGTGTCCAGACTTTAGGGACACCCTGTATATAGTCTTCTAGGATGTTGCATAAAAAGAGTATTTGTGATGACTTGGTGGTTTTCTAGGCAGAATGTTGTCAAGCGTTCTCCTCTTTCATTTCTCTGGCCCAATCCATAACCTCCTTTCACTTATTTCATGTTCTAATCTTTCGTTTCCAACTTTGGCATTACAATCTCCCATTATTATCCAGATATCTTACTTATTTGCTTTCTCTAATGCATGTTGCAGTTCGTTGTAAAACTCTTCAATTTCGTGTTCTTCGGCAGCTGCTGTTGGCGCATATGTTTGTATAATTGTGAATTCTTTCTATTTCCTTTCAATTTGATTGTGACAATGCGGTCATTTGTGGGATTATATCCTAATAGGTAAGAAATTATACGGGATAATTTTCTTAATATTAAAACAAACAAACAAACAAACAAACAAACCCTATACCAGGGGACTTCATATGCTTTTTTGGCGTGTGAGTTTGTTTGTTGGTAGCAGTTTTTTTTCCCATGATGATGTTGCCAGCCACAATGCACAACAAAGCAGCCTCACATTAGTCGTCTGTTACGACTTGCTTGAGGGAGCAGTGGTTCTATTTTTTTCTGTGCCCTCTAAAAGACAGCCTCCCCCCCTACACAAACTGAAACCATGGGGAGAAATATAATTTATCTGTTACCATATTTCTGCCTGAGATGTATAGTTCTGGCACAATGAGCTCAGAGTAGGCCTATTTGTAATTATTTTTACGTACACGTTTCACTCAAATTCGACACATTTTTCTTGCCAGCTGTTTTATTGCGCAAATTAAGTTATATTTTGAATGTGGATTTTGCTTTAAAATTAATATCTCATTCTATTTTTTGTTAAAATTAAATATTATGTTTTTAGTTTATTGCAGTCTATGTGAAATAGATAGGTTTATTATTTTGACGACGAAACAGAATTTTGGAGTGCGAGTCATAAGTGCGAATATATACATTTACGAACGCAGTGCGGAACATCTCTTCCTTTTCCGGATTTCTAATAAGGTAGGGTGATGGTTGAAAATAACTCGTCGATTTAAATCACTTGTAGTCTTATTTCGTAGGTTACATTTTCAGAAATAATAATCATTTTTATGCTTATGAGTACTGTCTGTTGTTTGTTTTTATACGTTATCAAGATCATGCGTATTTCATACAAGAACACAGTGAAATTTCTAAATGGAGGCTAGACACTTATTATAAAGTAAATCACCATTAACTGGTTTGCTGCATTTGAAAGTTAAACGTGTAGCTAACTTAAAAAGAACATCAACTTTAGTATAAGTAAAATCGATTAACACTTCATGACACTAATTTTATAAATCCTCAGAGTTAAAGATGACTCGCTACGCCAAAGAGCCAGAGAATCCTACAAAATGTAAGTGCATAAATGTGCTGTTCTGCATGTCCTATTGATTTATTGTTGTCTTTAAATGTTAGTTTTGTTAATAGGCCTAGGCCTACTATGAGTGATACATTGCCACTTTCAGAAAATACTTTTAAATAATATTTCTTTTCTTAGCCTAACATTCATTCGTAACCAGATCACATTAAATCTAGGCCTATTTAGTAAGATAATTATTTTTACCTTTATTTTCAGCGGCCAAAGCATGTGGGTCTTACCTGCGGGTTCATTTCAAAGTAAGTTCTTCATATTTTACTAAACTGCAGTAGCCTAGGCCTAATGAATTTTCAGTAGTTTATGTTGAAATGAAGACAGTGGGTTGTGTCCTATGTCATCTGAAAAATTTGCTCACTTCATTTAGAATTAAGGGGATTAGGATAGGCCTACCTAACTCCTAATTTAATTTATACACCGAACAAATTTTCAAACAGATAGGCCCCTACAGGAAATACCAGGACTGAACATCAGTGGAAGGTCAATAAACAACCTTAGATATGCAGATGATACCGTGTTGTTAGCTGAAAGCGAACAGGAGTTACAAGAACTAGTGAAGCAAGTGAACAGTATAAGTCATGAATATGGACTCGACATTAATATTGAGAAAACAAAAACTATGATAATTAGCAAAACAGACGATAAACCCACATTAAAGATAAGCGTAAATGGGGAAATCCTGGAACAAGTCAAGAGCTACGTATATCTCGGTCATATAATAACAGAAGATGGCAGATGTGAAACAGAAATCAAGAAGAGAATAGGAATGGCCAAAGCTACATTCAACAACATGAAACATATACTGACATCCAAACAGTTATCTCACAAATTAAAACAGAATCATAAAGTGTTATATATATTCTGCATTTCTGTATGGTGCAGAAACATGGACGATGAATAAGCAGTTGGAAGAAAGAATTGAGGCTCTTGAAATGTGGATATATAGAAGAATGGGGCGTATCTCATGGAAAGAGATGAAAACAAATAAGGAGGTCCTAGAAAATCTAGGTATGAAAAGAGAACTAATGAGGGAGGTCAAAGTTCGACAGCTAAAATACTTTGGCCACATAAAAAGGCATAACACCTTGCAGAAGACCATAACAGAAGGGAGAGTTGAAGGCAAACGTGCAAGGGGAAGACAGCGCTATAAGTGGGAAGACAACATCAAAAGATGGACAGGAAAGAGTCTATCAGAGTGCACCATCAAGACAAGAGACAGAAGACGTTGGAGATCCATTACAGCCAACCTTCGTTGTGGAGATGGCAACTGATGATGATGATGACCTAACTCCTTATTACTGTGTAGGCCCTATCTGAATTCTTTTTTGAGGCTGTATCGAACATGCCCCACTGTTCATTTCAGATTCATTAAATGATTATTAGTGTATAGCCTAGGGTAGCCTTTTTTACCATCCATACATATATTTTAGTGAGCTACTTTTCAGTAAAGCTTATGTTGTAATAGTGTGACAGTAGCAAGATTTCTGTATTTTCATAGTTCTAGATAGCCTACCATTTGTTGTAGTGTCTGAAGGTACAATATCTGGTCAGTCAATCAACTTTGTTATCCTTTTGAAATTTAGAATTCAGGGGTTGTTGATTTTACATTGCCAGGTGGATAATTTTCTTATATTGTAGGCCATAGGCCTATATATATTTCACAATGTTCTGCTTGTTTGAACTATTCATGGGGTTTTTGGTAAATATGCCTGTTTTGAGGACATCTAGCAGTGTTGTGCATAATCTGGATGGCTAACCAATCTGAACTATGTTCTTATGAGAGGTGATCTAGGTGTCTTAATTTTTTGGTTCCTGCTTCATCTCAAACCCCTGGGAAACCTAAGACATAAAGTAGTAACTTCAGCCAATACATTCCTTGGCATCTTTGTTATCATTTCTTGATAAGTTCATCTCTGTTTACATCTGGGCCTCAATTTGCTGCGTCTCCCTATAGTCATTGCTTGTTTTGGCTGTTTAAAATTTTAATGCTTGGTAAATGACTCGCCTTTGTGTGATCTTGAGTTAATGTTCTTTATTCTACTATGGTTTCTTTCTTTCCAACACCTTTGCAGTTTTGCTGCTCTTCTATTATTCTACTAGATTTCTTCCTTTCATACTCTACATTTTTGCAATTCTGCATCTACACCAGTTTCCAATGTGATGGTGTGCCTTCAAACATGTAAGCTAGTTGTTGTAATGTCCAGAAGCAGATGTGAGCAGTAGCCTGTATTTACAATATGTATTTTTGATAGATAGGCTATAGGTGCAGTAAATTTTAACTGCTTGCTCTCACTCCTTTCACCAGAACACCCGTGAAACTGCTCAGGCCATCAAGCACATGCACCTGAAAAGAGCTAACCGCTTTTTGAAGAATGTGGTTGGGCACAAAGAGTGTGTGCCTTTCCGGCGATTCAGTGGTGGTGTGGGTAGATGTGCACAGGTTTGTTATTTACAGTGTACAATTACCATAGAGGATTAGCAATACTTTTAGGTGCAGGTTTTTCCCAGCCTATCACATCAGTTTCATGAAGTTCACCTCCCCATTATACCATCCCACTCTAGAGAAAATAAAAACCTAAATTCACTGCAAATTTTAGAATATACATCCTTGTGAGATTTATCCAATACTTTACTCTTGTAAAAAAAAAGTTTTTCATTTGTTTAGGCTTTTCTTAAAAAAAACACGTGAAACATAGAATCTCACACTTTCATTAGACACAACTAAAATACAAGCCAGTGAGACTATACCATGGTAACTGTTCAATCATAAGTTTAGTATAAATGAAAAGATTAACAGATGACTGAAATATGAACTCTTGAGTGTTACTCTTCAATTTTAAGTAGATTTATTATACAAACCAACACAGCTTCAAGTGAGGCAAGTTTCATTGCAAATTTGTGATCAATGACAATCGGTTCCTTTGTAGAAAATTGTTCGGTACTTGAGGTTTATGTGTTTCTGGGGCTTGAATGGATGACAAAGATTAGTGAGGAGCTGATGCTGCATCATATCACCTTCACTCAAAAAGATTCACGGCAACACATTACTACAGTTTAATATAGGATACCTAAGAAATAAAAGAGCATCTTACTGTTACGGTATCAGATAAATGCCTAGTGTTTCAATGACTAGAAAAGGAGCATATATAGAAGACCGCTGCTAGTGGATAAGAAAAAGTATGTGGATGAGCCATGTGAAGCTAATGGGAAAAAAATCCAGCATGAAGCATGGGTTACAAAAGAAACCATCATTTATAAGTTTACAAATTAGGCAGATGAAGCCGCAGCCAACGGAAATACGAATGACAAACAAGTATGCTAGCAGGGAGATATACATTAGACTGCCTTATCAAGGAAAAGAAAGAAAAATTGTTTAGCAGCTTAAAAGATCAAATGAAGAGATTGATTTCCCACACAGCCAGCAGAAAAGGAGTTTTAAGTTAACTGTGAAATTCAAAACAAGGAAGAAACAAATCATCTGAGAGATGGGAAGGCTACTGGTACAGATGGCAGTGAATCTGAGGTCAATCAGGCCGATGTAGACAGCTCTACAGAAGTATTATAAACGTTACTTGGTAAAGTGTGAGAGAAATACCAGCAGGTTGGAGGGAAGAAAATAGGGCAGAGGTTTTCAGACTTTTTTGGTTCACGGCTCCCTTGACCTGTGCATAAATCACGGCGGCTCCTCTATATATTATATATAAGCAATTGTACCCAAAAAGATATTAATGACTTCTCAATGTGCATATTTTACATCTGATACCAATTGTGGGGGGGTAAATAAGTTAAGTTTCGGACACAAAATAAATAAGACTATTTTGTAAATGAAAAACTAAATTAATTTCGTTTTGCACACTTAATTAAGATTTATCCATACTGTATGAAAAACAGAGACAATTACACAAAACAATTTAACCTTTAGCACGCTGCATTCTTTTTCACAACCCCCCGTTTTTATAGTGGGAGACTTGTAATGTCTATAGTTTTTGTGTTTCTTGGTCAATTGCTATCATTTTTGGAATTTATGTAAATAAATGAATGGTGAATCTGATGATATAAAATTTGTTTGTGTACATGTTAGATGTGATAGGAAGAGAGGAAAGGAAAGATGAAAAAAAACGAAAAAAATTTAAAAAAATAAAAAAATTTTTTTTTTAAATTTTAAAATTAAAAAAAAAAATTAAAAAAATGACCAACGAACGAAGAGTCCATATCCCTTGCATCTCAATGAAAGTCATTTGACCAATAGAGCAATACAAATCAAATGACGATCTTTTCGTTACACCCATCATCAGTAGCAAAGCAACAAACTCCCTAGCCAGCCGTGACATTCGGCCGTAATCCTATTTTTTTCCGATATTCCTAATCCTAACCCAGAAAATTATACATACTTGAAAGGCCATTTTACTTTCGTTTCCATCTCAGCCATCAAACATATTCTGAGAACCGATTTCAGCGCTTATAAAGACAAAAATTTCATCCCCACCGCATGGCGTCAGAATACAATAAAATTAGAGCGAAATGGCCGCGTGTCTGATGCCGATTCATTTCGATTTAAAAAATTTACAAAAAATAAACGCAGATACACCCATCACTTTTTTAAGATCGGAAACGGAAGCTAACTCTCTTGCAATTAAAATTACAACTTAACATCCGGGGCTGAAAATCACGTGTACACAAGTCATGTGCTAGAAACGATGACAGCCGCAAGGCGACATGTGTCGCCCGCAGCGTGCTAAAGGTTAAAACAAACTGCATTGTTCAAAACTACGTCCAAACTACAAAACAGCAAGACCAGATTGATTTTAATTATTGTGACACGTGGTACGACTCGACTGCCATCTACCAAAACAGCAGTAATAACAAGCCAGCCTGCTAGAGGTCACTAGCGCACAGCTCATAAACAGTCGGCTTGGACGATTGCTGTTGGGTCATCTCATCTCTTAACACCAGCATCCGCCATGATGACATCAGAGTTAGTGATCAGCTGTTCGTAACATAGACCTGCTCTGGAGTTTTATGGTGCATTTGTCAATAACTTCTAGTACCTAATGACACATATTAATACATGCAATAATACCTCAGCGCAAACATGTCGTCCTACGAAGATCTATATTTATTGATGGACCTTGGCTCATAATATCGAGCCCAACACTTTTCCCAAGCCCCCGCGAGGGCCGCGACGCACAGTTTGAAAACCTCGGAAATAGGGTAAAGACTGGGAAATTGCAAGAGCACATGAGTTATGTTGTTAAACTAAGGCGGCTGCTGAGCGTATCTGTCTTCTGCATCCAGTGCCAAGTTGAATCCTTTGCATTATCTACATTGTAGATCTAGGCCCTTCCTGTTGCTTTTCTATCATTCCAAAACTTGAGCTGAAGTCATGAGGTCCAGTTTCCTTCCCACTTGTTCAACCTTGGCTTGATGTATATTGAAAGGATCCTCACATCGGGTTTCAAACTGGAAGGAGTGCTACTCTGGTGTGACTAGTTGATTCCTAAAGCGTTGGCCAAGCAACTCGAATGTTACCTATTTTCAGTATGCACCACGTGGAGGTGCGTCATGAACTTGGTTAGAGAGCTAACCCTGAAATTCACGCAAATGCCTGCATATAAAAGAATAATAGTCTTTTTTAATGCTAGTGTAGCAGTCCTGAGAGTAATCATCTTGATAAATTTTAAGGATAATTAGCATCATGTTTAAGTTTTATGCTTTATTTTATGTGGCTTTATTGGTGTGATGTAGACGAACAGTTACTGGGGAAGTGGTAGTTAAAAAATGAGTAACAAGTAGTTATAATCAGTTTTGTTAATTACTCAGTAATATTGCTCTACTCTAATTATTCGTTATTACAGGCTAAGCAATGGAAGGCAGTCCAGGGCAGGTGGCCAAAGAAGAGTGCCGAGTTTCTGCTTCAGCTCCTCAAGAATGCTGAGAGCAATGCTGAATTTAAGGTGTGGCAGTTCTATCATCATTACAGAGAGTAGTGTTCATTTTAAAGTTTCAGGATTTTATTCGCTCAAAAGTAAACTGCATTATTGAGTTTATGATTAGTCATGTTGTAGCGGAATGCTTTTCATGTATGATGATAGTGATAGAGTAGAATTAAATTCACTCCAGAATGTATGAAATCCCAGTGCCAGAGAAGTGCACTGGTATCACAATAGAGTTACGCTGTGAATACCCTGAGTTGGATAATAGATTTAGACTTCAGAAGTATAAGGTGCCTTTCCGCTAAAGTATCTCTATGTGATAATTAAATTAGAAAAAGTAACTCATATAGTAACAGTTAATAATTTAACAAGTCAAATGAGTACAATTGCATAATTTATTATTTACATCTAACTATCTGTAATGTGTGTTGAAGGATTTGGAAGTGTCTGTTTAATATTTATTTACATTAGGAAATAGATAACAGAAAATCTTGGATGTTCCTTCCAAAGTGAATTGTACCAGTCAAGACTTGAATGATTCTTCCAATAGGAATTATAAAATTCACTACTGTTCATAAATCTCGTGCTATCTAGTTCTTATTTAGTTTCATCATTTAGATCGCTATCAATTTGACGATTATTCATTTGCATATGGTTCTTGATATTGCTCAGAACTGAGTACAGAATTACTCAACTTAGATGTAGTCTGGGACACACTGAATTGTGGTGAAAATTCCCCCCAGCCCTCCCAAACAGTAAGGGGGACTAAGGTGCTGAAACTTGCCTGACCTCTGTGCTTCAGGAGCGGGATCAAAGGGCTTCAGTTTCCACTTTTCACTGGCTTTTGAAATGGCACAAATACTGTGTTCAGAGGCTCCCTCAGATACATAATAATGGAACATAAGGGGTAACATGTGGCTATGTGGTTCTATTAAGCACACATGCTACGGATGTTGATGAAGTGATCTTGTTTCACTGACTGCGTATAATTGAATGATTCATGGCGGTGCAAATCAGAGATAGGACGATGAGATAGTGTCTACTGTGCAGAACATAACAAAATACATGAATAAATCACATGTTATGATACATGGGTATGTTACAACCTTTGCCCTTCCCCTGCTGGATACCAGTATGTTGTTAACTTCCAGGCAAGAACTAGCCAAGATATATTTGGCTAAACAATAAAGTGATATGCTTCCTGACCATGCCTGTGGAGGTAACTGGTCATAGGCTTTCTGTATACCCTTATTATTATGATGCAATTAATTTGTAACCAAATCTAAAATCAAACAATATTAGTCACTCATATCATTAATAAACTTACATACCCTCTAGGACCTATATAACACAGTGTGAGGCTGTATAAATTGAAATATCACTGCCCTGCATACAGCGTAGAAAAGGCTTTGCCGTCAGATGACTTCCAGCTTCTCACTTCTGCGCCTTGATTTTGTGTATGTGATTTGAACCGTCCGCTCTGTCCTTATATACAACTAAGTCTCACGTACGAGAAAGCACACTGAAGTCCGCTAAGATTTTTTTCAAATCTCCTAGTTTGAGACGATCTGTGCTACTTCGATATTTCGTTTCTCGCCTTCTCCTCAACACACTTATCGCTATCCTTCTTTCTTCTGTATCCTTTCTTTTCCCCCTTTTAATCAAAATCCATTGAGGTATACATTTTATATCCATTTTTGAAGAATATCCATCAGATATCAACAGAAGTAATGACTATAAATATTCAAATATCTTGAAAATTACTTACATTAGCGTACCACCAGTCTAGAAATCTGTATCTTAATATCCCTTGCTTCTAATAATTCCATCCTTCTTATCCTCCGACAAAGCGCAATTGTGTAGCTTTAATTCTTCTGTCATTCTAATGCAAATTCTTATAGTCTGTCATATTTCCTCTTTATCTGCACCTACCTGCCTCTGCTCAGTATTGTACTGCTAAAGGAGACGCAAAACTTTCAGCCTACCGTCACGTGCTATCAACTTTTTTCTCTTTAAAGCACCATGGAAACAAATTTCACTACATATGTGAGCAGTTCACAATTGAAGATGTTATGTAAACATAATGTAATTGTTTTATGTGCTTTTTTTTCTTTTGGGTCTTAAAAATTGTGTATTGATTTATTTAGATGACACTGATTTTCATATTGCCATGCTACTGTTGCAGGGTCTGTCAACTGAACACCTTGTCATCGAACATATTCAGGTTAATGCTGCCCCTAAAATGAGGAGGAGAACCTACAGAGCTCATGGACGCATAAACCGTAAGTTACTGGCTTGTCTTATATAAAGACAATACTTTCCACCTCTGTTTTAACGTTTTGAATACAATTAGACACATCTGTATACATTAAAGTTACTTAACCCATTACAGTCCAATACAACTGCTAGTATTTCTACCCAATGACCAAGCAAACAAGGAAAAATTGAAAAGCAGGGCACAACACAGAGTGGCTTTTCACATCCAGTACAAAAGAGTCTTTGTCTGGTCTCTCACTGCAGCTGTGTTTTCATACTGCTGTGAGAAGTGGTTATGTTCTGTGATAAGTCTCAATTTTCATGGAAGCACCGGTGGCCTGCACTTTCTTGTGGTTTCGACTTCTTTCATAATCTGATACCAGAGCTTCAGCAGTCTAGAGCCTAAATTGCTTTTGTGTGATTGGAGGTTTGGCAACTTCACAGTACAGAATATATCCATTTACAGGGCAACTTCTATGACAATGAAGAATTGGATCCACCATGTGAAGCAGCGATAAGGGTAAAAGAACCTCACAAGTACTGATTGAAGTGATCAACACCACCTATAATCCTATAGTGTGATTATCTGCCATGACAGGTTTTTCCACTGTCCTAAATTCTCTCCCCACCCCCTGGTGTCTTGATCTGATATGTGTTGTCAACAACATTGTTTGTGTGGACTGTGTTGAGCAAATTCAAACACTTTATATCATGCCACGGACAGGCAACCATGTTTCCTGACCTAGCAAATAAAAAGTGAACGGTTCATCTTCAGTCACGTATGGGTCATCAAAGTCATACTAGTCCCACTGAAACTCATCAGCTGCTTCTCTGCTGTGCCCCTTCCTCGAGCACACCATGACCCTGACATCACCATCTGGCGCCTTCACAAATGCTTGATTTAGTACTGTCGCTGTCTGTTTTATTAGTTTCAGGCTGCCCTGCATCAAAATTAAACCAACTGTTGTCACTTTCAAAGGTCAGCCAAGAGCCAGAATCTGAATCACTGCAACATTTAGCAGTTTCACTCATTAAAAAAAAAATTCCACTCAAACATAACTAAAAACTTTAAAAAAAAATGTCGGGCCGCATTTAACCATTGTTCGTTAAAGAATTACTTCCCTTGGCTTAGATCTTTTCGGATGGCTGCAGTGATCACTATTTATGCTAATGCTTTATGGACACCAAAAGGCAGCAGTGGTACAGTATGAAAAATAGGCGACCATGACACACTAAAATGTTACGGCAGTATGATAAAAATAAACCATCGGTGTGTTTCTGGACCATTGGTACTGTAAAGGGTTAACCATATACTCTGTCCTCGCCATTATTGAGAGCAATTGCAAGTAGCTAAGTTGTTTTACTTCCTTACCGTAGGCCTGTTCTTACTTTGTTTCCTCAAAAAAAAACCCCCTAGGAGTAGCTCAGTTGTATGTTTCATAATTGTAAACTTTGTAGTCAACAGAATATTTGTATTCAAGTAGTTTAATATTTTTACTGTCTTATTTTGTTTCGAATTAGTTGTTGGCGCTGCACAAATTGTAATTTGAGTGTAGTTAAGCAGCACGTGTTTATGTTTTGATGTTATCACAATTTGTGTGACAATTCACATGTTTTCGTATTTCATTGTTATTGCTAGAGAAATATGTCGCTTTATATTTACATTTTCTAAGTCTCCTAAGCGAATAATTGTGAAACTACTTAGAAACATTGCTGACATTGACGATGATTGTTTGGTAGTCACAGTTTGTTGTCAAATAATAGAATCAGTGTAGAAAAGCTAGACACATTACATTTAGTTGATGAGTGGGCAGATCGAAAAGCAACAAAACTCGACCTACAGTAACATCTAATCACTAGTCCTAGGTAGATGAAGCTGAACTGTTAAAACGCTAAACAAATGTAAAAAGTTTTTATATGATGTTATTCTTCTTTATTTGTTTGAAAATTACATAATACCATATTGCATACTTTTTGTATTCTTTTAAGGGACCACAGTAAAAACTGGCGCGAATAACACTAAATGTACTAACTTTGGCCATAATCAAGTTTTTTTCCCTTTGTAAATGGATTACCTTGATGTTTGAAGACTAAAAAGAAAGTTTTATTGTCTACAACAGTAATTTGTCTTTGTTAAGCTCATATTCTACAGTTAACTTTTTAGTGTATTTAAATTTTACATGCAAACATGTTTTACTTATAACGAACGTACTTGTGTTAATACTACCATATACGCTATATATTACAATTCTCTATCTATATTTCCCTAGAGTTTGGTATATAATAAGTACATGTTCACAGAAAAGATTAACATAAAATTTACACGAAAAGATAGTACACTTCACCGTTTAGAATTCTTCAAAACATAATTACGGCACAGGGTGGGAAAAAAATTATGGAGTCCAAGAGTTAACATCTTGAGGATTGTCTTTCTATGCCTGAAGAAATAAGAATCTTCTGTTGTGTTGTTATTTCTCTCATTGTGTTCTTTATGCAGTGTTTGAGTGGACTTGTGAGATCTTATTGTCAATGGCTATCTTTATTATCTGTCATACTCATATGTCACTTTCATAATGCTTTTATTCCAAATGAGTATTTTAGAATAGAATTTAAAAAGGCTTAAATATATTACAGCATACATGAGCAGCCCATGCCATATTGAGGTCGTCTTGGCTGAAAAAGAAACAGCTGTGCCCGTTCCCAAGTCGGCAGCTGGAGATGAGGAGCCTGTCAAGAAAAGAGTCTCCAAGAAGAAACTCCAGAGACAAAAACTGCTGCAGAGAGATTGAGCAAAGAACATCTGTACAATTATACAGATAATACAATTTACAGTTATACTTTATTTGAACTTCCTGTGTTTTTTTTAAATAATTGTTTGTGCATTCTTTATATGTGGATTGTTTTGTCCAAGATTTTTCACCTTGAAATCACATTTACCTCCACTGCTACTCTACAAAGAACATTCATTTGTACTATTAATACATGTATAGCAACTAAATTGTGTCAAGTTCCTTAAAATATACCAATGTGCCGATCACACTTCTATCACTCAGATTGTAATGCATTTACTTTCGACTCTCACATATGCAGAAACACACTTTTAAAAATACACGTGTCACATTTATTTTAGACTTAGTCAGTGTTAATTGAGCTGTGGGGTATAAAGCTGTAAGGTGTTGAATTTCAAGATTTTATTATGTACTGTTAACAAAGACATTTTTTACACTAGCTGTTGGGTAAAGAGCAGACAGTATTTGTTCATTATTTTTGTCAGAATTGTGCTGTTTTCAAGCAAAAGGTCCTTGATCAAAAGCCTTATTTTCAGGGGCACTTGAAAAAAAGCATAGCAATTTTTTGTTCAATATGAAAAAAGTCGGTGGAGTTACAAATAAAAAAAAATTGGCCCTCTGTGTGTGTCAGTGAACATTTCACACCCGTAAGACTATTTGCTTATCTTTATCTTCATGTAAAGGCAGTTTTGGTTATTTGTATGCTGTTGATGCTTCTAACAGTGTGAATCTGATATTTGCCAATCAGTGAGCTTAGAAAATGAGGTAATGGCTGTTCTGACTTTGTGTCCTGTCATACAGTGCATTGTTCTGTCCTCGTGAAAGTTGCCGTTTCCACCAGACTACAACAGTTTGTCTGCGCACATGGGGAAGATACAATTTCTGCCTTATAGAATTATATTTTGATGATGTTAAGTAATTGTCCTCATTTGAACATCCAGAGAAGCCAACTTGAATAACAGGTTGCTGATATCTCCATAAAGCTCATCCTAGACTTGGTACAGCTGACAGCCAGACATGCTTTCCTCATCTTGGGTACTCCTGTAGGCAGATAAAGGGCAGCACTTATTGTTGAGCATGTGAAAGTCTTCTGTAGTTTTCGGATGGCATGTCACTCACTTGATACTGTATGTGCTGTTTATAAGAGCTGGTCTCAAAACTTTATACATGTCAGCTTGAGGTAGTTTACACGGGTCTTTGCCAGTCTGTCAGCGTGTTCATTCCCACAGAGTTTGCTGTGAAATGGGAGTCCCATGTGTCACAGCTTGAATTGCGTATTGCTTTTAGGACATAATCAACTGTAAAAAACAAAAGCACTTGTCTCACTGTAGTTTCCTCTGTTGTTAGTACCACTGCTGAAGTTTTCAGTGTGTCTGCTTTGAAGTTGCTATATAATGTCCCACTTATAACTGACAGTTTTTTTCTGTGGGGCATACATATTCTTCCTGTTCCATTAGATGCTGATTGATTTATGTATGGTTCAGCTTTATGATAATGTCTCTCAAAATGAAGACCATATATTGAAGGATTTAAAGGGGAGACAAAGATGCAGCAATAGAGAATGCAGTCAGCGACCCATAGCTTGACTGCTTGCATCAGAGTCAGTGAATCAGAGCTGACTAAGACCCTACTCCGCCTCCACGTGATGGTCCTGGAAACAGTCTGCATCACTGCAGTCTGGCTGAGAGTAGGGATCGCAGAGGGAAGGCAAACCCGGTCCCAAAAACTGCAGTGCTGAAGTCGGATGTATCGACCGAAAGGTGCAGATATCACAGCTCTGGCGTAAACAGACACAACGCAACCAATGTCCTTTTCAGGACGAACGAGGAAGAAGAAGAAGGATTTTAAAAATAATATATGGTAAAATTTAATAACTGCCTAGGCCGATCCCAAGCCCGGCTGAAAAAGGAGGAGGGCGGCCTGCATGGAGGCCGTAAGGAGACAGCCCGTCCAACATGAAAGAAAACCGGACTTCTAAAGGCGACGAACCAGAATGGACTACGACTTATGGAACTTGGAACACAAGAAGTATAAATGGCAAAATTAGAAATCCTGACTATAACGGAAACAAAGAAAAAAGGACAAGGAGTCATGGATCTCGATGGCAACACGCTGCTCTACAGTGGTGTACCCACATCTGAAAGAGCTAAAGGGGGTGTGGGTTGCATTGTGGCCAAAAACCAAAAAAGATGGTATCAAGGGATGGAACTTTGTTTCGGAGTTCATTATGGTTGTAAAACTAAAAAGAGGAGAAACCATAGTCAACCTGGTCATAGTGTGTGGGCCAATTGAGGATGAGAGAGCAGAGGTCAAGGTAGAATTCTTCGAGCTTCTTCAAAGGACAGTGGATGACTGCCTATATGAAATTATCATGCTCGGAGATTTCAGTGCCAGAGTTGGAAATGACCATACTAGATGGGGTGGAGTTATCGTAAGATATGGAGAAGATACTCTGACAATGGAAAGCGACTCCTTAGATTCTGCAGTGAGCAGAATCTGATCATTACAAACACAAAGTTCCCCCATAAGCGCATACATGCATACACTCACTAGATGTGAACCAACAAAGAATGAGAAGTCAGTGATCGACTATGCCATTGTTCAGAGAAGCTCATTCAAATATGTCCGAGATGCTGGAGGGGGCCAGAGATTGGAAGTGATCACTACCTGCTAACAATCAAAAGAACAACTGAAAGAGTTTCTCAGCCTAGGAACTGCCCAACATCACGCAAGAAACTAAGTAAACGAACAGGAGAAATGAGCATTAAAACCTACAAACTGAGAGAGCCAGAAATTAAGACCAGATAACCGGTAGCTTATTGCTACAGCGATGAGCAACACAGAACAACAACCTGATGACTTGGAAACCCTCTGACTTATATTCAAGGACACCATAAAGACAGCTGCTGCAGAAGCATGTGGTGAAGTCCGACTTGGGAACAAGAGAAAGAGGACACCTTGGTGGACAGAGGAAGTCAAAGAGAAAATAAGAGAGAAGAAAATGGCATGGAAACAATACTTAGGAGCTAAAAACACAGCAGGACATATAGAGAATATGTGATACTCAGAACAGAAGCAAAGAACAAGGTGCTAGTCGCAAAACAAGTCCTGGGAAGAATTTGGAGAAAAGCTAGAAAAAGATGCACAAGAAAACCAGAAATTGTTCTTTAACACTTTTGCTGACCAAATTCAACGATCGTCGAATTTCCATTATATACCCTTGGTGACAATTCGACGATCGTCGAATTAGCACGACTATCAATGTGACAGGGCCGCCGTATCGATAGTTTTATTAAATAAGCCTCATCCGGGTATGTGTAGCATTCTAAAATGGCTGCGCCCATGATTCATATCGTGTAGCGGTGTTAGAACTTCTAACAGAAGTGGAAATTTGATTAATATTTCATTATTTTTAGTACAAGAGCCCGTTCTTCATTTTCGTCATGAGTGATAACGAAAACCAGACTTATAACAGATGATTCTGACTCTGGCAGCGAATCTGGGGCTGAAAGTGATATGGCAAAGTAGAGATAGCTCACTGAATAATAACATTAGTCACAGCAGCGACAACAAAACTGGAGGTCGGTGTGGCACAAGGGCCCATAGCAGGACTGCACATCAAAATAATCCATGGAAATGGAGAAAGCTTGCTCAAAATTAACTTATTGAGCTTTCCATTCTTCCTCCATATAAAGAGCAAGAAGGTATCAAGGCAGACTTAACGGAATTCAAGTCCATTGATTTTTTTCCAACCTCTACACCTCACGGTAGAAGGGGAACGACTAAGTAAGTGATTTTTTTTTAACTTTATTTTCCTGACATGGCCATAGATCTGATCACTGACGAAGTGAATAGGTATGGTGAAAATCACCTCGCTCAGTCACAAGGAGGAATATATTTCAAGCAGAACCTGCCAGCAAAACCCACAAAGTGAGAATTCAAACTATGTGTTCTCACTGATGCTAAAACACAATAGCCTATTGCATGAAAATGTATACTGATAATATTATTAATAAAAATGATGGTTATTGTAGCGTAGCAAATGTTGCGTAAGTATTATATGTGTTGATAAATGTTCTGTGGAGGATGTCACATTTGCCACACAACGTTGAGGGTGTTGTATTTCATCTGCTTCTCTAAAGGTATAACAATCCTGGCCTTTGCAGAGTAGTGTGCCACCCTCAGACACCAGGGATGATGAGGCGTAGTAACTTGGTGTCTGTAGTCTGGTTTAAGTGTGATGTAGATGTGTATACAGACAGTGAGCATTACGAACAAGTCAATCCACACAATGACGTCACGTTAACTCACGATGTGAAAAGTCAATGATGCTTGCAACAGCTAGTGACGGTTTTGTATAATTTATTATAAACGCCACAATGACGAAGTGTGTAGACATAAACAAGCAGGTACATCATAGGTACGATCAAACAGTCATTATTACATATGTAGACAATTCAACTGGCACAGCAGACAGCATCAAAATAATGTGCATCATCTGCCTTTTAGGATATCGTAAAGCCGCTGTACATGTAGTCAGGTAGTAAACTTCCCCCTTTCCATAAGAGCTAGAAGATATCAACTAGGAGATTAAAGATGGTCTCCTCGATTTGACCTCAACAAGACAGGCATGTCTTTTGAGCGCCACATTATCGTCCTCTATTGTCCAGCAAACAGCAAAGGTATCAAACCTAGATCCATCAACAAAGTTCAGGAAGCAAATAGTCCGTAGGACAGGCATCAATCGATGCGTGACAATCTAAGTGGATCATGAGCTGAGCAAACTAATCATATCGTAGACTTTAGAATAAGGCAGGCTAAGCAAAAGTCAACATCACAAGATGGCGATAAAGTTACTCAGCCAAAAAAAGGGATTTAATTACCTGTTCATAAGGAATTAAATGAATAATCACATATGCCTCCAGGCATTAGGAATAACACAGAGATATATCATCTCAAGATAGGAACAACAATCATGAGGACTCCTTCCTGAATAAACTAAGCGAAGACTAGCACATAGCTACGTCTCGCCTTCACAGCTTCTCAGCACAGACTGACCTGGGCGGAAATCGTTTTACCAACGCCACAAAAAGGGACATGCGCAGAAAACGCGAATCGAATACAACTCAGGCCAATTTACGAAACGAAGAATGTTCTACATTGTTCGACTTAAGACCTATTACCTTAAAAGGAAATGAATCTTGAAACATTGCGATTGCCAACTGTTTTCAAAGAACTGACGATCTGAGCGCTCCATATATGGTCGTGACTCAAAATCGTTCACACAGCTATCGGCAACCCTAGCTATCAAGATAAGACAACTTCTTAACGATAGCTATCAAGATTAGACGACTGTAGAAATAAAAGTGACTACAATTCCATGAGTTCCCTCCCATGCATTAAAAAATGAATATAGTCAAAATGCATGGTCAGAATAAGTTGCGACAAGTTTTTAGCAGCAACATTACCGCCACCTCCCGATAAAAAAAAAATGTGCAACATTTTTTTTTTTTTTAAATATCCAAGAGTAAAACCAAAAAACGGTTTAACAACGCACGAATTATGCGGGGATAAGTAATTGCACTGCCTAATATGAGGCTAAATTGACACATAAAGTGTCTGGTGAGAATATTTCTCAACAGATAAAAAATCTGATTTAAAAAATATATCGGGGAGGTGCCACCAACACACTACGCTTGCATGAAAATACAATATAAATATGCAAGTTCATATCATTATAATCAAATAGCAGTGTCATAATCTAATACCGCTTAGAATGGATGTACACATCTGATATTGAATGTTAAATATTACACTATCTAAATGTTTAATATTACCATTACACAATGAAATTAAATATAAATGAAGATCGAGGACACATCTCCTGTCGTTCCAAAGAAACTGTACAATGTGGAACTCTCCATGTTTGACAATAGAAAGGTAGCTTCTCAGATCAACAATAACGTGCTGAGAAAAAACAAACTATAATTCTATTTAATAGCCATTAAGTTTCATACTATACAATACATTATTATTAATAATTGTGGCCTTTGGAACTTTCGGCCCTTATATTAACTACTCAGTCTTCTTCTTATATTAAAGATGGGAACAGAAGAAGATGATAACAAAGCACAATAGTATGTGTTCACCTAAAGTGAGGACAGATGTGCTAATGTATTGTAGTAATATAGGTGTGTTATGGCTCTGTCGTATATCTAGAAATAGAACAGAAGTATTAGTTGGAATCATGTGGGCATCTAGACAGAATGTCAGCCATCACATTATCCGACCCACGGATAGCTCGTACCGTGAAGTGAAAAGGTTGAAGAGCAATAGCATATCGAGTGGATCTCGAACTCTTCAAGTTCTTAGTCTGAATAGCTGTAAGAGCTTTCTGATCAGTTTCTAGAATGAAATGTGCGCTCAGGAGGAATCTTTGTAGTTTGAGAATAGACCAAACCATAGCTAACAATTCACGGTCTAAAACCGAGTAGTTCCTCTCTGCCGCATTTAGTTTTCTAGAAATGTACATGACAGGATGCAGAGTTTCAGCATATTCCTGCATAAGTGCTGCTCCGATCCCAGTGGATGAAGCATCACTTCGAAGAACAAAAGTTCTATCAAGAGTAGGTAATCTTAGGATGGGAGGAGAAGAAAATATACTTTTAATCTGGTCTAAGGAAGATTGACATTCCTGAGACCAACGAATCAGATTAGGTGACCCTTTCTTCAACAACGTTGACAGAGGTGCCATTATCGAAGATAGATTCGGAATAAATCTCCCATAGAATTGGATTAACCCCAAGAGACTCCGGACTTGTTTCTTCGTTTTAGGTACAGAGATGTTCAATATTTTCGAAGTATTGTGGTCTTCTGTCTTCAAGAGACCATGACCAACACGATGACCAAAGAAAGAAATTTCACCAAAACCAATATAAGCTTTAGAAGGTTTTGCTGTCAGATTATACTCACGTAGAGTAGACAGTAGGTCATATAAACCCAAATAGTGATCTTCCCAAGAATCACTGAAGAGACAGATATCATCTAAGTAAGCGATGACATCTGAACGATGAGAAAGAATTCGACGCATCATGCGAACGAAAGTAGCAGGGGCGTTCATAAGACCGAAAGGCATTACATTCCATTGAAATAAACCCCTAGGTGTAGAGAAAGCAGTCAGAGGTTTGGCATGATCTGCTAAAGGCACTTGCCAATAACCTTTTGACAAGTCAAGTTTAGTGAAGAATCTAGAATTAGAAAGTCTACTAAGTAGATCTTCTAGTAAAGGCATAGGTTCAGCATCAAACTTTGTGACTTGATTTAATTTGCGATAATCAACGCAAATTCGTATGTTCTTATCTTTCTTCCGAACAATAACCATGGAAGAAGAATATGGAGAAGTCGATGGTTCAATTATGTTTAATTGGATCATTTCATCCAATTCCTTTTCCACTTGTGACTGAAAGTGTATAGGGATAGGATACGGCCTAACCCTAATAGGATTACTGTCGGTAAGAATTATGTCATGTTCTATGACATTCGTGTGACCAGGGATGTCGGTTAGAACATCCTTAAATGTCTGTAACATCAGCGAGACTTGACGATGTTCATCAACAGAAAGATTAGGAGAAATGGACACATCTTTCCAAGATTCCCTAGAATGTAGTGGAACCACTGGAAGAGGGAGATCGACATCAGAAAAAACAGATTCCTCATCCTGTATGACAGACAGGGATGAGTAATGACCATGAGGTACCGAAGATTCGTCCGTTGCCTGAAAAATAGGCAGCAAATAGTCTGGACGCTCATGAAATTCCGTCAGCATGTTGATATGGAAAGTCTTATGCTTTCCATCTATATCGACCACATAGTCAACATCGGAAATTCGTGAGACTATTGCATATGGACCTTTCCATGCAATCAGAAGTCTATTTTCCCTACTGGGGAGTAGGACGAATGCTTTGTCACCTGGACAAAGTTGTCGTAGACATCTGTTCTTGTTAGCAAACTGCCTTGCTTTTTCTTTAGCAATTTCTGACGAAGCAGTCGCTAGTTTGCATGCCTCAATGATCTTTTGCCTCAGAGCAATGACATACTCATATGAAGATTGAGTGTCATCACTAATATCATCGGCAGTGATGAGATCGTGTAATAAAGACATAGGGCCGCGCGGACGCGCGCCAAAGACAAGTTCAAAGGGAGAAAATCCTGTGTGCTCATTTGGGACCTCTCTATAGGCAAAGAGAGCCGCAGGTAAAACCCTGTCCCAATCTTGAGGATGGTCTTCAGTTATCTTACCAAGTAAAGTCTTGAGCGTTCTATTCAGACGCTCAACTAACCCATTAGACATAGGATGATAGATGCTACTGAGAGATCTTTTAATGTGTAAGGTAGACATTACTTGAGACATAGTACAGGGTTCGTAGCGACCTGGAAAAACCTTGAAAAACCTGGAAAACGAAAAAAAAAATTCCAGGCCTTGAAAAGCCTGGAAAAATGGCTAAAAGCCTTGAATTTTCCGCGTCGGACCTGGAAAAAAATTACAAGTTGTCCATTTTTCCGTTATTGGTGGTATTTTTCGTTAAACTTCAGTTACTGTAGAATTTTTACTTTCCTTTGCGCACTAAATCCATTTCCAGACGTTTTCGGCGGTTCGTGTTTTCGGCGATTTGCGTTTTTGGCGATTTGCGTTAACGATGTGAAGCAGATTTATTTTTAGCGCACGTCTGTTGTTACTCGAAAGCGATAATTTCCTATTACTCAGTGGGTTTTTGCTCAGCAGTGAATATGTAATTATGTCTTGTTTCATAGCAGTTAGGGTTAGGTTTAGTATTAAGGTTAGGATTAGGGTTAACACTAACCCAAACCCTAATCCTAACCCTAATACTAAACCTAACCCTAACTGCTACGAAAGAACACATAACTACACATATTCACCGCGAAGCAAAAACCCACGACTGGGAAATAAATTTATTTATAACCTCAGACCTAAGGGCCTTTTATATTTGGATATGTGCCCTAATATAACCGACTAGGTTGAACGGGACGCGCCTCGCCAAAACGAGGCAAAACTTAAAAAAAAAAAACAAAAACAAAAAAACACCAAGAACTTGTCTCTACGCATTCAAGTTGTATTAAATCGTTCATTTCAACGGAGGTAAGTAGGCCTAATAAATTCATTTATAAAACATATTTACATAGGCTAAGTGCAGTTTATAGATAGGTCTTCTGTACTTGCGGCCGTAATTTACAATGTAGGCCTATTTACAGTTATTTTTAACCATGGCCAAAATTAGTGTTTGAATGAAATTTCTTGGTTTACAACTGCTTACGGGAATATGTTTGACACAGTTTGAGATGGTCAGGAATATAAATTGATGGCGATTCCATATCCTATAGCCTACCCTGTTATCAGACCATGTCCCACTGTTCATTTCACCACATTTTTTGGAAATAAATATATTTTGAATGCTTTTTCATTATATTTATGATGAAGAGACATATCCCGTTCTGCTCTGCAGGGTTATAATTTGGATATGCCTAGGCCTACATGTTTTCAATTCCAGATAACATGAATAACCGCCGATACATGAAAGTGGCATCACATCTGTCAAATCACTGTAATTAGGATAAATGAAAATTACCAATTTTGTGCATAGACCTATGTTATTTAAAATTAGAAAAATAAGTTAAAAAACAATTTTTTTAAATCGAAACAAACAGATTAGATAAAACAAAACAAACCCCAACAAAAAAATCAAACAAAAATAGTAAAGATGGGGAGGGGGTGTGTGTGTAAAGTCCTGATGTTTCCATTTAGATATCATAAGTGTTATAAGGATATCATCATACCTTCACCCTCCCAATTACTATATATTAACTTTTGTTCTAGTTAAATATTGTTTGACTATATTATTCATGCGTTTAGAACTTTGACTTGGTAAATATACATAGCTTAGGCCTACTCATAAGTTATTTGTGTGTTCCATTTTTTTTTTAAACGGAAAAGAACACAACCCCAAGGAGCAGTTTTTCCCTCAGAAACATCAAAATTATCTAACACTACTCCCTCTTCTTCTTCTTTGATCCTTAGCCGCCGACCATCAAAGCAGTCAGTGGCCATCACGCCTAGTGGCGTCTTGTAGGGCAACAACAAATTGATTCCACTTTGCTCGGTCGGTGGCCATCCTTCGTACAGTGCCCCAACTCTGGTTCATTCTTTGCATCTCAGCCTCCACAGTCCTCCGCCAGGTTGTTTTTGGTCGGCCTCTCTTTCGTTTTCCTTCAGGGGTCCAAAGCATAGCTGTTCTTGTGATGGCATCGGGGGTCTCTTCTGAGGACATGGCCAACCCAGCTCCAGCGTCTGCCAGCTATGATGGTGTGCATGTCCTCTTGCTTGCTACGAGTAAGCAGATCTTGGTTAGTGATGGTATTCGGCCAAAAGATTCGGTGAATTTTTCTTAGGCATGTTGTGTGAAAAGAGGACAATTTCGACATTTCCTTCTCTGTAACTCTCCAGCATTCCGCACCATAGAGAAGCACAGAAAGCACACAGCTCTGATATAATCTTAATTTTGTGCTTGACTACTCCCTCGGACACATCAAAAACGTCTAACACTACTAGGAGACCTACAGATGTGACATCATTTGTGACCAAGGAAGAAACTCTCAGAGCTGAGATTATTTGGACTCTTTTTTCAGTGAAAAGTCACCATAGTTTTAATTCAAATTTCATACGCAACAAGGGACATATTCTCTTCTGTGGTAGTTTTTATTCAGCCTTCAGCTTTATTTCAAGACCTGAAATTCAGATTGGTGCATTTGGAACAGTAGCTGAAAATAGGAAGCATTTTCCTGTAGCACTGAAGAAAAAAACAACTCAAATTGAAAAAGACAAATCATCCTGTGTTTTGTGCGACAGAAGATAAGGCATGCCGACAGTCACCTAGCATGATACGAAAAGATTTAACCTTTTATCTACTGTTCACTCCAATGATAATATAAACAAGACAGTTAGAAAGACAAATTCTTTAGGGCAGAACAATTCAGAATCTGCGCTTGCAGAAAAATACAGCAAAAGTATGGGAGGTGTCGACCACTTCAGCCAACTAGGTGCAAGCTACCCCTACCCACACAGATCCTATTTTTATATCATTTCTTAGTTGAAACTGCCCTGGTCAATGGGCACATAAACTACAACACTGCCAACTCTACAAAAACAGATCAAAGCAAAGATCAGGATGTCAGTATGACTCTTATTGAACCTGCTATTCTTCGATGCAATGTGACACCTTCAAAACCACAGGTCACAACACAACTTACTGAACTCCACTTCATTGATAAATATGAAAGGGCAAGGTACAAACCAGACTGTAAAGTGTGTAAGGCTGCAGGGAACAGAAGCCAGACTTGCATGTACTGCCCAGATTGCAATGTACCTCTATGCCTGATACCCTGCTTCAAGTTATACCACACAGTCAAGGATTATCAACGATCCAGACATAGACTCTTGCAGAGACCTACAGCTACAACTTCAATCCCAGTTAATGAAAAAAGCAGCTCAGACTCCAACTACAGGTACTGAACTACTCAAACATGTACAAACGCTCATTGTCAGATGCCACAGACGCAGAATACATTCAAAAAAACAAACACGAAAAATAGTTTTTTTTTTTTTTTTTTTGCATTTTATTCACAATTTAATTAGCCTTTTATGTTGATATACGTGGCTAATCGTTAAATCAATACGTCAATCAAGCTTATTTTATTCATTACCATCCATGTCACTATTATTTTATTGCGCTGACGTTGAACAAATTCACTAAAAACTGGAAAAAGATGTCTGTTTTTAAATCTTTTATGAATTTAAAAAAAAAAAAAACAGTTCTTTTTAAAGAAATCTGCAAACACCCTTGGTAATGGGAGACGGTAATGCTCCGGATTGTTGGTCAGCAAAGTGATAATTATATCTGAGAAAATTAGATGAGGAAAATATTAGAGTTTCCCATCCTTGAAAATCACGTGCTGGACCTGGAAAAACCTGGAAAAAGCCTGGAAAATGCTTGAAGAAATTTGCTATGAACCCTGATAGTATCAGATATGAGTTGAGTTCCATGGTCTGACAGTATTTCTCTGGGGAACCCCAAGCGAGAAAATATCAGCCAAAGAGCATCTGCGATATCTGTAGTAGATATGCTCTTTAGAGGGATAGCCTCTGGCCAACGTGTGCACATATCGACACATGTAAGAATAAACTGATGTCCTCTGGCCGACTTTATCTTAAAAGGGCCAATAATATCTATGGCCATTTTCTGGAATGGCCGAATAGGGATGTCAGCAGCCTGGATAGGCGCAGCATGTCGTGGTCCTCTAGATTTGACCTCCTGACATACCTGACATGATCGGCAGTATATACGATGTCCTTGTTAACAAAGGGCCAAAAGAAAGCCGCAAGGACTCTCGACTTTGTACGGGAAAATCCCATGTGTCCAGCACATTGCGAGTCATGAGCATGTTGCAATATTTGGCACTCTCATACTCTTGGGAACAAGAATTTGCGAATGTGCTGACGTAGCCGAGTCTTGTACCATACGTACAAGTACGCCGTTTTTCATTTCTATCCAAGATTTTCTTTGTGTATCCTTATTTGGATCACCTTTCTTCGCAAGAATGAAGAATTTCTTTAGCGTAGGATCTTCTTCTTGTAATTTTTTGAACGAGTCACGAGAAATAACCAAGGTACTATCTTGGCTATGAACTTCATTATCATTATTCAACGAAGTTTGCGGTGTTTGTAGAGCTTGTGCTCTTGTAACCACTGCATTGGTAGCTTGCATATTATCATCTTCCCAAGCAGCAATCTGCTGTGGGGTACATTCCCTAACTCCGTGGATACGACCAATAATAAGGTCCGCAATAGGATTAGGTAAGAGACAGGCATGCACATCTCCCGTAAAGAAAGGAGTGGCAATGTGAATTATAGCAGTAGGATATTTCTCTAGAGTGCCGCCAAATGTGACGCATTTGATAACCCTTCCTGTCGCACAGGATGGATCTACAAGCGATTGTCTAACACCAATAGTGGTGCATCCGGAATCGAAAAGTAGTGAGACCGGAGTATTATTAACAAGACCCTTATGTAGGATTAGAGAACCTCTCCCATCATGTGCAACCGAAGCAGGAAGAGCGGGGAGAGGATGACCACAACTCAAAGTCGATATTGTAGTCGGTTCGAACAAAGTACTGCATTGGGGGCACTTGTTTGCTCTCCCAAAATCAAATGAAGAACAAGTGACAGTGTCAGAGTTTTTATTATCAGAAACCTGATTACAGGCTCCCTGAGATTCTTGTTGAACCGAGTTAGCCTGCTGATATCTCTTTTTTTGTATTGAGATCTACCGCGACTACTATTACCTCTGAAGTTATCACTGTTGTTATTGTCTCTGTAGTTATTATTGTCTCTATTATAACTGTTATCATGTTTCGAACTACAGTTTCCATGATTATTATCATGTCCACATTGATGTGAACATCTATTTGTTTGGTTTTGAGGTCTACGTGAGGAAAAACCTCTGTTACCATATCCTCTTCTGAAATGCCTAAAATTATTATGTTGGAAGTAACGAGGACTGTCAGCTCGTCTCCAATTCTTCGACGAAGAATCACCCTGAAATTGATTTCCATAGTTTTGACCGTAACTACGGTTACTTTTCTTATCAAAATTTTGTTGGAATCTGTTACTAGTGTTTTGACTATAAGGTGCTGCCGAAGCAACTGGCAGACCTTCTTTTACTTTAGAGTTACCAATGGTTGCGTGAGGATGAGCAGTTATGTATTGGCTACAGAAATCTTCCATTTCTTTTATTGTTTTAGGTTTACGTTCATGAAGGAAAGCAAGGAAAGACTCATTAACAGAAGACATGACTTTGTCTCTAAGTATTAAGTCCATAAGTCCTTCATAAGTTTTTTTCTGTCTTAGACAGCTCCACCCAACGTAAAAAAGTAAGACGTGTCTTTGAAATAAATTCAGAGAATTGCACACCAGTTTCTGGTAACATATTTTTTAAATTGAAGACGATAGCCGTCTTCGTCAAGTTGGTATTTTTTTAACAATATAGCCCTGACAACATCATAGTTGTTCTTGTCAGGCTCATCTACCATGCTTAACATACTCAAAGCATCACCTCTAAGTATTTTGGACAAATGATAAACCTGCAATGATTTATCTATGTTATGTACTTTACATGAAGTTTCAAATCTGTCCAAATAGAATGTTATATCGTCGATGGAAGCATTGAATGGTGGTAGGTTAAGTTTGAAAGTGCTTGCATTAGTCTTATCAGAGACCTTATTTGCATCATTAGCATTACCTATGTTCATCACCCTTAATTTCTCAACTTCCAAAGCTAAGAGTTTTTCTTCATGCTCCATTTTTGCTTTTCTCTCTTCAGACTCTCTTTGTAACTTCCTTCCTTTCTTCAACTTCAGCTTGCTTTTCTAACCTTTTATTTTCAGCCTCTATTTCAAGTCTTTTATTTTCAGCCTCTTCTTCAAGTCTTTTATTTTCAGCCTCTATTTCAAGTCTTTTATTTTCAGCCTCTTTTTCAAGTCTTTTATTTTCAGCTTCTATTTCAAGTCTTTTATTTTCAGCCTCAAGTCTTTTCTCTTCAGCTTTTGCTTCTGCTTCTCTTTTTTGTTTTTCCATTTCCATTTGGAATCTTTTTTTCATCCACCTGCATTTGCAGTTTCTTTTGTTCAGCTTCCATTGCTTTATCATATTGAGCAGTTGCAAATTCTTCTAACTTATCACCAGTCTTCCCAAGCAATTTACCCTGCTCAATAAAGTGCTCAAATGTAGCCATGATGTGTAATAATATGAGTCCACAACCTGAAATAATTAATTATCTTATTTCAAATTTAATTATAACAAGTCTTAAATGAAGCACTTGTTTACTCACAACACCATATTATTATCCCAATCTCTGTGGGAAACAAGTCTTATATCAAAGAACTTGTGTATAGACCTTTTTGAAATATCATCAATCAACTTTTGATCATAGGTGCACTTCCCATTCAATAGTGCACAATACTATTCATCATTTATTAATCATCAGTGTAGTAGTAATGCATAAGCATAACCCACTATTAAATGTGAATTAACTACTATAAGTGTAACCAATGACTATGTAAACACAATCACAATGTAAACAATAACAATGTAAACAATACAATGTAAACAATACAATGTAAACAATACAAAGATTTAGCAACAATACGAATACATTCGTAGAAATCAACAAAAAATAAAGCGAAAATTAAAGAAATATCACAAAAAATGTGATGATATCTACGAGAAGATAACACAAATACAAGACACCACAGTGTATAAACAAAAATGTTGTATGAAACTAAACTATAGTAAAGAGGAGGCTAGCAAGTACAAACAAATCAAAACAGAACTAAAGAATGCAGAAAAATAACGAAAACAATACTAACACATGGCATCACAACTAACAAAAAATTAGCAACAGAAGTCGCTTTGCAAATTCCAGTATCGGAAATTGCACACCCTACAGAAAACGCTCACAATAGATGACCTCTATGACGTGGTATAATCTAAGGGAGACTCCGCCCAACCGAAAACCCGCAGAAACATAAACATATAAATATACAAATAACACATAAACATATAACATGTAAACAAAAGAATGAGATGAAACACAAGACTCAGTAGAAGTATAAGGGCACAGTTCACAAACAAACAGGCCACTTAACTTATGGAACTCCAATCGTCAGTACAGCAAACAGGATGTAATCAGCATTCTGAGATCAAAGATCCAACGTTGATTGCCATCTGTACTTGCATCAAAACAGCTACGACGATGGTTGAGACTTGAGTTTTCAAACGGTACATGCAGTGTACAAGAAGTGTAGAACTCGTCAGCGATGGAACTTGGCCTTCTCCAAAGCAGAACAGCAACAAATCGATTCTCCCGTATGTAACAAAACTGGGAAATGTCACTTTCTTGACTTGGAACAGCAATTGTTGAAAATTCCAAAAAAAAGTTCCTGGGCAACGCCGAGTAATTTCGTAACTCTGCACTTCTGTTGTTGTCTTGTAGATGTTGTCTGTAGACTGTTGTAGAGTGCTGAATGAAGCGGGTAAGGGACCCCGAGTATGCTGGTACCAGATCAAACCAGCTTATGGCCACCAAATGTAGCGTAGCAAATGTTGCGTAAGTATTATATGTGTTGATAAATGTTCTGTGGAGGATGTCACATTTGCCACACAACGTTGAGGGTGTTGTATTTCATCTGCTTCTCTAAAGGTATAACAATCCTGGCCTTTGCAGAGTAGTGTGCCACCCTCAGACACCAGGGATGATGAGGCGTAGTAACTTGGTGTCTGTAGTCTGGTTTAAGTGTGATGTAGATGTGTATACAGACAGTGAGCATTACGAACAAGTCAATCCACACAATGACGTCATGTTAACTCACGATGTGAAAAGTCAATGATGCTTGCAACAGCTAGTGACGGTTTTGTATAATTTATTATAAACGCCACAATGACGAAGTGTATAGACATAAACAAGCAGGTACATCATAGGTACGATCAAACAGTCATTATTACATATGTAGACAATTCAACTGGCACAGCAGACAGCATCAAAATAATGTGCATCATCTGCCTTTTAGGATATCGTAAAGCCGCTGTACATGTAGTCAGGTAGTAAACTTCCCCCTTTCCATAAGAGCTAGAAGATATCAACTAGGAGATTAAAGATGGTCTCCTCGATTTGACCTCAACAAGACAGGCATGTCTTTTGAGCGCCACATTATCGTCCTCTATTGTCCAGCAAACAGCAAAGGTATCAAACCTAGATCCATCAACAAAGTTCAGGAAGCAAATAGTCCGTAGGACAGGCATCAATCGATGCGTGACAATCTAAGTGGATCATGAGCTGAGCAAACTAGTCATATCGTAGACTTTAGAATAAGGCAGGCTAAGCAAAAGTCAACATCACAAGATGGCGATAAAGTTACTCAGCCAAAAAAAGGGATTTAATTACCTGTTCATAAGGAATTAAATGAATAATCACATATGCCTCCAGGCATTAGGAATAACACAGAGATATATCATCTCAAGATAGGAACAACAATCATGAGGACTCCTTCCTGAATAAACTAAGCGAAGACTAGCACATAGCTTTTTTTTTTTTAAACCTTTATTTGGTCAATATATTTACAACATTGATAGTATTTACAACAATTGAAATTTAAAATAGTCATTATAAAGACATAATTTAAAGTTAATAAACCCGGTACAAACTAAAATATTGCAAAACGTACAAACAATATTAAAATATATAAGACCAAAAAAAGAGCAAATGCAAAATTCTAAAGTTATAAACCGGGTACAAATTAAAATTATTACATTATAAAAGATATTTATCAATATTATAAGATAACAAAAAAGGGAGCCGCGCTAGCAAATGCACAAATTCTAAAGTTAAATTAACCGTAAAAACCTGGCGAGGACATTTGAAGAAGTTTACCAACTGGCGGCTTATTACATTATATAGTAGAATGGCGAAACCTAATTGCGCAGGGAAATCAATATTATTTAACATAAAAATAACTTGAGATTTCGCCTCGAAATATTACATCCAAAAAAGAACACTATGTAAAAATATTACACAAATTTTAAAATTAAAAAGCTAAGCACAAATCAAAACTATTGCATAAACGAATTACAAAAAGTCCAGGTACAAATCAAATTATTTCAATATATAAGGATATACTAAAAAAAAAAAAAATTTATCAACTGTTGATGAGAGCGTGGGAGTTACTAGATGATTAATGGTACAACGACTGACAATGACACCCTAACATGAGATGATATGCGATAAATGGTATTTACATTGCACGATATTACAGAAATAGTATTAATACTCAAAGCTACTTGCTTTGTATCACCAACAAGGGTCTAAGTTATAATTTAACACAAAAGGAATGCTTTAAAACTGTGTTGTTATGTCTTGTGTTATCTGTTCGTATATTTGTGTAAATATTTTACTGTCATAATGTCCATTGTCGTATACAGCTCTGTTCCTACATGTCCATACAAGATATCTGAAGTTAGCGAGTAAAGTTAGTAGTTTAAGTTCTGTTTGTCTCGTCATTCGTGGTAACGTGTTCATCGTGACTGCTCTATATAAATTAAGTGTCTGTTGTGAGTGTGGGGCTATTAATGTCTTTAATTTGTTTAAAGTGGGGGCCACTGTCTTACATGTGTAAAACAAGTGGTCTTCTGTCTCTGTAATGTTATCACTACACAGTTTACATTTTGGTGGCGCTTTGCCTGCTTTTTTTTGCTGACTGCCTGCCCGCAATAGGCGTTAAACTGTGTAGTAATCTGAAGGTGACTTCTTTTGCTTGTGGTTTGATGTCTATTGCGTGAATGTTTGTGAAACTCTGTGTGTAATCAGTTATGAAAAGGTTGTACCCCCCTTCGTGTGTTTAAAAGGTGTTTCCTGTGCGGGGGCAACTAGAAGTTTGTATATAAGTTTAGTGTCTTGTCTTACTAAAATGTTTATTTCCTTCTAAGTTTTGTAAACATATTTTTGGGTAGAAGGTGGTGGTGGTGTACCAAAAAAGTGAGGTTGGTTATTGTTTTAATTTACAAAGATTAGATAATCTTAACCCCATATAATAGAGTGCCAGCGGGTATAGACCCGGGCTCTTTATAACTTCCCTATATAATTCTCAAAGCTTTAATTTTAGTGTTGATATCTTGTAAGGCTATCCCCCCTTTATTTTTGGTTGCATTAAAGTAGCGTGTTTGATACTGTGCCAGGTATTCCTAAAAATAAAAGCCCTAATTAGTTTTATTTATTTCTGTTATAATCTTTTTAGGTACTATTTGTATATTTGCTGTATAAATTATTTTTGGCATAATAAAACAATTAACTATAAATACTTCTTTCCGAAAATGGTAGCCGTTTTAATATTTGTAACTTTCTAGCATATTTTTGGTTTTTCTCTATCAATTCTGTCCATGTTCCTTTATTGGGGGCTTGAGGCGTAAACGAGAAGTTACGTCCGTACATTTTAATTTTATTCACTACCGGTAATTGAAAAGGGAAATCTGACCTATTGCCCCATTTACCTATTCCCCATTATGCTAGATTTTTGAATATTTAGTTTGGATTCGCTAGCGCGTCCAAACTCCGTGTAAACCTCTAAGATATATTTTATTATAGAATCCTTTGTTGCCTGGAAAAGAATATCGTGTCATCGGCGTAGCCAACAATTTTCTTTCCCCTGCACCGGGGACGAAAAAGTCCCCCGTGATATTTGTGTCCTGTTCTTATTCTTTTCCAACACAGGTTCTAACGTTATTACATATAACAAGGGCAAACAGAGGCATCCTTGCCTAACACTTCTCGTTAATTTAAACGTTTTGGTTAGACTATGATTAAGCAATATTTTACTTTCAGGTTGTTTATATAGGATGTTTTTCCATGATCTCAAGTCTTTCCCTCTCTTATTAGCTTTAAGCCTCTTATGTAGGAAGGCATGTGGTACTCTATCAAATGCCTTTTCCTGTCTAAAGAAAATATGGCACTTTTGGCACTGCCTATCATGTGTGTATGTAATTAGTCTCTAATGAAATGTGTGTGTGTCTGCTAATGTTCCTACCATGCACACTACACTGTTGATTTTCATGTATTATTGCGTGCATGTGTGGCTTAAGCTTCAGAGTTAATGCCTTGGCTAGAAATTTTGTAAATCAACATTAAAAGAGAAAAAATGGGGCCTGAAAATTCTTAATTGACTTTTTATCATTACTGTCCTTGGGGATTAACGAAATATAAGATTGGTTCAAACTTTCCGGGGAAGTTCCCTTTTTGAAAATGCCTCTTCCAGCATTTTAATTAGAAATGGCCCATAAACAGGGGAAGAAAGGCCCTGTAGAATTCTGCAGTTAACCCATCAGGTCCGGGTGCTTTATCTTTTGAAAAGTACTAAGTGCCCCTTGCAAATTATCTAAAGTTAGGGGTTGTCTAGCCTTTTCACTTTCCTCATCACTTAGACACTTTGTGTATTTTAGAAAATTTGTCTTGTATAGTTTGCATCACTTTTCTTCTTTAGTATATAGCTGCCTTGTAGTATTCGAAGAAAGCGTGACTAATATTCGGTATTGTCTGTAATGATAGTTTCCTTTTCATGTCAATTATTTCATGTATCTGTCTACTGCGTCTGAATGATTTGCTCTACTGCTAAATATTGCCTACTAGGGATATCCTTTCCTGCGTTATAGTGTGTAATTCTTGTCCTAAGTAATGCTCCCTGATAGGTATATAACTGTCTAATATTTATCTAAACACACTTCTAAAATTTTGGATGTGAGGGTTCGGTGTTGTCTAAACTTTTGTTAAACTAATTGCTTCCTTCTAAAATCCCCCTTCTTTTTTAAACTTTTTGTGAATAAGTTGTACCAAAATCTGCGTTCTATCCCTAATTGTGTTTCTTTAGCATATCCCAATATTGAGCAATGTTATATAATTTGGAATGTCTTGTGCGTAACCTTGTATCAGTTGTGTTATTTGTTTCAGTATAGTAAGTGTTTTTAAGTAGGCTGTTGTTAAATTTTCCAATCGCGGATGCTCGATCTTTCATACTTGTTTGTGCGTGTGTCCCCGTACTTAAAGATGTGTAAACTGCGTGATGAATCTGTGAATTTAAGAGTATTTTTTATATGTATATTATGTGTATATTAAAGTCACTAGTGGTGTAAAATCACTATCTAATCATGAAGCCAGTTCCCTAAAACAAATGGGTTCGTCTAGACTTGGTCGGTAAATATGTAAAGGATTGTTTATGGGGTTCTATTTTTTCTGTATGCGTCTGAAAGGTCAAGTTTCGTCTAACATAGCCCTGAACTTGTCGTACAAGTAAAAGACTTTTTCTTTCTCGTGTCTGCGCTCTCGTGAAGCCTCCAGACCCGGTCAAGTGACGGATAGATATCAATTAAAAAATCCCCCCCCTAAAATTTTTTTTTCCCCCTTGTAGTGTTCCGTTAGTATGTCGTGATAATCCTCATAAAACTTAGGCCTGTCAAGAGTTTCGTCGCAGGGGCGTATATATTATAAGTGTGTGTGTTGTCATGCTTGTTGTGTTTGTTTTGTATTTGTATAATAGACAATCTGCCATCATTGTCAGTTCTGTCTGTGATGCACATGCATCCCAATCTTCATTAATTTTGAAGAATGGCAACACCAGTTAATGGCAGGTGCCCCCGGGCGAACCAACCATGCTTCAATCCTAAACTAGTTGTTTTATTTGACCCCGTGATAGTTTGTAGTGACACCGGTTTGCTGTAAAAGCAAAAAAACGGTCACTCTTTTTTAATATAGTTTTAATTACATGGTCCATCTTATTTCTCAAACCATGGAGATATTTGAGAGATATTATCGCTAGACTGCATGTCGGAAGTGGTAAGCAGAAGTTGGCCACTCGCTCTAAACTGTCAACCACCTGGCAAAGTGGCAGAGTGTCACTTGCATAAATCTAAACTATTTGACAAACGGGACTGATCCCCGGACCGTCTGTCTTTTTTGGAATTACAAAGCTAAGTATTTGGTCTGGGGCTGACTACCCGCTACAGGTGAAATACTCAACAAAGCACTAGTTGATGGTTTTATTATGTTTGTAATGAATGTACTAGGGCAAAGTGATACTTGTTGCACATTGGCTATACACAATAGAGCGGTGACTGTGGGCTTACCGCTCTCTGTCAATAACTAGGCCACTCGACTCCTCGTTCATGTTTACCATTTTCTTGTCGAGGGGTGCGTAAGGGGCTGACCTGTTTGACCTAGTTACAAGACTGATTGACGGAATAGTGACCTGGGCTGACTATCCGTTCCGCACTGATAATTATAGGCTGGACGCAGATGAAACAGCGTCGCCTAAACATTTCCACCCCAGTAGGGGGGAGGAGTTTTGACACGCTTTAATTGAAACTGTGCGCATTTTAAAGTGTGTGGTCAATTGTGGACAAGCTAACTACCACAACACTATTTCCATACACACTCTTTACATACACACAACTCTTAATAATACAGTTTAACACCACTCCAGGAGAAGAAAAAGGTCCTAACGATCTGGGTCGACTTCAAGCAGGCCTTTGACAAGGTGTGGAAAGATGGCCTCATTGCAAAACTTAGGAGAAGTGGAATCCAAGGCAACATTATGAAATGGATCCAGTCATACTTGCATAACAGGAGAACTAGAGTCACTCTTGACGGTCTGCAGAGCAGAAAAGTGTTGCTCCATCAGGGGGGTACCTCAAGGAGGAGTAATTTCCCCAACACTCTTCCTTGTTTACATCAATGACCTGGTGAAAGATCTCCCTGCAGGAGTGAAAGCTGCCTTATATGCAGATGACCTAGTACTCTGGTGCGCTGATGAAAATGTCACCACAGCAAATTATAGAATGCAGCGGGCAGCAGACATGCTAGTGTCATGGGCAGAGAAATGGCTTATCACAATAAACACAGACAAAACCTCCACAACACTGTTCTCCTCGCCCCCAAGGACAAATCAGCTAACATACACCTAGGGACAACCGTGATCAAGGAAGAAAGCTACCCCACCTATCTTGGGGTGACATTTGACCAAAGGCTTACATGGAATAAGCATATTTAAAATGCAGAAGGAAAGGCCCGAAGACGACTAGGCATACTCAGAAAATTAGCAGGTACCAACTGGGGAGCAAATGAACGAAATCTAAAGAAGATTTATAATGGAGTAATAAGACCACACTTAGAGTTTAGCTCAGCAGCATGGTCATCAGCTGCTAACTCACATCTGCAGTCTTTTGGACAAGGTGCAAAATCAAGCTCTCAGGCTCATTACAGGAGCCATGAAAACTACACCAATAACAGAGATGCAGAAGGTTGCTGGATTACAGACATTGTCCCATAGAAGAGACACAAAAACCATGATCCAGATGGAAAAGTACAACAGTATGCCAATGCACCCAATGAAGGCAAGACTAGATGATCTGGCATTGGGACGTCTAAAGCGTAGCAGCTTTGTGCATCGGGGGAAAAGACTTATAAGACAGCATCAAGAAGACCTATCCATGAAGACAACACCACTGAAGCCCACCCTATACCCTGTACCATGGGAGCAGGCCAGCAGTGCCCTCCAAATTAATACAACAGTCAGTGGTCTCACAAGTGGATGTGAGTATAATGATCTGCAAAAACGAACTGCTACATTGAGTATGATCCAAGAAAGCTATCCCGATCAATCATGGATACATGCCTATACAGATGGATCAGCAACTAATGCTGTTAGGAATGGAGGTGCCGGTATCTTTATCTCATATCCTGACAACCACTATGAGACTAGGCACATTCCCACAGGTAAATTCTGTTCCAACTATACAGCTGAGGTTCAAGCTCTAGAGCAAGCTGCAAATATGATTTATAACACCAACTCTGACTGCCACCAGGTAGTCATCCTCACAGATGCACTGTCTGTCCTGCAAGCTCTCAAGGGTGGTAAACTCCCGCATCTGAGAAATGAACTAAACAAGGTAGCTGCCAAAAAGAGAACCATACTTCAGTGGGTACCATCTCATTGTGGTGTACCCGGAAATGAAAAGGCAGATAAACTTGCAAAAAAAGGGAGGAGAATGTGAACAAGAAGATAATGAAGTCACATACTTTGAGAAAAAGAGAGCTATCCAGACTATCAGAAGAGAACAGAACCAACCCAAAGAAGACTATCACACTCTCGACCGGCAGGGACAGATAACTATTTTTCGACTCAGGACAGGGCAGAACAAACTGAATAAACACATGCACAAGCTACGATTGTCTGCTTCACCACTGTGCACATGTGGATTAAACGAACAAACTGCTGAGCATGTTCTACAGGACTGTCCTCTGTATGACCAGTTAAGAAAGATATACTGGCCCAATGACTCAACACTAAACTCAAAGCTATATGGAGATATAAAGAGGAACTTCCAAAACAACAGGTCGAATTCATCATGAGAACTCGTCTGACGTGTGTAATCATCAAAGATCGCGATCGCAAGAAGAAGAGAATAACACCACTCCTAAACTATGGGAGGTTAGCACACTTTACTGTAATAAGATACATTTTTATTTTTATGGACAGTTTTCACATTGGTCCACTTGAGGGGGCACATCTTCCCACGCATGGTAGTCTATCGTTCAAGCTTCTAACAAGGCTCAAAGGGAGAGGGTAGGCTTCGGGGTGCAGCTCAGGCGTTGCCTTCACCTGCACCATTCTCCGACCCTCACTCGTCTCACCACGCTTGAAGTCTGGAAGTAACTTCTTGCCACTGGGCCCCAGTGCCGGGAAGAAAGACTTGTAGTGTAAGGCTCATTAGTCACTCACATCATCAAACTCTTGCCCATCTATGTACAGGGTGGTCATCGACTCCAATGGCCTCGTCTATCAGTCATGGTCGCCCATTTACCGCATATACTGTCTTGTGTTAGAAGTGCCCCAGGCACTTCCGGATCCGGTCTAAAGGCCCCCCGACACAAATGACTGAGTTGTGATTTGTCAGGGCTATTTGCTAGGGATCTTCGCTCATCAACAACATGTGTCAACGCTGCCTCCTCATGACATAGACTCTTCTGCAGTCACCTTGGGTGATGGGGGGAGATCCTCCTTGCTCGTGAGCGCATTGCTTGCCCGAGGAGAAGTACTATTATTTCGCTTCACCTCTTTGGCGATTTGACAGGCCATCTGTTTCCAGGGCGCAAAAGTCTTTTTCCTATTCTTCTCTCCCTTCCTAGAGAGCACAAATCTGTAAAGACATCCTTCCTTACTCGTACCTGCTTCAGGGCTCTCTGCATCGTGTGGCTCTCAAGTGCATCGCTCTCTGACTGCGAGGAACTCCACTCCTCCTGTTCTGCTCAGCCGGCGTTTTGTTTCCGACAGCCTCTTCTTCTTTGGTCTGATTGTCCTTAGATAGGGCCGCCCGCCTTCTTGGGCACAGCTAACCCAGTGCGTGTCCAATCCGCAAATAGCGCATTGGGTTCGTCTACCGGTAGAGAACATACCCAAACCTTCAATATTTTAATCTTCTGCCGCCTTAAGGTAGCACAAAGTGCGGTGTTACTTGATGTTCTGTTGGCCGGTTTACAGAGATCCATTATATATCTAGTTCCATAAACAAATCAGTCTTCACTCACCACAACTTAGACGCCCGACACAACGGCCGCTAAAACTCCTCACACACGCTTCATGGCTTAAGTGGTGGGGCATCCAGTTCAGTGTCCCTTTGGACTTCTCTTTATCAAGAATCTCTTTATCGATGCTCATCCAGTGGGTTAGGACCACTCGAACCTCTTGCCATGCATGCCCTTAGGGAATGTATATCATTAGTACAGCCCGCTGTCAGAGTGGCGTACCATCGGAAGAGCCCTTCAAAACGATACAAAGTAGGCTTATGCCACTCATTCACATTCCGTCATTTTTTTCCGTATTTTTACTCCGACACACCAGCCTTGCACACACATGCCAGCCCAAGGCCCGGTCTCCCTAGGCTATATACTAAATCAGGAGTAGGAAGCCCCTGTTGGCCTGCGGCCCAGTAATGGTAATAACCCAGTGCCTTTCCTGGCCTATGTGAGCATACCTCCTTCCAAAGATCTTCATTCTTCTGCATTGATCATGATCACAGGCACAAAAGGTGCGGACATTCTTATATTTCTTTTCTTGGGTACTGAAACCAAATTAAGCCACGAAAAAAAAAAGTCACAAAGGCTAGCTTAAGCCGAAGCCTAAACTAAACCACCACAAAGGTCCAGGAAAAAAACACCAAAGTCCCGACAATTTGTAAAAACAGACAGGCGGAGCGAAGAAACTAGCACATAGCTCACGTCTCGCCTTCACAGCTTCTCAGCACAGACTAACAGACTGACCGCCAGGGCTGGCGAAATCGTTTTAACCAACGCCAACAAAAAGGGACATTGGCGCAGAAAACGCGAAATCGAATACAACTCAGAGCCAATTTACGAAACGAAGAATGTTCTAGAAACATTGTTCGACTTAAGACCATATTACCTTAAAAGAAATGAATCTTGAAACATTGCGATTGCCAACTGTTTTCAAAAGAACTGACGATCTGAGCGCTTTCCATATATGGTCGTTGACTCAAAATCGTTCACTATTAACACCCGCTATTCGGCAACTCCTAGCTAGTATCAAGGATAAGACAACTCTTAACCATAGCTATCAAGTATTAGACGACAGTTAGAAATAAAAGTGGACTAACAATTCCATGAGTCCCTCCAATGCATTCAAAAAATGAATATTATTGCAAAATTGCATGGTCAGAAATAACATTGCGACAAGTTTTAGTAGCAGCAACATTTATGAGAGTGGCAACTTCCAGGGTTGTGAAAGTTCTATGGTGATCATGGCAGCAAATGAACATATATCTTTACTGCGATGGCTTTTAATTCAGCCCCAACTTTAGTACAATAGCTGAAAAGAAAAATAGATTGATGGCATATAGATCATATCTTGAGAAGAGAAAGCATTTTCCTGAAATGAAAAAGCAATTCAAATATGAAAAAGGCAGATACATCCTGTGTTTTTAGATGCCACATAAGATAAAGGCATGCCGGCAGTCACATGATATTAGATATTTATATAGACAGTTAAGAACAAGAAGGAATTCATTGAGGGCAGAACAATTCATAAGCCAGTTCTTGCAAAAGAAAAAATACAACTAAAGTATGGGGAGGCCGTCCGACCACGTATTACCAACACTGTCGAAGGATTATCAACGTTCACGACAAAGAATCTTGCAAGCCAACAGCTACAACTTCAACCCCAGTTAATGAAACGGAAACACTCAGACTGCTAACTAATGTACTAACTCTTTGACTCAACCAACGCTCTGACGTTGCAAAATTCAACGCGCGTGGCCAGACAACGCCAGAGCATTGTTTTTTAGTTTATCACGCATTAAACCCTAAAAATCGTCCGTTTAATGCTGCAGTTCTTATATTAAAACTCGTAAATGACATCCTTCCGCTACTATTTAAACAACTAATTTGACTAGTTAATCAGCACATGTGCGTGTTTGGATGTTATTATCAACAATTAGTTTTGAAGATTCGCGTGTTTGAGGTTTTTCGCTGTTATATGCCAGAGAATATTCACGCCTTTAATATTTACATTTTTCTAAGTCTCACTAAGCAAATAAGTTGTGTCATTCAACTACTTGCAAACAATGACTGAGACATTGAAGATGAGTTGTTTGGGTAAGTCACAGGTTGTTGTCAAAATACGGAATATGTGGCAGAAAAAGCTAGACACACAGAGAGTTAGTTGATTTAGTGGGCTTAAAGATCGTAATGACTGGCCGGATCAAATACAGCAACAAAACTAGACTCTACCGTAACCATCTAATCATTACGTTTCCTTGGTAGAAGAAAGAAGCATAGGGATACCAACTAAAATACCATTAAACACGAGATAACAAAAGTTTTTTATATGACGTATATTCTTACTTTATATGATTGACAGCCCACCTTACCTCGACCAAAGCACCATTGCCATAAATAGAATATAAATATTCTTACAAAGGACCACGGAAAAATTTGGTGGTTGAAATAACACTCAATGTTAACTAATATGATGGCCATAATCATGTATATATTTATAAATTGTACTATGTATTAATTTGAGTTATGAAGAAGCCTAAACACAGAAACGCTTTTAATTGTACTACCACCCGTAAATTTTGTACCTCTGTGGAAAAGATCGTATTATCTTCACATCAACATTATTGAGCGTATTTCATCAATTTTTACATGCTACATTGTTTGTAAGAATACCGAACAGACATTGTGTTAATACTACCGGACAGACAATATATAATTACAAAACTCTCATCAATTTCCCTACAGATTGGTATATAAATCAGTACAGAGATCATAAGAAAAATACCACAAAAAAAAAATTAGACTTGAGTAAAGAAAGAACACATATCTCTCAAATAACAATTCATGCCCACAACAACAGATCTAGGCACAGTCGTGGCAAAATAACTCTGGACATAGAAAGAGTTGTAAAAACCCTGTCACTAAACTCATTGACAGATAGCCACAGACACAGAATCCACTCCAAAAAAGACACAATCAAAAATTAAATTTTATTGCAAATTTAATATTCCACAATTTGCGTTAGCCTTTCAAGTTTAGAAAAATGTGGTCAATTGTTAAATCAGTACATCAATCAAGCTTAATTATTCCGTTTGCCATCCATGTACCAACATTTTATGCACTGACAGTGAACAATTCACTAAAAAACAGGAAAAGATTAATGATTTAAAACATCTCCTGTAATTTTCTATAAATAGCCACATAAATACAAGATGGACCGCCATGATATAATATGTGAACCAATTTGCATAAAATAACGTTTTTCAGAGTAGCACTATCATTAGGTGCTCTGAAAATTTCAAAGCAATTCATTTTAAAATATTTTTATGAATTAAAAAAAAAAAACCCTATTTAAAAGAAATCTTCAAACACCCTTGGTAATGGAGAAGTAATCATCGGATTTGCTGGTTCACAAAGTGTTTAGACCCTAAAGAACATGAGGAAGGAAAAACAATGCCCTCTCAAATTTATAAAGGACAAGCAAGGCAATTGCTTACTGCCCCGAAGGAAGTAATGAAAAATTTTTCTCAGAACTCTCTGATGAGAGCAAGTCAGCATCAAGATGAAACCCACTAGGCACAGAAAAAAACCAATGGGGTGAAGAGACAAAAGATGGAAAGAACTGAAGCAGCACTGGAAAAATCATGATGGACAAAACACAGGCCATGACCAAAATGGTTAAGTTACATGGGACACAGGCGACTATTTACTTACTCTTTAAGGTTCTACAGCAGCGTGGTACAACAAGACCATACCAAAAGATTGGGATATTGCCATCATAACACCAATTTTCAAAAGGGTTGACAACCGACAATGTGGTGGAAACCTTAGAGAGGCATAATATCACTTCTCGTTGTCCAGAGGTCCCCCCTATGTAAAAATCTACTCTAGATATTCCTAGTAGCAGAGTGAGACTCGCAGACGTCCTAGCTGGGCTGAGTCACAAATAGATGAGGTCCAGTGCGGAGTGATTCCGAGGCAAACGAAAGGTACTCAAGAACCTAGGTTCTTCAAACACTTCCACTCAGACAGCTGAGTGAAAAGGCCCTTGAGTATAAGAGTGAGATCCATTTCCATTGTTTCTTAGATCGGGGACATAAAAAAGTTGCGTTTTTTGACAGTGTTTTTGACAGGGTCCCTGTCGCAAACTTGTGGGACTGTTTGGCAAGGAAGAAAATTCCAGCACCTCTGATTCATGCTATTACAGAGCTTCTACAATTCCTTGCAGAAATTATGTGAGGACAGCAAACCATAAGTCAGAAGAGTTCAGGACCACCACTGGTGTAAGACAAGGTGATATCCTGTCACCTTATCTTTTCATACTCCCATGGACGATTCTCTAGGCAGTAAGGAAAACAAGAAATATCATGGTGTACTGGAAGATTAGTCAAGTCTGATTTCACGAGCAGCATTTGCTGATGAGTTGCCCTGATTGCTAAATCAAATGCACTCTCCAACTCCAACAGGCAAGTCTGGAAGAAGACGGAGAAGAAGAGGGCTGGTCATAAGAACTGCTAAAACAATCCATGGTGATATCACGAGAAGTCAGAAGACAAACAGTCCTGGGACAATTGATCCAACCCCAGGATGACCCAGGGCTGCTGGAGACAACATTAACAATCTTTGAAGACCGAGACTAGAAAGAACCAGCCATAGGAAGACAGCCCGATAGATAGGTCTGGCGCTCTCATCTTCCAAATCTCTTACACATCACTGAGAAGGAAACTACAAGTAAGTAAGGTAAAAAATTTAATTTACCATACTGTCTCGCTCCCACTTACAACAGACATGTACCGGCAATGAAGGCATTACTCAAGACCTAATCAAGACAGGCAGAAGAGGCACACTGAGAAATAACATAGCCCAACCGTTTATAATATGACTAAAACTAATCGTGGAAAACGAGTGCAAACAAATAACGTTAGTAAGAAACAAGCAAGGAAATCTCATCCACCACAGCGCAGTGGCAGAAAACAAATGGGCCATAAGCATTTCAGAAACTCTGAACAAGGACCACCAGAACACAGTTAATGTTCATGAGGCTGAAAATGGCTCTAGATGTTAATACAGACATTCAATGGACGAAAGAAGAAATCATCACGGCAACCAAAGGGGTCAGAATGGAAAACTCATGGGCCACGTAATGCTCTAACTATTAGTACCACTTTTTGCCAATTCTGAAAACAAAGGCAACACAATCAGAGTGGAGTAAAGGAATAATAGTCAAATTGCCCAAGAACGACCTTGGCAGACTCAACAACTGGAGAGAATACTCTCCACCAGTTCCCAGTAAAAAAATACTAGGCAGATAATCGCAGAGAATTTTCAAAAGCAGTTGACCATAAACTAAGGAAAGACAACCAAGTTTAAGAAAGACGATTTGCATATCATATATTCACCTCAGAACATCATCGAAGTATGCCAGAATGCAAGTTCCCGCGAGAACAGTGTACATTAACTTTGTTGATGTTGAAAAGCTTTGACTGCATACACCAGGGACAGCCTATGGAAAATACTGAGCTTATGGAAATTCATAGCTGCATTGTTCCATTATAAAAAACCTCTATCCTAACTTCACATGCAGTGTTGGATTGGAGTAAGCTAACGTTAATCTTTCGAAGTGAAAACAGAGTACGACATGATGCCCTTAGCAACCAACATAATTTTGACAGCCATAGATTGGGTGTGCACAACAACTGAGGCAAACCAAAGGAATTAGATGACTACGTTTTCTACACTGGAAGACCTGGGGGATAAAAAAAATGCCAGATGACATTGCCATTCGCACATTCACATTGACACATCAAAATAAACCGATAGACGGAATAAGTATAAGCCACAGGTTTGGTCTGAAACTTCAATCTGAAGAAGTCAAGCACATGACACTCATGTGGGCCCCTGAGCTAATAACAAAAGAACCCAATAAGTTTGAACAGAAAAAACACACACATTTACTTACTAGATGCTATTAACACCAATGGCGGAACTAGCAAGGAACATTAACAACATATGATTAAAGCGAGAACAGCCTTCTGCTATCCTCAACACATTCTGGAAGTCCTTCCATACAGCCAACAATCTACCAAATTATAGACTGTATGAGTAGCTGTGGGACTTTTCTGTGCTTCTTCTATGGTGTGGAATGTTGGAGAGAACAGAGAAGGTAATGTCGAAACGTCCTCCTTTCACACAACGCCTAAGGAAATTCTTCTAACACCATCAGCAACCAAGAAACTACTATTCGGAGTAACGAGGAGACATGCACACCAAAATAGCTGCAACCTGGAGTTCGGGTTGGCCACGTCCTCTTAAGGACCCAATACCATTACAGAACAGCTATATATGGACTCCCGAAGAAGGCAAAGAAGGTCGACCAAAAACACCTGGCGGAGAACTTTGGAAGCCGAGAGCAAAGAAGGAACCAGAGTTGGGGCAGTATTGGGCACTTAAGAAGGATGCCGCCGACTGAACAAAGTTGAACATTTGTTGCTGCCCTACAAAACGCCACCCAGGGTGAAGGACAAAGGGACTGCTTTGACGGTCGTCCCTTTGGATGAAAGAAGAAAAAAAAAAAGAGCAAACAAAAAATGCTGTACATTATCAAACTGAGACTGGACACAGTCTATTTACACGAGTGTTTTTCCGTCTGCACATCCCTGGGCAAATGAGCAACTCTACTTAACTGTCTGTATGGTAAATGGGCAATGAGCAACTCTACTGAACGTCCTGGTATGGATAAATGGGGCATGTGCAACTCATACTGTACTTCCTGTAATGGATAAATGGTAAATGAGCAACTCATACTGATCTTCTGGTATGGGATAAATGGGGAAATGTAACACTCATACGATTTTGTCTGGTATGGATAAATGGGCAAAAGACAACTCAAACTGAAATTGTTCTTTGGATAAATGGGGTAATAACAACTCTTACTGAACTGTCTGGTATGAGAAATGGGGGCAATGACCACTCATACTGAATTGGTCTGGTAATGGGGATAAAATGGCAATGAGCATCTCATACTGAACTGTCTTATGGATAACTGGGGCAATGAGCTGCGACAAGAGTATGTACCTGTATGGTAAATGGTAAGAGCACCTCATACTGACTGTCTGGTAAGGATAAATGGGCAATGAGCAACTCTACGGAATTGTCTGGTATGGAAAAATGGGCATTAGCAACCATAAAGAACTGTCTCGTAGAAAATGGGGCAATGAGGAAACTCATACTGAATTGTCTGGTAATGGAAAAATGGGGCAATACAACTAATACGAACTGTCTGGTAAAGGCGATAAATGGGGCAATGAGCACTCATACAGATTTGTCTGGTATGGTTAAATGGCAATGAGCAACTCATACTGTACTGTCAGGTATGGATTAAATGGGGCAATGAGCAACTCATACGAATTGGTCTTATGGATAAATCTAAAAGTGTCTCAGGCAAGAGTGAGAATCAAAGAAGTAAAAACTAGACAACAGCAATGAAGCTTACCATCAGAATTTAACCCAGAACCTCTGGACAGCACACCGCTAGCTATTTAGGTGAATCCACACTAGCCTCCCTGCAATTAGGCAAGGGGTTAAATATAATTGCTTGATAGTTTGGGGTGTTACTGTCTTAATGGAAAGATTGTGCTTTGCCTCCGACACAAATTTTGCATGTTGCCACGAAATAAAGAATGCATATTTTTATATGTTTCATGACTTGACAAACAAGATTTACGTCAAATGAAAGAGCTGTTTAGATGTTTTACGTAACTGTTTTGTTTTCATTCTGTGGCTTTATATCGCACTTTTAAAAAATTAACTTTACGAACCCGTTTGAACATCGATTGACGAGGCAACCGCCCATTCAGGGTCCATGGTTATATTAGGGCGCATGTCAAAATGTAAAAGACTAACACGAGGTCTGGTTTATTCTTGCTGTAAGCATTGTTAATCCCGTTTTGTTATGTGGTCATTTTGTTGGACGGTACGTTCCAATATACATTGCAATTGTTAATTGGAAATCCTTAATGCTCCAGTCTGCCCATGTTTTAATTGATACTTGAGTTAGGAAGAAGAAGGCAGCGAGGAAGGAACTGGTCCCCCACCTGACGTGATGGACCTAGTTAGTGACGTCCTCTAACATCTTCACCTCCCCTGCTGCAAGAATCTGCTAATGGAACTACTTTTAAATTGAAAACAAATATTTTTACAGTGGTGGTCCACTTGTAGCTTACTGTTAAACAATGAACAAGGTAGTTGGCGAGGCTAAGCGCCTTTTAAAAAATATTACTGACTGCCCTGAAATGTATGGCTCCCATTACGGTTTTTCTGATGCAGTGTGGCTTGTGAAATCAGATCTCCATGTTATTAGTGTGTCCAGGTAATTTAAGAAAATGGTAAATGGTAGCCTCAAAGCATATACCCGACATTTTTATCCCGGAAACTGTAACGTTGACAATAAGAGGCAACGCTCTACACAGTTTAAATACCTTGTTATAAAAGCTATTTTTTATAACAACGGCATTGATGTCACATAGACTGACAGAGGTCACTACAACCTCATTTACTCTGAATTTTGTTTACTGTTTTCAGCAGCGATCCTGATTTGGCTGCTCTACAGCGTCTCATATATTTAATGTGAGTTTAGAGAAGACTGATGAATCACCTACTACGGCATAATCATTAAAAAAACAGAACAGTCGTTACGAACAATATTTCCATTGCTGAGGTTCGCCCTGGAGATATGAGGTCTTAGGAATAAAGTCAATCGAAACTACCGGGTTTGAACCAGTGTCTCCGACCTTTTAGAGACGGGGTTAAACCATAATGGGGAGGTACAAGCACTGAGAGAACGCGAGACACAGCAAACACGGCAAAAGTTTCACTGTATGCGAGCCATCCATTGAAAGGACAATTCCAAAACCTAGCAATAGGGCCGATTGAAAAGAAGCAGTTTATCCACCAGCCAAACGACTTCGTAACAAACCTTAGAACTTGCCTGAAATTGACAGCCCCCTAAAGTCTGTGCCAGAACAAACCCATCGTAGAGAGGAAACGACAATATACCATATACATCCAGATCAAAAGTGAAAGAATACTCGCCGAAGGAATGAACAGTACCGCTGCAACTAGGACAGATAACTCTCAGTTTTCCTGGATTTGTAACCCACAGACCTATGGTTCCTGAGTATACCGGATGGGTCAGCACAAAATCAGTAAAGAATTGGAAGACAAGATGTACTAGAATACCCAAACAACACTAGGATACGGTCAGAGGACAACGAGAAATTCTGTACATCTATTGATGCAGAAATCCAGGCAATATCAAGGTGGCAACCGAGAACTGTTGAACACCATTCTCGGTTCATAGCCGTGGTATTTCTGACAGATTCATTATCAACCTTCAAGCACTTCATCCAAGAAAATTTACCAGGTATACAAGGCCTTACGTCTGAACAGTGCAACCACGCACGTCGCCTGCCAGTGATACCGTCTCATTGTGGAATACAGGAAACAAGATAGAACCGACTGGCTAACGAAGGTGCTCAGACGAGTCAAACCGATCTACAAGTTACGTACCATCAGAAAAAATGATGACAAATCAATTAGAAAGCCACCAACATATCAAACAAATTGTCATTCTCACCTCAAACAGGAAGGACACAACCGACACCGCAGCCACATGTTATAAAAATTGGCATTTCAGCCATTTGTAACAATGTGACAGGCAACCAGACTCAGAGTACATACTTCAAGACTGCCCCTAAACATAATATATTGAGGCAAACCCCACTGGCCCTGAGAAACAACACTGAAGCAAAACTATACCGGACCTCGGAATGAAACAACGAAAGACTGTGAAGTTGGTACATGAAACAACATTGCAGATACAGTGCTGACCTGATAAGGACTCACCAGGGACCACAAGAAATAGTTCTTCTTACAGAAATTCCTCTTATCCAGATAAGAGTTCAAGCATATGTAAAGCATTTACAACGTACAATACAATAATGATTTAGCTTTGAATATGACAGAGTGTTTGACACAGATAATATGTAAACCACCAAAAAATGTAATGTACAAAGTTGGCAACAAATATCTAAGAAAAACAGAGCACTTTTTACACTTTGAAATGAAAACGCAGCAATTTTTCCTCTTATCATTCTTAGTACCTGTACTTGATAATAAATATGTCTTTCCATGACATCCTAAATTCAAGAAATGATAAATTAATCATCTTCATCCAGTCTCCTGCATATATACATAGTTTTATCCATGCAATTTGAAACTTCCACTGTGAAATAGTTGTACCGTTACCCACAGTCATCATTATCTCTAAATTTGGCAACACCTTAAATGATACAAGCCACTCCTTAAATAATGAAAAAGGGTCTGTAATTTTCCTCTGTAACTGCACTACATTGTGACCTACAAGTTTGGACACATTTGCTTGACCTATAATGAATCCTTCAGATTTTGATTAATACCTTGGTCACAAGGCTGAATTTGGAGTCGCATTTGGTGTAAAAATAAAATTATGTTGCTTTTAGATTTTGAACATTTAGTGCTGAACATTGTAAAGCACCAAAAGAACTGTGTGAGTTGACGTCATAGATGATCAATGCTATAGCCACTTGGTGAAAATGTATGATAGTCATCCAGGCTATTGAATTAGCGCAGAATCAACACACAATTTTTTAAACCATTAAAACAGCGTGGATTTTTATTTATACCGATTCAAGTATGGCAATTTAGCTAACCATCCATAATTGTACACTACAACTATGTGAATCTTCTTTCCATTGCCCCCCTCCTCTCCCCCCCCCCCACCCTCGCACATTTCATTTCTGAAGGAATAAGTCTTAGACAGGCACAATCTCCATAACAATCCATTTCATCCGCATTAAACACATCAACTATTTTTACCTATCTTGCTGGTTTTACACCCTCCTCCGTCCTAGACCTCGGTATCATTTCATAAACCGAAGCCTTTCCCCTCACAAAAAAAAGGTAAAGGAAACCCTTACACGCCCATTGAGTCATATGGTGTTAGCCCCATATATATCTGACCGCGCACACTAGGAGGTGATGTGGTTGGCATCACGCCCGGCCGCCTTAACCTTCACACCACTAACAGGTTGTTCTGGATACCCAATTGGGGCTGGGTCGACCCAGGAGCCGTTTGTAACCTAAAAATTCCCACCTCATCTGGGAATAGAACCAAACAACTGCGCAGACCATGCAACTAAACACTAATGCATACCGCGCTTTGTAAGTAATGTGCCGTTTTTTAAAAACAACCCAACCACCCCAGACTACATTTCCAGCCAGTCCACCTTTCCAGAAGTTCTAACTCTCTGCCTTTGCAGTTATATAGGTCCAGTTTACAGAACATTTGCTGATCTCCGCCATGGATACCATTTTAAAGAGTGCCGAGTCATCCACATCACACGCATCCGCTTTCTGTCCTTCATTCTGTGGACAATCAACTTGTCCACCATAAAACATTTTCTTTACCGATCCATATTTTTTTAGATTCCTGAAACGTGATTTGGAATGGCGCATTTTCTTTGCTATTTCACATTTTCTTTTTGCCATATTTTCCACATCTTGTACACTCATCTTCTTTTCAAAGATATGGATTTTTACTTCCAGCCATTTTTAAGGGGAATAAACTCAAATTCTAACACTGACGAAGCTCGCAATATTCCGAAAATAGCTCGAATAGTTGTACATAAGTCCAGGTACTGTATTTGAAAAAAGTTCGCCTTAAGCAGATCAAATTATATAGTCGGACTCGTTTAAAATCGTTCGGCATATCCGAAAATTCGTGATAAACGGATTTCCCGCTTATCAGTACATTTTTTACAAAGACAAAGAAAAAAATAGCCGGGATAAACAAATTTCTTCACAACAGAAATTCGCCACATCCAGATCGCCTTAAGCGGTTGCACTGTATAGACAATATATTATCAAGCGAACGAAAGAAGAAGAACTACATATACTGCTGGCTGTGTACATGGCTTTGACGGGGGCGATCTTAAGATGAAACGAGAGATGATAATGTCGACGAAAATACTACATGACCCTCAACGGTCTGGGATGCAAAGTCTTTAAATGATTAATAAAATATTAACATAAGATTGTGCCATACGCAATACTTCGTAAAGGAGTGAAGTGTTGTAACACTAGGTCCCATCTTCGAGAGTGGGTGACCATTTACTGCCTTTTGCCATCTCTTACCCACAAGCAAAGTCAGGTACCATTTACAGCTGTTTTCAAATCCGGTCCCTTTTCGGCACGATCTTAACCTATCGACCGAAATGATTATAATAAAGACACTAAATCCTCAATAGTTGAAGTCATATGTCGTGAATATTCGAATCCACATATATAAATTAAAAGGTAAATGTAAAGCTTAACAATAAATTCTAATAAAGAAAAGAGCAATGGTAAAATAACAGTGCTGTCACAAGGAATGTACTCGAAATCCCCTTTGTTTTATGCTTCGTCTGAATTTATGGGAGTATCCAAATGGGGGTTATAGCACAGACATTTTTAATATAGGGAAAAAAACATTAATGGAGCGCATATAGGGGGTTGGGTGTGAATTTTTAAATTATTAAGTGTGAGAAGAAAAAGATCAAAGATCAATTAGAAAATATATATATGGAAAAAAAGTAGAATAGTCAATTAAATTATAAATAATAATTTGTTTAAATAAATAAGAGTAGATTATTTGGGATTGGATATGATATAAAGTATTAGGATTGGGAAGATAATGAATTATAATAAAGAAAAAAACAAAAGTATAAATAAAAAA